>BMAC01000722.1:290064-384546 GCA_014905375.1 Phtheirospermum japonicum | reverse complement strand
CGCTACAATTTCCTTGGTAATTGGTATTCCTCATTGTTTAAGTCTGAACAATAAACAAATTATCTTCGCATGAAATCGAAATAAACTAAATTTATAAATGATGCACAACTTTTTTTGTTTGAGGGTATTGCATTGATACACCACTTTCGAAACAACAGAATATCTATGTAATATTGTATTTCCTATGTTTATTTATATGTAATAAGTATTGTATTTCCTGACAGTATCTAATTTCCAAAAAAAATGAAATAACTTCGCATAGTTCTGTTTATTTGTATTTCCTAAAATAAGAGAGATAATCATCAAACTAATCCAACCGATTATTAGTGAATAGTGAACCAGAATTCCCAGGACAATGGCTATTGAATAATCCCAAGGTAAGAAATAAACTTAGGAAACTAATGCGATCACATAATAATATTATTATTATCATCATAGCCCAATCAACATTTTACAATAATTTTTCAAGGCACATCAGCTGATATAAACAATACCTAATTATAGCAATTAAGAGAGTAAGCTTAATTAATAAACCCATCTGCTGCTGTCGTCTCCATTAAGCAGGCAGAGCTCAAAATAAACACAAAATCTAGTTGCCACTGTACAAAATGCCCCTCCATAATCTGGCCCCCAAAACAAGAGATAATTACTCTTCACCCCCCACCCCCACCATTAACATCTATCATCATCATCAACGTTGTTTTTAGAGAGATACCAACACCAAATTCACTTATTTACAGATTGTGTTCCTTCTGAAAAGACAATTCTGCCCATTTTGATTAACCCTCAATCACCAGTATTCGCTAGTGGTGACAGAGAATAACCAAATGGGAACCCACCAAGAATTATCCAACAGACAAACATTTGTTTTCACTTCAACAGCTCCGAAACCCAACCGACATCCGGGTTTGGATTTGGGTCGGCCCGATCCAGAGGATTCTCCTTGCTGAGCTTCTCGAACATCTTGGCCCTCAAATCCCTCCCAGACTCCACCATCACCATCGGCTCCTCCTCCTCCTCGCGCTGGGCGCTGTCCCACGCGTCGAAGTATCCCAAACCGGGCCGGTAAACGGGCCGGGTCGGGGTGGTCGGTAGGCTTAAATACCCGGTTGGGCTCATCTTCAGACGGGGAGAAGAACAAGCGCCCGGCCACGACGAAGGCATGGACATGACCTTGTTCAGATGGAGATGGCGGAGGGTTGCCACCATCTCGTTGACCGCGGTCGGGGTCAACGGCGGGGAGTCAGCCGGCGGCGACACCGACTCCGGCGGGGGCGACACGAAGGCGTGGCGGTCGAGCCGGGGGCTCAGGATCCGGAGCTGGTCGGGCGAGTGGGCGAAGAAGCAGACGCGGCGCTTGCAGTTCATGCCGTCCTTGCATGGCTGCGTACGATAGCGCGCCGGGTGGAGCCAGCACTCGAATACGCCGTGGGAGAACTCGCAGGCGTCGGCTTTCCGGCAGTTACCCTTGCGAAAATCAGGGCAGGCGGCGGCGGAGTAGTGGAACTTCTTCGGGTCGCGGCGGCGGGCCTTCTCGCCCGGGTGGGCGAATGGGCACTCCGTCCAGTCGTGGGACCGGCCGCGCGTGCACTTACGGACCTTAAAGTCGAACATCCGGAAATGATCGCACGAGTGCGCGTCGACGGAGAGGAAATCCGACTCCGCCGCGGCGTCGTTTGAGTTCGACTGCAAGTAGCGCTGCAGAGCCTTCAGTGAGTCGGTTTGGAAGAAAAGAGAGTAGTCGTCCGCCATGGAGGCGGCGGAACTGGGGCTCAGGCAAAAGGAAGCGGGATCATCTACTGCCGGGGTCCATGGAGGAACGTGAACTGTTGTACCGCCATAGCTCGTTTCTCCAAGCATCCTTTTTGGCTTTTGTTATTTTTATTATTTTTTTATGGTGGTGAAACTGGGTTTTGTTCTGAAGTGGGGAATGCGTATGCGTGGTTCAGTTAGTATATAAACTGCTGGAGAAGTGGGCTCTAACCATGGTTATCGTAGAACTAACCATGGGTGGGTGAAAAAGATGTTTGTATCAGCGGTGAAAATAATGGATTCTTAACTTGGACATCCTCTTCGAACTAAATTAGGAAGGAGGAGTACAATCCTGACACGTGTTCAACAGACTTGAACACCATTGGGCTGTGATGAAGCATGGGTGAACGAGAAGTAACCGAGGCTAATTGGGGGTTATATTTGGCTTTATGCTTGTTTAACCGACGACTCTAGAGTAGTGAAAGGGGCGGTGGAGCGTCAAACACAAAAGCGTTGTACAATAACAATAAATAAACAAAGCCTCTTCTTAATGAATGTGAAGTAATGAATGGGTTTGGAAGTCGGAGGATTCAATATACCAGACCAATTTTCTAACGTGTTATTTGGTAAATTCATTTTTAAATTAGTTTCTTGGTTTCAGTATTTTGTTTTTTTAAAAGTGGTTGAAATAACGGTGTTTTCCTATATTTGCCAATATGTGATATATTTAGTATAAATTTACGAGAAAAGTTGTTACAACTAGTTTATTGATTAGTTGTTATGAATATTTGTCTATTTACACAAATTATATTTAATGGAGAATGTTAGAGGTTTGTACACAAATAAGAGATTTAGATTCAATTAAATAAATCAATCAGTTAAATTTTCCAATTGAGTTTTAAATGTTAATTTTGAAAAGACCGCGTATATGAGTTTATTAATAATAAGAATTGAAAAATGAGTTGAAATAACAGTTTTGTTTTAAACTTATCAAGAAAAAAAAAGTATGACATATTTGTCATTAATTATATATATTGATTAGTTATTAGCAATATTTGCACGATTTCTTTTATATGTAACCTTAGTAAAAATAAACTTAGAGTTTCATAATAATAATTAATAATAATGATAATAATAATAAATTAGTTAATTAGTTATACTGCAGTATATATGTTTTATTATTTTAGTACCTGGTACGACCTAATTATACCGGACCTGAGCTTAGGATGAGTCACAAAATTGCTCAGGTAAGATAGGTTGGGATGAGCTGAGCTCATAGCCATTAAGGAAAACACAAAATGAGGTGAGCTCACTGGGAAAGACTTGTCCTGGCCTGATCTTGACCCTTAAGCAAGATGTGGCCGTGGTCCGGTCAGGGATGCGGGAAAGTTAAATGGCCGAGCTCATGCTTTGGTCCCCACCTAGTGGAAATTATAAATATTCTGGCCCAAAGGCTGGTAGAGGTATGACATTCTGAATATTCAATCTATTATTCCGATATAAAACGCTTACTGACTTAAGCATCAAAGAAGATTCCACCGAAATTCCCTCGGTGGTCCTTTCTAACGTGGTTTTGTGAAACAAGTTAGGTCAATTCCACGGAGGAAGCAAGCAATCTCGGTTCTAATATTTTCTGGGCGAAACAATTGGCGCCGTCTGTGGGATGAGTGGAACCAAGTTAAGACGTGAGGCAAAAACCATGGATTCAGATGGACTCAGGCAAAATCTCGTGGCGGAGTTGAGTAGTACACCAAGTTCTACCACACTGATGGGGGTGCAGGAAGCGGCAGGGCCATCAGCAACAGCTAGACAAAGCACACCGCAACCTTCTCAGGGAGCAACGACACACGCTGATGGCGGATCGCTGAAGGATACCTTCCCGCGACAAATATCTGATCTCATCGGCAAGGCGGTGGAGGTGGCGGTGGAGAAGAAATTCGCGGAGCTCTCGCCGCCCCATCTTAAAGCAGCCCAGCTAGCTGGCATGGAGCCATCCCGAAGCACCCAGCGCACGGCCAGAACCCCAGTTCAAGAGGAGGAAGAAAGCTCTTTCGGCTCAGACAGCGACACGTCAAGCAAGACTAACCCGGATCTCACTAAGCATATGCAAAACTTGAAAAAGGAGGCCAGGGAGGTCAAGAAAAAGATGGCGGGCAGTGTGTCAGGACAAATGCGAAGAAGCATCCCATTAACGGAGAACGTTATGATGGACGATCTTCCAGCTTCTTACCGTTCTCTGGGCTTCGAGTATAACGGAACGAAAAACCCGTGGGATCACCTTTGCCGGTTTGAGAACGTGGCTACCTTACATAAATTCTCTGTTTTCGTGATGTGCCGGGTCTTTCTGACCACCTTCACCAAATCAGCCTAAATTTAGTTTTGCCAGTTGCCACCTCGATCTATCAGCAACTTTGACCAGTTCAGCTCGACATTCTTACCCCAATCTACCAGTTGTAGGAAATACCAGAATATGTCATTGGAGTTGTTTAGCTTGAAGCAAAAGGAGGGAAGGGGCCTAAGGGGATACATTAAGCATTTCACGGATGCCAAGCTGGAAGTACCATCAGCATTTGAGGAGCTCTTGATTAATGCCCTGACTCAGGGGCTGAGGAAGGGAGAGTTCTTTCAATGGCTGGTGGTTAAACCAGTGCAGACGTTTGGTGAGCTCCTAGCACGAGCTGAAAAATATATTCATTTGGAGGAAGCCTTAAGGCTGAAGGATGATGAGGACAGACGAAGATAGCGCATTGATAGGGACGAGAAGGCACAGGTGAAGAAACACAGAACCGACTTGGGAGGGGGGCGACCCAGGTTTGATAAGTATAAACCCTTGGCTTCGACATAGGGGGAGATACTTCAGGCCATTAAACGACATCCTGATCTCAAATGGCCAAGGACAAATGCACAAAATGCGAAAAAGGATAAATCTGATCGATTATGAAGGTATCATAACGAGTATGCCATGACACAGATTAGTGCACGCATCTGAAGGATGAGCTGGAGAGAATGGTGCAGACGGGGCACCTTAAAGAATTTGTGCATACAAGGAGGGAAGAGCCCAGGTCTGACCCTTACAGATGGGATCGACGTCAGGGGACCATGCAAGAGCAAGATGGCAGCCGTGGTAACGGGAAAAGAGAAAACTAGTCCCAGGAGATAAGGGAGAGATCAAAATGATTAGAGGAGGAGACTATGACGAGCACTCGCGACGTGCCCATAATAATTACGCGCGAGCTGCGAGAGATCTGTTAAGGAAGACAAGTGAGGTAGGATAGTTAACCTCAAGGACAAACATCTGATTTAGATCCGAGGACGAGAATGGTATTCTAGCACCTCATATAGATGCTTTGGTAATAACTGCTACCATTGCTAACTAGAATGTGCGAAGAGTCTTTATGGATACGAGTAGCTCTGTGTACATTCTGTTTTATGATTGTTTTAAGAAGCTGAACTTGGATTTGAAGTTAGAGTAGACCACGGCCTCATTGGTCGGTTTTTCCGGGGGGGCTCTACGGTCATTGAGAGCGGTAAGCCTCCTAGTTTCGCTTGGGGAGGACCCGTTCAGGAAAACCAAGTCAGTACGCTTCTTGGTGGTAGATGCCCCATCTTCGTATAATGCTATGCTAGGGAGGCCATCCTTGAGCCAATTCCAGGCAGTAATCTCGGTATATCATATGAAACTGAAATTCCCTAGTAGATATGGGGTTGGTGAAGTATGAGTTGATCAGTCGCATCGCGCAAATCGTATGTAGAGAGCATCAGGCGAAATGAAGAGGAGAGAAGGATCAAAAGGGCCAGAATAGAAACAACAATGCCAGAGCTGGCTAGGCAAGAGGAAAACATAATGACGGTGTAGATAAGCCCAGGGGATGATAGTCGAGTCGTGCGGGTAGGAACGACATTGAGCCCAAAGGTTCTGGCTGAGCTTTTGGCTTTCTTGAGAGATAATGCCAATGTCTTTGCCTGGTCTCCCCAAGATTTGGTGGGTATTGTCCCAAATATAGCCGAGCATCACCTCAACATCAGTCCCACAGTGAAGCCGGTAAAACAAAGGAAACACAACTTTGGTCCTGAGAAAGAAGCCATTATTGAGACAGAGGTAGAAAAACTGTTGTGAGCTAAACACATCCTGGAGATACAGTTTCCAGAACGGCTTTCTAACGCGGTGCTGGTATCAAAAATAGAAGAGGATTGGCGGATGTGTATCGACTTCAGAAATCTTAACCGTGCTTGCCCTAAAGATCATTATCCATTGCCGAGGATAGATCAGCTTGTGGATTCTACTTCAGTCTGTGAACTGCTCAGCATGATGGATGCTTCTCAAGGGTACCATCAGATCAGGTTAGCCAAGGAGGACTGGAAGCGGGTTAGTTTTATGACCCCAAAGGGAACGTATTGTTATGTATTCATGCCCTTTGGACTTAAGAATGCGGGAGCTACCTACCAGCGGTTGGTTGACAAAATGTCTAAAGCTCAGCTCGGGAGAAACATGGAGGTATATGTGGAAGATATGCTAGTTAAAAGCGCTAGAGAAACCTCGCATGTGGATGACCTGAAAGAGACTTTTAATACTCTGCTGAAGTACATAATGAAGCTCAACCCGAAGAAGTGTGCATTTGGGGTAAGAGCTGGAAAATTCATGGGGTAAATGGTCACGGAGAAGGGAATAGAAGCTAACCCAGAGAAAATCAAAGCTATTATGGATATGCAGCCTCCACAGAATGTTAAAGAAATGCAGTGCTTGGCAGGTAGGATAGCTACCTTGAGTAGGTTTGTCTCTCGCTCGGCAGAGAAGAGTCTACCATTCTTTAGAGCTTTGAGAAAGAGAGCCCGATTTCAGTAGGATGAGGAATGCCAAGTAGAATTCGAGAAATTGAAAGAGCATTGGTCGGTATGTCGCTGCTTACTAAGCCAGTAGTAGGTGAGCCATTGATCTTATACATGTCAGTAGGTAAACAAGCAGTGAGCACAGTGTTGCTCAGAGACGAGGGCAAGATATAGAAGCCAGTATACTATTGGAGTAAGGTATTGCATGACGCCGAGTTCCAATATGTAGAAATATAACGGGCTATGTTATCTCTGGTCGGGATAGCTCGCAAGCTTCGACCCTATTTTCTCTCGCACAAAATAATAGTCAGAACTAATTTGACCTTAAAGGCAATAATGAGCAAACCATAGGTCTTGGGACGTTTATTAAAGTGGATTATTGAGCTTAGCGAGTTCGACATTAACTTTGAGGGATGAGCAGTGATCAAGGCCCAGGCGTTGGCAGACTTCATGCAAGAAATGACCAGCTCTCCTGAAGAAAAGAAGGAGTGGACTATATAAATGGATGGCTCGGTGGGAGACTTGGGTTGTGGTGCGGGGATCGTACTGATAGACCCGGAAGGAGTAATGATTTGCACATTTTTGTACGTGCTTTTGTTACATTTTTGTGTCGTGATTGCATGTGTTTCGCTTGTATTTATAGGTGTTAGGAGTTGATTAGGCCTATTTTATTAGTTTTAGGTTTTGTTGCGTTTGCGCGGTTTCTTTTACGTTTTTCATATATTTTCACTTATTTTATGTTTTTGGCCGTAGAATGACCAAGCGGGACCCGCGCATTCTTATGCCATTCCAATCGACTCACTATGCAATGGACAAATGAAGACATGCAAGGGAACATAGCGCGAACAAGAGATGACGACCGACGGATGTTCTAGAGCAGAAAACGAGAAAACTGAGTCGGAAGCAGCCCGCATCGACTACAAGGTCGACTGAAAGCACCTGAATTGACTGATTGACAGAGACTGGGATGTTTGAACAGCAAGGCAGTCGATCGAATGCCTTTCAATCGATCGACAGGCAGTCGATCGACTGAAATCTACCGATCGACTGCCTTGCAGGAAATTTTTGGGATTTTTTGACATTTTGACGATTTTTCCCCTACGACCCTCTATATATATACCCCAGCCTTTTCCCCAACCACCTTCTCCATTCCTTGGCTGATTTTTGAACTCCTTCAATATCTCCCAAGTCTCTACTATTCCCTTGCATATTAAACCCTAGTTCATAATCCTTAGAGTAGTTTTAGTTAGTTGTTCTTAGCAAGTTGTTGGAAAAGGTGACATCTCCTTCATTTATGGATATTGTTCTGGTGAAGTTGTTCTTTATCTTTTGAATATTGTAATAAACCTTGGAGCTTTCTTTGGAGTGAAATTGGTAGTAATGTTTTTCTTTTCTATTGTGTGTTGTTCTTGTGTTGTTGTAATTGCTTTTGTGTTGGTTATTAGATTTTATCTTATGTTGTTTTTCATTGCATTTTAAATTCTCGACTTAATCTTCTAGATTTTTAAACTTCTTATTGCATAATCTCCATTGAAGCACCTCTTCGAAGCTTTTAACCCCATTTGGCTAAACAATCCTTTGGTCATTGAAAGACAAATGGGGCTTTCCTCTTTAATTAATTTGACTTCTTCATATTTAATGCTCTTTGACTTCTTTAAATTTTAAAGCTTGACTTCCCTCCATTTTCTCTTTTAAAAAACTTGCAAGCTTCTCTTATTTTAGTAGCTTTCAATTAGTTATAACTTTTAATTAGGTTTTAATTAATTTTCTTAAGTTAGTTACTTTCAAGCAAGCTTTTAATTTTCATTAACCTTTGCCTTAGTGTTTTCAAAGTTTTCATTTAAATTCAAGCATTAGCATTAAAAACTCAAACCCAATCAAATGACTTATTGCTTTCTTAGAGTAAATTAGTATAGTTTAGATTAACAAAAGATCAACTAAAAACACAGATTGCTGATAACATCTATCCTTGAGAGACACAACTCGGGATTCAACTTACCACTCTACAATTGACTCCGTATTATTGCGGAGATGATTTCTCAAATTAGAGTGCTACGAAATCTTCGATCAATTTTTAGCACCGTTGCCGGGGATTAGATTAAGGCTAATGGTGTTCTTAATTACTCTTCTTGTTATCTTAGTTAGTAGTTAGATTAGATTATCGTTTTACATTCGGTACCCGTAATCCCTTGTTGAGTGTTGTGCATGCAAGGTAGGCGATCGCTTGGACGAGAATTAGCCCCACTTTTTCCCATTCCCGAGAGGTTGAGACGAGACGCATGAACCAAGAGGGCTCAAGACATGTTAACGCACGCCTCTTCAACCTCTAGCCCTGGTGCTAGAAGAGCAAACAATGACCAACTCATTCGAGAATCTGATGCCGTCCGCCCACACACATGACAACCAAGGGATTCCTCCACCGCAAGCATCATTCAGGCCCGCATCATCACCTCACAGCCCTCCACCACAAGCTTCTCAACCCGCGTACAGAATGCCGCTCGTCCAAGGGGGAAATGATTCTACAAATCAAGACCCCCAAAGCTCGAACGACCAATTTCACGGCCCATATTCTCCGTCTCATGCTCGTGTGTTGACACCCAAGCCACAAATCCAAGTCTCTCCGCGCTTGGATCTGTTGTCACAAGGAAACTAATTCTACGGCCCTTAATACCAAGGCCCGATCATTGATTGCCAGCCATACAAACCTCGATTTCAAGAGCCAAGGCCATATTATTAAGGCCTGGACTTCTAAGAGCTACGATCCCCACATCCGACCGGGCTAACGCCCCGATTCTGAAATCCGATTCCTCAATATTGTCCACAAATGCCCACCGTTAATGAAAATCCTTATGCCGCGCAAGATCCGGGTGGCCACCCTTTTGCCACTCCCGATGGCGGCCCTACAAATAGCATAAAGTAGGTGTCGAGGCCTTACATGGGCCACTTTTCCTCGTGTATCCGACTAAGTGACGGGGCCCTCGAGTACAACTTACAGCCGATCGATCTCAACCGGCTACCGTCTTTCCATGGCTTATCGCACGAGAATGCTCTCCACTTCCTTCAGATTTTCTCCTACATCGTGTCAAGCTTTCCGCGGCAAGAGATACATATCGACCAATTCAAGATGTGATGCTTTCCATATACGATGAAAGATAAGGCAATCGATTGGCTAATGAAGTTACCGGGCGACTCCCTCACCAATTTGAACATGGTGACCGAGAAGTTTATGGAAGAGTACTACTCCCAAGACAAGATGGCCGACTTCCAAGCGAAGATTGCCTCATTCCGCCAAGCAAGCGACGAGACCTTTTACGAGTCATGGGAGCGTTTCAAGGGCTACCTTACCAAGTTTCCTCACCATCGGTTCATCAGCGATTTGTTGAACCAATTTTTCCACAATGGCTTGACATTCACGTCTAAACGCATGGTGAACAATGCCGCCGGAGGAAACCTCCCCAACCTCTTGGCGAGAGAGCTATATGACATCTTCGTTAATATGGTCGCGGGCGATCACCGAATGAGTATATTGGAGTGAAAGGAGCAAGTGAAAGAAGTATCGACGAAGGATGAGCCCGAGTGGGCCCGTAAGATCTCCGACCTCAAAAGTAAAGTGGCGTCTCTCACCAAGCCATACCCAGTTTCGATGGAGACATGCACCACGTGCGGCATCTCGGGTCATGGAGATAGTACATGCCCGATGGTTTATGGGCAACCAAGTGAGTTTGACGAGCAACGAGAAGGTGTGTATATTAAACGTGGCAAGCATCGTCTATAGAAACCCTCTTCCACTTAAGGAGGGCGATACGGGAAGTTTTTGTATAAAGATCACTCTTGGGAATGGCAAGGAGACACGGGGGATGCTAGACCTCAGCGCGGGAATTAACTTGATGCCCTACTCCATCTTTAAACAATTTAAGTTGGGCGATCTCAAGGATACGAGGATGTGCTTGCAATTGGCCGATCGATCAATCCGGTACTCGAAGGGGATAGTCAAAGATGTGTTAGTACAAGTAAGTGTCCTCATAGACCCCGTACATTTCGTGATTTTAAATGTTGGAGAAGTGAGCAATGAAAGCTGTGGGCACACGACCTTACTTGGATGACCATTCATGGCAAATACAAATGCACTGATAGACGTGAAGAATGGGAAGTTGACGTTCTTGGTTTTAGGGGAAATGGTGAATTTTTTGATCTACAACTTGAGTGTCATTCCTCCCTCCTCTTTTCAAGTCGATTGTTCGATGATTGACCCGATAGAAGAAGTAGTTGAGGAGGCTTATGAGGAAGGTGTGGATGAGGTAGTCGAGGACGACGAGTGGCTAACACTTCAAACGGAGGGGGTGATGGGGATATTCGATATAGCAAGCATGGAACTGACTACTACACCCAAGCCGAAGCTCAAGACCCTTCGGAGCCATCCCAAGTATGTTTAGTTGAAAGAAGGAGAAACAAAACCCGTAATTATCTTTGTCGAGCTTTCCGCAAGTGATGAGGCACGATTGATTGAAGTGTTTAAGAAGAACAAGAAGGCGATAGGTTGGAGCCTTAGTGATATAAAGGGGATAAGCCCCTCTACGTGCATGCATCAAATCGTTCTTCAAGATGAGGCGAAACCATCGAGAGAGTGTCAACGTCGATTGAACCCGAATCTGATGGACTTAGTGAAGGGCGAGATTCTAAAACTTGTAGTCGGGGCCAAATTTATTTGATAGGAGATAGTTAATGGGTTAGCCCGGTCCATATGGTGCTGAAGATGAGTGGAATTACCGTAATCGAGAATGACCGTGGAGAGCTCGTACCGACTCGTGCAACCACCGAGTGGCGGATGTGTATCGATTTCCGAAAGCTTAATGCCTCCACCAAGAAGGATCATTTCCCACTTCCATTCATCGACCAAATGTTGGATAAGATCGTGGGTCATCACTCTTATTGTTTCCTCGATGGGCTATCCGGGTATTACCAAATCGCCATCTCACCGGAGGATCAATTCAAAACGACATTCACTTGCCCCTTTGGCACGTACGCCTTCCGACGCATGCCTTTCGGGTTGTGCAATGCACCCCCCACTTTTCAAAGGTGCATGCTTTCGATTTTCTCCGATATGATCGACAAGTACATGAAGATTTTTATGGATGACTTTTCCATAAACGGATCCACGTTCGATGAATGTCTAGACCACTTGACAAGTGTTTTAGATAGGTTTGTCGAGAGAAACCTTACATTGAGTTGGGAGAAGAGCCACTTTATGGTGAGAAGTGGGCTTGTTTTGGGACATGTGGTGTCATCCAAGAGGATTGAAGTTGACAAGGCAAAGATCGATGTGATCGAGAAGCTCCCGCCGCCGATCAACGTGAAGGGAGTTCGAAGCTTTCTCGGTCATGCGGGATTTTATAAGCGATTCATAAAGGACTTCTCGAAACTTAGCCGCCCTTTGTGCCATTTGCTTAGCGGTGACGTTGCGTTCGTGTTTGATGATGCTTGTCTTTCGGCGTTCAATTCGTTAAAGGGAAGTTTAGCCTCGGCTCCGGTGGTTGTGGCCCCGGATCGGTCTCTCCCGTTCGAAATAATGTGCGACGCATCGAACGACGCGGTGGGAGGCAGTCTTGGGGCAACATGTGGAAAAGCTCCTTCGCGTCATTTATTACGCAAACCTCATGCTCAACGATTCTCAATAAAACTACACGACTACCAAAAATGAACTCCTTGCCGTGGTTTACTCACTTGAGAAGTTTCACGCCTATATCGTCGGCTCAACGGTTATTGTCCATAGTGATCATGCGGCATTGAGATATCTTTTCAACAAGCCTCAAGTGAATCCAAGGCTAATTCGGTGGATACTATTGCTTCAAGAGTTTGATGTGGAGATTAAAGATAGAAAGGGGTGTGAGCATGCTGTTTTCGACCACCTTTCTCGTTTGGAGGTCAAGCATGGGGAGAGGAAGCTCATCGGAGAAAATTTTTCCGCACGAGAACTTATTTGTCGTTTTTGTTACTCCTCGGTATGCCAACATTTCTAATTATCTCGCTAGTTAGGTGCTCCGCCCGGACTTGTCTCATCACGAGAAGAAGAGGTTCCTTGCAACGTGGCGAGGGTATTATTGGGATGACCCTCATATGTACAACATTGGGAAATATGGGATGTTGATGCGGTGCATTCCGATCACGAAAAGGTGTAAATTTTGACAAAATGCCACGATCACCTAGTCAGGGGCATTTCGGCGGCCAAAAGACCACCTACAAGGTCCTTCAATCGGGCTTTTATTGGCCCACTCTTTTCAAGGATGCTCATGAACATTGCAAGGCGTGCGATCGATGCCAAAGAACGAGAAGAATAGGCAAGATGAATGACATGCCGATGATGTACAACTTGGTAATTTAGATATTGGACGTATGGGGCATCGACTTCATGGGCCCCTTTCCGAAGTCACACGAGTTCGAATATATCTTGGTCACGGTTGATTACGTGTCCAAATGGATAGAGGCAGTTCCAACAAGGAATAACGATGGCGACACCGTGGTGAAGTTCGTACGGAGCAACATCTTTAGTCGGTTTAGAGTTCCGAGGGCAATTATTAGCGATAGCGGCAAGCATTTCAATAACAAGCTACTTGAATGGGTGTTAAAGAACTATGGGGTCATGCACAAGGTGTCCATCCATACCATCCTCAAACGGCTGGGCAAGTCGAGATGAGTAACCGCCAAATCAAGAACATTCTTTAGAATACCGTGCAACCGAATCGGAAAGATTGGTCAACGAAGCTCGTGGATGCGTTGTGGGCTGCCCGCAGGGCCCACAAGATAGTTCTTGGGATGAGTCCCTATCGCCTCATATACAAGAAGTTATGCCACCTCCCGATTTAAATAGAGCATAGAGCTTGGTGGGCTATCAAGGCGTATAACTACGATTTGAGGCAAGCTGGAGAGGAGCGAAAGCTCTAAATTGAGGAACTTGGAAAGTTAAGAAACGAAGCCTTCGAGAGTGCCCGAATGTACAAGGGAAATATGAAGCTCCTCCATGACAAGAAGCTTGTGCCCAAGAAATTGGAGGAAGGAATGCAAGTGCTCATTTACAACACACGCCTTGCCATTTTTCCCGGGAAACTTATGTCCAAGTGGAGCGGACCATACAAGACCAAGATGATATCCCATTTGGATCTGTAACATTGATCGATCCCAAGACGGACGAGCATTTCAAAGTGAATGGCGCACGAGTTAAGCCCTACCGACATGGATTGTTGCAACCCAAGGATCTCTAGTTCGTGATCGTAGAGGAGGAGGACTTGGAAGATGTGCCCCCAGCTGAGTTTTGATCGAGGAAGGATAGTCGAGTGAATGACTTTAAACAAACACGTTACATGGGAGGCAACCCGTGACTTTCTAACCCTCTTTCTTATATTTCATTTGATTGTGTGTATATCCATTCTTTATTAGCTTTAACTAATGTCTCTTTGTTTTTGTAGGGGCAATCATGGAGGTTTGGGGGAAGGAAGCAACCAAAACAGGGAACTGGCTGCAACAGAGCAGTCGATCGGCTTCTAGATCGACTGGACTCATCGACCGAAGGACAGAGGCTCAGATTCTACGAAGGGCAGTCGATCGACTGGGCTCCTGTCGATCGAATGGGCTCCTGTCTTGAAGTCGATCGACTGCCCCACTGAAGCCGGGCCGAGCAGGTCTTATAAAAACCCGCTTTTTCCCACGAAAACATATTTCAGAAGCAAAAAGCGCCGGGAGAGAAAAAGAAAAAAAAAAGAGAGAAACAGGCAGTTGACCTCCATTTTCAACTCTATTTTTTGGCAAACCCAAGCCTCTACCCTCATAAAACACAAAACACACACAAAAAAAAGAGAGAAAACAAAACATATCGTAGCACCTTCGAAAAACAGAAAAAAAAAGAGAATAAAAACAAAGAAAAAGGGAGAAATCGAGGTAATTGGCTTGACTCATCTTCGATTATATTGTGATTGGATTGTGGATTCATTGCTTGCAGGGCAGATCGGTGGAGTCTTGTTCCAATCCTCTTTAAATTTCTTACCCAAAACCTATGCCCACCAAGTGCTCGATGAAAAGCCTCAATGACCATTTTCGATTAAAACTCCCTCCTTTTTGCGTAGTGTATGTTCTTTCCGATTCCTGGAACCCTCAGACACAACCCTCGTATCTTCACCCAACCCTTCATGCCGTTCACATGATCTACTATATAGATCCTCATCTTCTTGTTCGAAACTGCACCGATGAATACGGCGCCCCATTCCCCATATGTTCGGAGGCCGAGGGGGAGCTTTACCAAAACCTCTCCCAAAGGAAATTCTCTGTTCCGTGCTTCTTTAGCCTCGAGAGTTTAGACGAGTGGGTAGAGAACGGGGATTACCAGTATTTCGGGGCTCGTTTGCTCCGATTCATCGATGACCTAAGCGGTCGAAGGTTCACATTGCTCTGGGCCCCGGCTTACCGAGAGCTTATGCTTGAGTTTTTTACCTCCAACCAGGGTCGCGAGGCCACGGTCTTTACGTGTCGGATTAGGGGGAGCGAGCGTCGGATCACCCAAGAGTTCCTCGGGCTTGATTGCCAAGAGTAGAGGGACGAGTGGCCTAACGATTTTGCAGCGACGCCATTTCGGGCGAGTATCTTGAACAGTCGAGACAATTCTCAATCGCATGCCTCGGCGATAACCGACCTCGCTTTGATGGGGGCATACAAATTCTTCACCCACGTCCTCATGGGAAAGCACGAGGCTACAAATATCATGCACGACGAGGTGTACATGCTTTGGTGTTTGCACCACGGGCGTCAAGTCCCCATTTATTCTTTTCTCCATGCCGAGATTCTCGGGATTCGGAGAACGAAGGGGAGGAGTGTTGCTCGTATCGGGATGGGGACCATGATCACCTTGCTATCCCGTCACTTCGTTTTTAACCCCGAGGTGGCCAACTTGGAAACGATCGAGCTGTTGAAGTTGGTTTGGAAGATGCCCAAGATCCCAGCGAACCCACGACACCACCGCCACCGTCGCCGTAGCCACAAACAAGAAGAAGAATATGAAACGCTGCATAATGAAGGTGTCGAGGCCGATGAAGCCCCAAACACTGGTTTGGGCACGCATTTCGGAGCAAGCACGAGCCAAGCGGCAATCCCACATCAAGAGGGAGGCCCGAGAACCGGCTCGGGTCACGACATGAGTTGGCACGAGTTCCAACGACAAGTGTTTGTGCATTTCGATCGGCTCAGCGCGGGGCAAGCAAGGAGCGACAGTGCACTTCGCACCATCCAAAGCCGCCTCTTGTTGATTGAGAGTCAGTTTCATCGAGAGGACGAGAAAGAAGAAGGTGAGGAAGGATACGAGGATGCCAACCTCAACCCCCGACGTAGGAGATGTCAATAATTCTCCTATTTATCTTTTTTATTTGTTTTAATAAGACTTGCACTTTATTTTCATTTGTTTTATCTTTACTTTTGTTTATTATTCGATTATGTTCTTTTATCTCTCATTTCAACTCTTGAAAAATTCTACATATATATATATATATATATATATATATATATATATATATATATATATATATATATATATATAGGGGTGGGTTCAAATAGAACCATGTCATTATATGCGAACCTGCGAACTAGTGCTTTTATTATATATCAGCAGTGCTTTTATTATACAATCACGGTGCTTTATTAATATTTTCAGTTATATACACGAGTAGTGATTTTATTAGACAATCCTAATGCTTTTAATCAAATAAGGAAATACACAAAAAATCTGATCCATCTATTTAATTAGATCTAAGGCCCATAATAGACCCTAAGTTCACATATAATGACATGGTTCTCATTTGAACCTAATCCTATATATATATATATATATATATATATATAAAAGAAAAAAAAATCTTGTATATAGTGTGCTTTTACTTCATCATTCTCTTTTATTTCCCCTCCCCATTCTAAAAAATAAAATAAAAAAGTCTTCATTAAAAATATTCAAACAAAATAGAAATCTCGAAAACCCCAAAAATATTTTCACTTTGATATATAGCTTGTTTTTGCAATCCCCCGTTTGTTCATGTCTTGTAGATAGCTTGCCTCGACTCCCAGAGAGGACTTATGCACGATCGCGTCATCACAAGCTCAAGAATAGGGGCGTTTTCTTTTCCCTTTACACTTTGTACCGCTTTCTAACTTAATTTGCAATGAGGACATAGCTAGGTTTTAAGCGTGGGGTGGTTAGGGTTCCTCTTAGGCTTTTAAGTTATTTGCATTCTTGCTTGTGATAATTTGTGTAGCGTGTGTGTTATATTTGATTGGAACATTGGCGAAGTGACGCGGTTTTGATGATTTGATTAGGAAGTTTAGAACTTTGATCGGATTTAGTGTACTTAGGTAGTTTGACATGTGGGGAACTTGGTCGGTCTTAGCTTCGTGATATTCTTGAGCTCAATTTAGAACTTGTGCCTCAACTAGCCTCGTCATCGAACACTCTCTATAGGATTTTTGTTTTGCAATTTTTCTTTTAATTTTGGAGTCGTCAATTGCTCCATGTGCTCGATCTTGTAAGTTGCTAGTATCTACGAGTGATCGGAGTCATTGAACTCTCTTTGTATTGTATATACACTAAAAAAACACAAAAAAAGAAATAAATAAAAATGATAAAAAGAAAAAAACAAGGATACGATATAAGTCTTTGAAGTTATTAAGTAATAAACGTGCAACTCGTGCACATTTATTATTTTATTCTTCTTTTTAGATTTTATTTGTTAAAGAGAGTTGTAGACGATTGGGGCTAGTAGGGAGCCGATTAACGGTTCGATCGTGGATAGACCTTAGCCGGGGCAAGGACGAGGGGACCTACTTGGAGGTCTATCTAGTAATTTTAGGTTCCGGGAGTCGATCTAAACTTTCTAAATCAACGCATCTTTGTCGTTATTTTTGATCAAGCTAACAAGCATTGTAGCATGCGACGTCTTGAATTAGGTTATTGTGCACTAGTTTAGGATCATTTGGGGGTATTTTCGTAATTCTAGACCAAGTTTGCTTGAGGACAAGCAATCATTCTAAGTGTGGGGTGGTTGATTTGCATGTTTTTGTATGTGTTTTTGTTACATTTTTGTGTCGCGATTGCATGTGTTTCGCTTGCATTATGGGTGTTAGGAGTCGATTAGTTCTATTTTGTTAGTTTGGGTTTTGTAGCATTTGCACGGGTTCTTTTACGTTTTTCATATATATTTACTCATTTTACGTTTTTGGATGTAGAATGACCAAGCGGGACCTGCGCACGCTTATGTCATTCTAATCTATTGGCTATGCAACGGACAAGTGAAGACATGCAAGGGAACATAGCGCGAACAAGAGACGACGACCGGCCGACGTTCTGGAGCGAAAAATAAGAAAACCTAGCCGGAAGCAGCACGAATCGACTGCAAGGTCAGCCAATCGACTGCCATTCCAGTCGATCGACTGAAAGCAACCTGAATCGACTGATCGACAGAGGCTGGGACGTTTGAACAGCAAGGCAGTCGATTGACTGCCTTTCAACCGATCGACAGGCAGTCGATCGACTGAAATCTACCGATCAACAGGCAGTCGATCGAATGAAACACTACCGATCGACTGCCTCGCAAGAAATCTTGTTTATTTTTTTTTTGACATTTTGACAGTTTTGCCCCTGCGACCCTATATATACCCCAGCCTTTTCCCGAATAACCTTATCCATTCCTTGGCTGATTTTTGAACCCCTTTAATATCTCCCAAGCCTCTACTATTCCATTGCATATTAAACCCTAGTTCATTATCCTTAGAGTAGTTTTAGTTAATTATTCTTAGCAAGTTGTTGGAGAAGGTGACATCTCCTTCATTTGTGGATATTATTGTGGTGAAGTTGTTCTTTATCTTTTGAATACTGTAACAAACCTTGGAGCTTTTTTGGAGTGAGATTGGTAGTAATCTTTCTCCTTTTCTATTGTGTGTTGCTCTTGTATTGTTGTAATTGCTTTTGTGTTGGTTATTAGATTTTAGCTTATTTTTTTTTCATTGCATTTTAAATTTTCAACTTAATCTTCTAGCTTTATAAACTTCTTCTTGCATAATCTCCATTGGAGCACCTCTTTGAAGCTTTTCACCCCCATTTGGCTAAACAATCCTTTGGTCATTGAAAGACAAATGGGACTTTCCTCTTTAATTAATTTGACTTCTTCATATTTAATGCTCTTTGACTCCTTTAAATTTTAAAGCTTGACTTCCCTCAATTTTCTCTTCTAAAAAACTTGCAAGCTTCTCTTATTTTAGTAGCCTTCAATTAGTTATAAATTTTAATTAGGTTTTAATTAATTTCCTTAAGTTAGTTACTTTCAAGCAAGCTTTTAATTTTCATTAACCTTTGCTTTATTGTTTTCAAAATTTTCATTTCAATTCAAGCATTAGTATTAAAAACTCAAACCCAATCAAATGACTTATTGCTTTCTTAGAGTAAATTAGTATAGTTTAGATTAACAAAAGATCAACTAAAAACACCATTTTTCGATAACATCTATCCTCGAGAGAAATGACTCAGGATTCAACTTACCACTCTACAATTGACTTCGTATTACTGCGGAGACGATTTCTCAAATTAGAGTGCTCAGAAACCTTGAACCAAGTAACTATGGAATACGTTATACGAATGAATTATTACCTATCTAACAATGGGGCGGAGTATGAGGCCCTGCTAAGGGGAATACAGATGGCAAAGGAGCTAGGGGTAGAATGGGTATGCACACGAGTTGATTCTAAATTAGTCTGAAAGCAGATAAAAGGTGAATTCGACAAAAGGGATGAACATATGAGAATGTATCTAGCTCAGTTCTGTGAACTGTCCAAAACCATTGACACTTTGAGCGTGCTTCAGATACCCATGGAAATAGCAGACTACTTGGCTAAGGTAGCTAGCTCGGCAATGGATTGTCAAGAAAGGGTGATCACCCTGTTAATGGCACATCAAGAATTTGGTGATGGGGAAGTTAATACATTGGAGGAAAGGAGAACTACCTGGTGACAAGAAGAAAGCTGTGAAGATACGAATCAGGTCGTCTAAATTCTTTTTAATTAAGGGGGAGCTATTCAAAAGGGGCTTCGGGCAACCCCTCTTACGATGCTTAAGCTTTAAGGAGGGTACCCACATTCTTAGAGAAATCCATGAGGGGTGCTGTGGAAATCACATGGGTGCTAGAACATTATCAAGCAAGATAATGAGAGCAGGGTACTTTTGGCCACAGCTAAGGCAAGACGCAGAGAACTTTATGAAGACCTGTGATAAATGTCAGAGGCACTCTCCCCTAATACATCGGCTGACGGGGGAGCTCATGACAATGAGCTCTTCGTTCCCTTTTGCAAAATGGGGGATAGATCTCATTGGGCCTTTTCCTACAGCCCCAGGCCAAAAGAATTTCTTAATAGTTTCTATCAACTATTTTAGCAAATGGGTAGAGGCCGAGGCCATAGCAAAAGTCACGGAGGAGGTGTTAATGTGATTCCTGTGGAAGAATGTGCTATGTAGATTTAGTATCCTGAGGATACTGTTGTCAGATAATGGCATGTAGTTTATGGGGGCTCGAATACAGACCCGGTGTGCAAAAATGAAAATAGCGCAGCACTTCACGTCCGTATAACACCCCCAGGTAAATGTCCAGGTCGAGGTGACCAATCGCATCTTGGTTTAGAGGATCAAAGGATGCTTGGAAAGGTTAGGTGGAAAATGGGTGGAGGATCTCAGATCGATCTTATAGGCATACCGAACCAACCCTAAGGAAAACACGGGAGAAACACCCTTTAGTCTGGTGTATGGCATGGGCGTTGTGATTCCAGCGGAAGTAGGGGTAGAAACTCATCGAATACAAAACTTCGATGAAGGGAAAAACGAGTTATTAAGACACGACACACTGGATCTAATAGAAGAAAAGAGAGAATGAGCCTCTGTAAAAGTGGAACACATGAGGGGGAAATTCGAGTGTCTTATAGTAAATCAGTGGTGAAGCGGCAATTTCGAATAGGAGATCTGGTTCTCCGTAAGGCTGATTTGGGCAAGACCAAGGTGAAGTTGGATGCTGCATGGTAAGGGCCATACTAGGTCACCAGGGTTCTTGCAGGAGGAGCTTATGAGCTTGAACAAATTGATGGAGTCAAATTGTTGCGGGCATAGAATGTAGCGAACTTGCGAAAATACTATTTGTGAAATTAATATACCAAGCTATTTATAAATAAAAGTTGTGATTAATTTGATTTGTGTTCCGGAATGACCTGACTTGATGGTCAGTTAAGGGCACGAGCCCCAAAACTTAGCCCAATTAGCTAAAGGCGGATACCCTAATTACCTGACCTGATTGTTAGTTAAGGGCACGAGTCCCAAAACTTAGCCCGATTGGCTAAAGGGTGGATACCCTAATTACCTGACCTGATTGTTAGCTGAAAATTAGCCCGATTGGCTAAAGGGTGGATACCCTAATTATCTGACCTGACTATCAACTAAACTTAGCCCGATTGGCTAAAGGGTGGATACCCTAATTACCTGACCTGATTGTCAGCTAAAACTTAGCCCGATTGGCTAAAGAGTGGATACCTGAATTACTTGACCTAATTGTCAGCTAAAACATAGCCTCGATTGGCTGAAGGGTGGATACTCTAAATACCTGACCTGATTGTCAGCTTAGGGTATGAGCCCCAAAATTTGGCCCGATTGGCCAAGGGACGGATATCCCTGACCTAATTGTCAGTCAAGGGCACGAGACCCAAAAACTACCAAAGAACAAACATTCCAGAAATGCCCGACTTGATTGACAGAACTGATCTAATTACACACATGAGAAAGGAACTGATCAAAAGGTAAAACACCCTTTGTGAAAACAGAACTGATCTAATTACACACATGAGAAAGGAAAAAATCACAAGTCATCAAAAAGGAAAAAATCTTGGCATTATTCAAAGAAACTACAAGGAATGAAACCCCATGGGTTATCAAAAAGACGTAAAGATTATGTCGTCAAAATAGAAACTTGATCAGAAAGGCCTTAAGAATGGGACAAGGAGGTCCTCCTATCAGTAGCTAAAACTCGTCGGATGCGCCACAGCTCCCACTCAGTCTCATGAAGGCGACGATGGTACCTATCCGCCCGCTCTGTTTCAGAGTGAGCCTCGCTGGTAGCGGTGGTTAAACGATATACCGATTCGAGCAGATCACCCCGTTCCTCTTGAAGTTGACAATTTAACTGGTGAAGCTCGGCCCACTCGCGTTTGCAGTGACGTTTTCTCCACCTCTTCCTTTCCAAGAGCTTGCACATGGGAAAATTTTTCATGAAGTTGAGCATTTTCCACCGAAAGATGGAAATTTCATTGAAAAAGGAAAGTTTTTTCTTTTTTAGAGTGTCTATCTCTTCAATTAAAGATGCTGAAGCCATAATAAGAATGCATATGGAAAAGGTTGTTTATATAAAAGATGAGAAAGTATAATAGGGGGTTTCCTAAACTTGCGGAAACCCTAATCATCAAAAAGACAAAATACAATCCAGAGATAAAGAAGGAAAAGCACAGAGCCAACAGCCACCCTACATCCCATAATCTCGGGTGCTCAATTCCCCTCCTTGTTTCTTGGCCACTTCAGGGGTCTCTCCAAGGGAACCATTGATGGGAGACCCGCCAGGAACCTCACCCAGACCTGCGAAGGTTGGGGAGGAAATGGTAGCTGGCAGCACGAGAGTTATAGCCTGATCTGGGTGAGAAGAGGAATCTCGAGCAGGAGCAGGAGTCTAAAATATCTCAAGGACATGCTCAGCAAATTCAAGGGCCCCGAGCTCGTGAAGGCAATCATCTTCATTCACATAAGTGAAGCTTGTGGTCTCAGGAGCTTCCTTGAGGGAGTTGCAGCGATCAAAGGGAGTGGAGGGGTTCCCCTGGGACCACTTCTCATATGCGTTGAGGCCGAAGTGATAGTATACCTTAGCCTCAAGAACGAGAAGGGCGTAGAGCTCCTCGGAGTGGCGGAAGGCTCGCTGGGTTATCTCCCTAGTTGTTTGAATGAGCTTCAGACCTTCCTCAGAGTTAAGAAACTCTGCCCTTCCTTCAGCCTTCCCCTCGAGCCTTCCCTCAGCTCTGCCTTCCGTTCGAGCTGTGTCAGCTTGGATTATCGCTTTAGCCCATGCCCGTCCTTCCCCTTCTCAAGCCCCCTTTAGCTCCGCCTCGAGCTCAGTCACCCGGCCTTGAGCCCCTTCAGCTCAGACCCTCTCTCCTTACAGAGGCTAATTAACCTCTTTTCCTTCCCCTTGAGGAGAGCATATTCCTTGACCAAATCAGCATTTATAAGGGTACCTCTAGTCCGAGCAACCAGAATGGATCTCTTGGCAGCAGTCTGGGGTAGACAGAAGGATAGGGTTAAAAAAAAGTAAAGAATAGAGAGAGAAGAGGGAAGGAGGAAAGAGGTAGTTACCCTTGCTTCATCTTGGCAAAGGGATTCTATCAGTTCTGGATCAGACCATTTTTCTAAAGTATGGCGATCAGAGGTGGGGCACTGCCCTTGAACGAACTGGACCACCACTTCTCCCGAGCAGTTCAAAACAGAGGTGTTGGTAAACAAGGTCAGGTTTGGGTTAATCACCTTGGGCCCCGAAGGCTTAGTACCTTTCTCGGACCGAGCTCGCTTGCATGCCAGGGGAGCATGATCATTCCCAGAGTCAAAGTGGGTAGTGAGGTCCACGTCAGCTCGAGATAACTCCTCAATCATAGTCGCTCCTTCAAGTCAGCTCGGCCTCCCAGACCCGGCTAGTTCTTCATGGTATTGTTTCTCCGTGGGTGCAGCTGATTGCTGTAGACGAGCCTCTAGCATCCTTCTCATCATATAAACTGTAATAAAAATTGTATAGAAGTTAATGTGAATACCAAAACAATGTCACACCTCCAGTATATAAGTCAGATAGAAGCGAGAGGGAGAAGAGCTGGATAGCTCTTTGCATATACCTGTTGGGATTTGATGGTACCGTCGTGCAGCGGAAAACAAAATTTTTAAAATAATTGAATCGAATTCAATTGACGACGGCCCAATTTTACAATCAATTAATTCAAACAATGCTTTAAATTGATTTACAAAGAAATAATTTGATTTTCACAAAATCGAACGAGCATGATACGTTTATATAAATCATATATATATATATATATATATAACAATAATATATATATGTATGTTAATATATTAAACTTATATATAACAATTATATATATATATTAATATATTAATCATATATTTAATTATATATTATATATATATATATATATATATATCATATATACATATATATATAATATTTATATAAACAGCATCACATATATTATTAACACACATATATATATTAACATATTAATATGTTCTGCATGCATATAATATAACTTATATATAGAATGCATGCTTATATATATATGCCATATGTTTACATAATACACGGCACASACATAAAATCAACATACAGCATGCACACATACATTATATATATCAAACACATATATAAACTGCATACATCAAACACATATATCATATATATATATAAACAACCTGCATAGGTATATATATATCATATATATATATATAAACAAGAACATCCGTAGAACCTCAAAATGACACGGCGGCGGTGCGCCCGCAATGACACGGCAGAGGTGCGCTAGGCTGCGACACGCTGGCGGCTGTTCGGAGCYCGGCGGCAGACGGCTTCGGCGGTGACGAAGCGGCGTCGGGGCTGTCGGAGTGCGGGCTGTTTCTTCTTGGCGACGAGACGGCAAGCTACGGTCGATGACAGCCGTCGTTGCGGGGCAACCTCTCTCGGCAGCAGCCGTGCCTGGAAAGAACAGCAGCCCTCGTCTCGGCGTTCGGAGGACGCAGCTCCGGATTGGCCTGGAAGCTCACGAGTCGACGGAGCAGGCTGCGGCAATCGGTGGTCCAGCGAGCGTTCGGAATGGCACGGCGGTGGGCGGGTGCGTCACGGCTCCGGCGAATCGGTGTCACACACCGTATTACCCGACCTTCTCGAGACAAAGTACTAGATACGTCGAGAGCTCAATAAAGAAGGAGAAACGAGACCAAACCTTTCGGTTTGGCGGCGGCCGACGGCAAGCGGCGGCAGCCGGAGGTAGACGAGGGAGTAGGCGTGGGGGCTAGGGTTTTTTCCTTAACCGTGTTCTCTGTAAAAAACCGTGTGTTGTGATAAATTGTTTTTCCGTCTGTATTCTTTTAAAACCCCTCTTCCTTTTTCATTTCATTTCTTTTTATTTGTTTAAAGGGCTCAAGCCCAAACTTTTAATTAAATTAAACACAAGCCCAATTACAATGGGCTTTAAAAAGGAAAAAAAGGCCCAAATGAAAAAAATTAAACCAAGCCTTTTATTTTAAAATAGAACTAGCCCAATAACTTTAAAGGGCTTATTTGGCCGACCCAATTTTAAATCAAAAACCCCATTGGAATTAAATCATTTCTCACAAACGATAACTCCGAAAAATATAACAATTATATTTTTGCGTCCAGAATAACTTTCTCGTATTTTTCTCAATTCATAATCACAATTACGAACCTTAGATTCAATCATATTGACATCTAACTTTGCTAAAATTAACAATTAATTTCCAGCCATCGTTTTCAATAATCAGGAAACACGTGGTGTGACCCTCAATGGTTCAGGTGTAAGCTAGGCGTAGATTCACAACACATTGTGATTTGAACAACACATTGTTCTTATATGAACTCGTCCCTAAGAGTCTCTGATTAAATAAAACTCATTTTACTTAATCACTGGTCAAACCAGAACCCAACGAATTATGAGAGGCGCCTAGCAACAACGCATCATAATTCCCTAGATACAAATGAAGTGCCTGCAAGAACCTTGTGATATAGCTTATATGTACAGTACGATCCCTTCGCGATCTATGTCCCGATTGAACAAGAGGTATTGGTTCATCGAGACCTCTTTCTAGTTCAATAACTGTGTGTACGTTCTAGGTTCAAGATAATCCGTTCGTGTGTGACTTAGAGAAACACATTTCTCCAAACACCCCACTATCAGCTCTGGCCAGAGACTCCGAGGATTTATCAACCATCAGAACACACAGGACATCCATGACTTATCATGCGTCCGAATCCCCTACTACCATGCACAGACTTCCCACTAGATTCCCGACTATGTGAACGTTGCCCCTTTTTATTGGCCTCCAAAGAGACACAGAGACAGGTCACAACATAGCCTGTCCTCTAGTGAAGTCACGGTGAGGTCTGGGCTTAAGGATTAATGTTGTACGCTATACCATAGAAATCATCTACTCGATGAGTGGGAACCACTTAGAGATTTCTAGGTGAGGGAGTTCAGTGAACTCATCTTATGAGCACCTACTTATATATGTCGGTGTCCAGACACCGTGACCGATGAGATGCGGTCCACATACACTAAGTACTAGTCTTAATGGGAAAGGCCTGTATCCTCATTATGGCGTAACCCTTTGACTAGGAACAAGTTCGATGAGTTACATTACGTGCTGGATTATCTCACGGTTCTGCTAGACCAATCCACCGTAATAAAGTAACTACATCAGGACCATACCTATGCAACAAGCATGGGATAAAAGATATGGAATGCAAATAAGTATAAAAGATATTATTAAGAATAAAAACCGATTGTGTTACAAGAGAATGGTCAGACCACAGCCACAAGTTGGCTTGTTGGTCACCTTATTCTAACAATACCGATCTCATGGGACAGAGGACTAGTCTCTTCTATGGAGTTGAAAAAATCAAAGACAAAGGGGAGAAGAAGTTTGGACAGATGAAAAATGTTTTTGTTCAGAGTGGAGATGGTTTTCTTAAGGTAAGGAGGTCATTCTCCTCGAGACAGGTGGGCTTGAGGAGGAAGGTTGCCAATGGATATGGGGGAAAAATCCCAATCGCCTGAGCAATGTACGAAAAAGAACTTCTTCCTCCAAGCTTTGTTGGAAGAAGGACTATCGGTCAGAAATCGGACGCCGGCGCGGGCTGATAAGTAAAAAAAGCCAGGAGATGAACTTTTGGCTTGTAACAGAGAGTAAAACATCTGGGTTGGGGGAACAACCACATCACTAAATTAAACCTTATGATTATCCTAAAAGAATTGGGAACAAATTGGTGTACTGGAATTCGGTACATCTGGGCTACCTCCAGTATGAAGGGGGAAGACGTCGTCAAGTGAAGAGAAGAAGAGAAATGAGAAGACATAATCGGAAAACTTGAAGAAGATCGGAAAAGTACCTGGTTTGAAGGGAATGTGAAAACTTCAAATCGGAGAAGGAAGACGGGATTGCTGGACAGATGAGAATGTGGAATGGAAAAAGAAATTGATGAATTGTGAAATATGAGGAGAGATGTGTTTTGAAAAAGAAATTCTAGGAAAAAGGCGGATTTGGCGGGATATGAGCATTTAATGCATGCCAGGTACATTGTACGAAGCGACAGGTTGGGAATATCAATCGGTGGGGCAGAAACCAAGGCGATGCAACTCATCCCAACCACTGGGGGGGACTGATTGGTACGACCTAATTATACCCGACCAGAGCTTAGGATGAGTCACAAAATTTCTCAGGTAGGACAGGTTGGGATGAGCTGAGCCCATAACCATTAAAGGAAAATAAAATGAGGTGAGCTCACTGGGAAAGACTTGTCTTGTCCTGATCTCGACCCTTAAGCAAGATCTGGCTGTGGTCAGGTTAGGAATGCGGGAAAGTTAAATGGCCGAGCTCATGCTTTGGTCGTCCAAAATAATGGCCCAAGATTCGCGGTTTTATTTCCAGGATCTCGGAAAGGTCCCCACCTAATGGAAATTATAAATATCCTGGCTCAAAGGCCGGTAGAGGTATGACATTCTGAATATTCAATCTATTATTCCGATATAAAACACTTACTGACTTAAGCATCAGAGAGGATTCCACCGGTGGTTCTTTCTAATGTGGTTTTGTGAAACAGGCCAGATCAATTCCACGGAGGAAGCAATCAATCTCGGTTCCAGTATTTTCTGGGTTAAACAGTACCTATGATTTAAGTTTTGGGAAATTTAGTACTCCCTCCATCCTGTTCTATTTGTCGCAATTTGGAATCTTTTTATCCTATTCTATTTGTTGCAATTTGGAATTTTTTTTTATCCCGTTCTACTTGTTGCATTTACATTTTCAAGAGAGAATCATTGTTACTTTTTACTTTCTCAATAATAATTAAAGGTTACTTTACAACTTTTAACCCTACATTTATTATTTCACACTTTTAATTATTTAAAAAAATGGATATTATGATCATTTGTTACCTATAGTTATAACATCAATCATCTTTCATAATCTCCATAAAATGATCAATTGCGATAGATAGAATGAGACATTGAGAGTATATATAGTACATGTGTTTGCTATTGAGCCTCATAATTCTACTGGTTGTAGAATTTTCAATGGATAATAACCAATCTCCAAAGAATGAAATCGGGGACTTCTCATGGGAAAGAAAATCTTCATAATTCCCATGTAAATCCAAGGAAACACAAATCCCACATTCCAGGGAAGAAGAATACCTGACAAATCTCATACGAACCTTATCTGCAAAATAAAATGAGAAAATTGAAAATTTAGCAACAGCTTCTAAGACTAAAATGAATCTGTCAACTCAAATCATGGTCCAC
The DNA here is from genome assembly GCA_014905375.1 of Phtheirospermum japonicum. Taxonomy (NCBI): domain Eukaryota; kingdom Viridiplantae; phylum Streptophyta; class Magnoliopsida; order Lamiales; family Orobanchaceae; genus Phtheirospermum; species Phtheirospermum japonicum. The sequence continues at coordinate 356,280 of BMAC01000722.1, read as the reverse complement.
TCGTTCCTAAATACCCTCACTAATGTTTATGCCCCGACTAGGATTTTTTAGGCCATGAAGACCGTACTAGACGCCAAACTAGGTGAAGTAGTGGTTGGCGAGGAAATATACAAATAAACTCTTCTCCCAATAGTGTGTCAAGCGTGACATCTACAACTCTCTTAGAGAGGAAATGGATACCAAGGAGGTAGAGGAAGACTAAACAAGGGTGGCTGAAGAGCGCCAAAACTATGAGCCATGCAGGGCAGCAATGGCACATAAATCGATATATAGAAGGTGAAGTTCCCTGCTAAGCATGCAGACCCTCCACCCCTCAAGGACCAGCCTCCCACTTGGTCCAAGTCAAAGAAGGTAGTCAGAAGTTGCAAGAAACTCCAGAACAAGTGGTTTGACACATTCTTGATCACATCCATATAATCTAGAAGCCATTGGCTAAATTTTCCTTCGCTAATTTGTCGCATATTAAGCGGAGGCAATGAGTGAATGTAAAAAGGTTGTGCCTTGTTCTTTACCCAACATAAGAGAAAGTTAAGTGGAGACAAATAGTGAATATATAATGGATTAATACATTGGTTTCATTGTCTTACATGGGGTAAGAAAAGTTAAGTTGAGCAATGAGTATATATAAAAATAGATGAATAACAAAAAAAGGTTGATCATCGGGTCTTTGTTGACTTACAAAAATAACCAAACCGATAATGGAGTGCTTGTAGAGCAGTCCATTTATGTGTTGTGGGTTGGGATAGGATCCGTGTTGTCAAAATAAAGAATCAACATCATTTGAATATATTCAATTATTTCTTGGAAGTTTCATGAAAACCAAGTATTCTTTACTTAGGGGTCGAGCAAGTATTTAAGGGAATATTTTATCTTCAAATAGTTTTCTTATACATTATATATTTATTAGGAAATTAATTAATGTTTATCTATATTACTTGTTGGTGAAACAACGTCCATAAAGAAGAGAGAAAATCAATAGATATGGAAGACAAATACTATATTGTGTGGAATTTAGAGATTTGTAAGAATCAGAGATGGATTTAGAAAGTTTCAAATATGGGAAATTGGTATATCTACTCAAAAACCAAAGAGTCTTATAGAATTCGAGTTTCATACAAGAAAATAAGAGAAGGAAACATAAGATTATAGGGCATCTGCAAGGCAGAATTCAACAAGGACATAAAACTCAATTATGGAAAGTTTCCTATTTACACATGAAGACTCTATAAGTTGACATATGAAGATTTTTTATATCAAAGCGAGTATTAGTCGAAGGAAACTGAATTCTAGAAGGATTCTGCATCAAGGAAGACTTGGACAATAAAAAGGTGATTACCTTCTTGAACGCGTTTCCTTATCGAGATGACATACTTGTTTATATATTAGTCTTAAGGTATCGTTATATACATCATGAATTTTATACATACATATCACATCATAGAAAACTCTAAAGCTTATTATCTATTTCATTTCATAGTTATATTCAAGATTTCTATCACGTTTTTACATTGCTCGAATATTAAAATTATAATTGCTTTATTAATTTGGTGCTCGGGATGAGCATCTTTTCAGCCTAGGAGGGATTCCATAGAGTGCTGCACAAACCCACGTGTTGCCAAGAAAAGTAATTAGAACATGTTATAGTGTTAGTTCATCTAGAAGGAGTCTTACTCATGTAGTTCTAAGTTGTACTTGCTAGAGGCAATTACTTTTCTAATATAAGAGTTCTAAGGGGAAGTGGGCCGCTCCTCAGTGGAAAAAATACTTGTTATTATTTATTGCTTCCACTTTATTTTATGTTACTACATAAAATATTATTATATGCAATAAATTCTAAGGTTACCTTAATATTTCAATTGGCACTAGAGCAGGTTTATATTGTCTTATTTCAGGATAAAATCCATTAGGCTGATTGGGGTGGCAACCATGATTCATGACTTGATTTCACGTCCTTCGTATATAGATGATTTTAATACTTTCTATTAGAAATCTATGGTGACAATCTATATGCGCTATCTAGGACAAGGTACTCAGGAGATCGTGGGATCTAGATGGTCATGCCCCTACATCAAAGATGTTACTATGAAGAAAGTTGTTCCAAACCCAAGAGACTAATGGAACAACATAGACAAAGAACTTGAAAAGGTGAACCACTTAACTTTACCTTCTATTATGATGGATGTGTATGAAACCCATCATAAGATGGTGATCAAATGTACAACTGCTCAAGATGAATGAGAAATTCTCGAACGACATTTGAAGGTAAAAATTTCTTTAAGTGTTCCAAACTTCAAAAGGTTATTATTACCTTTGATGAGATAAGGATGAAGGAAGATTAGAACATCGTATGCTAGATTATGTGATCTTGTTAACCAAAGAGTCGTGCTTGGTGAAGATATCTCAGAAACTAAACAAGTACAAAAGATCATGAGGACTTTCCCATAGAGATTTCATGAAAAAATCACTTCTTTTGAAATTTTCCAAAGGGTCCAAACTTTGGATCTTGATGATTTACTTGGATATATTCGAGCATTTGAGATCAACAATGGATATGATATCCTAAAGATCAGGGGTATAGATATTGCACTTAAGGTTGATGTTCCAACATCAACTGATAAAGAGCATAGAGAGGATCAATTGGAGGGTGTTGGTTTTTATGAGACTATGACATGCATCAAGCAAGCCATTGGGAAACTACTAAATAAGAAGATCGATACTGAAATAGCAATATATGTAGCAACATCTTCAAATAAAGTCTTGAAAATCAGAAGATTCAATGTTGGGAATATGAAGAATTCGGACACTTTCAGTCTAAATGTCCTAACTTTCTCAAAAAGAATACATCTTTCAAGGAAACATGGATTTACGACGCTTTGGGATACTTTCCTGATGCGTCTGCATGAAGTTCGGGATGGTGACAGTATTCTGCTAACTCATCTCTTGATTTCGAAGTGTCTTTTGTCTTCCCTTTGACATTCATCACCGTGTTAAACACATTATTAAAAACATTTTTCTCAATGTGCATAACGTCTAGATTATGACGAATCAAGTTAGTGCTCCAGTAAGGCAAATCCCAAAAAATACTTCTTTTTCTCCAACCACTATTCTTCGTTATTCGTCCGTTCACATGTTCGTGGTTTTCATCGGTTACCTTGAAAAGTCCTAACCGTTCAATTTCGGCCAAAACCTCTGTTCCAGAACGCACGTGCGGCGGCAGAGCTTCAACCTTTCTATTTTTTCTAAATTTTTTTTATCTTTACGAAGTCGATGATCACATTCTATAAATTTACGATGGTTATCAAACCATGATTGTTTCATGCTCTATTGCAGGGCAAAAGCGTCTGAACGCTCCATGCAGTATGAACAAGCCATTCGACCGGCCGTACTCCAACCGGACAACATCGAGTATGCAGGAAAGTCGCTAATGGTCCACATAAGGGCCGCTCACATCTAAAAGTTCTGTTTTTAGATACATCATATGAGAGAGCACCGTCGGATCACAACTGTTTCAGCTCCTCAATCAATGGCTGTAGAAAAACATCTAACTTATCTTTGGGGTTTTGTGGGCCCGGGACGAGAACGCTGAGAAACATATACTGCTCTTTCATGCACATCCAGGGAGGCAAATTGTATGGTGTGACAATCACCGTCCACGAAGAGTATTGTTTTTCGAAACCTCCAAAAGGTTGAAATCCATTTGTACATAGACCCAATCTTACGTTTCGAGTTTCAGCGGCGAACTCTGGATGAGTTTGATCGAAGTGCCTCCAAGCCTCAAAATCTGACGGGTGGTGCATGACACCATCCTCTACCGTATGTTCTACATGCCACCGCATATCCTTTGCCGTTGTTTTAGATGCGTACAACCTCTGCAGGCGGGCCGTTAGAGGAAAGTAAAACATCCTCTTGTACGGAATTAAGTTGGACTTGCACCTTTTAACTTGTCCCTTCTTCGCGGGTTTAAACCGTGGATGATCACAAAACTTGCACTTATCCAGATTCAAATCATCCTTCCTATAAATCATGTAGTACTTAACGCAACAATCTATCTTCTCTACCGGTAACCCTATACCTCTCAACAATTTCTTACTTTCGTAGAAATTATCTACAACATTGTTGTCTTCTGTAACGACCTCTTTGATTAAATCAATAAATTGATCATAACATTTTTGAGAAATGCCATGATCCGATTTTAAATTCATAAGACGGGCAACTAAAGACAACCGATTGTGTTTCTCGCAGCTGGGATACAGTGGTTTTTTTTGCAGCTTTCAGAATATCGAAAAATCTCTTCACCTCAGGATTAGGTGGTTCATCCAACTCAATGTCATTCATATCGAAATTAGGAACGACAACGTCTCGCACCATATCGACGTACGCATTTGGTGATGATCCCCCGATTTCAATATCAACAGGCGATGAGACGTGATCTGTTTCTCCGTGATGAGTCCAAATGTAGTAATCAGCAATGAACCCTTTGGTACCGATGTGACATTTTATCTCATTGATAGACCTATAACTAGAGTTCTTACACTTAGTTCGTGGGCAAGGGCATTTTAGTTTATCACCGTCCCTCGCTGCAGAATCATACGTGAGTGCAAATTGTATGAAACTATCTACACCGGCCACGAACGCAGGATTTAGAAATCCGAAAATATTCCATTTGTACATCCAACTACGATCATCATCCATCCTAAGATTTTTGAGTGTTATTCGTGATTCTATAATTAAAGAAGGTGGCAAAATTTCGGCAGCATTCCGAGAAGAATGAGTAATTCGAGTTGTAATTGGTAAGGCTTCTATCCCATTCAAGAACGTGACGTTTAGTAGTGTGTATTATCTTAAAATATGCATTTTTCTTAGATTCAAAATTTTTGCAGCATCTCCCCTCAGTTCTCGTAGTGCACGTATATTTCAGTGCACCCGAGAACAATTAAAGAGATGCAGAAACCGAAATTTCAAAACTAAAAAAAAAACATACACATAAGATAACCATACTACAAGTCACATTCTCAAACTGTCCAAAAATGGGACAATTCGAAATTTAGTATCAAACTCTATATTTGATACTAATCTTAAATGGGTCTAAGGAATATTGGAATAATTCAAAACTTAGTTTCAAATTTTTTCTATTTGATATTAATTCTCAAACAAGTGATCTATATGTATCGCGTCACTTCACCAAGGTTCCAAATAAGAAATTACCACCGTCACATTTTTGAAAAATATTTTGAAAATTTAAATAAAACCACGTGACACCCTATCACGTTTTTAAAAAAAAATTGAAAACTTGCTATTGGAGGGACAACACCTCCCGGCCGGCACCGTAACCCACGTCAACATCCGACGGTATACAACCAACAATACCAATGACAATAAAATATATAAACAAAATTAAACCCCGGCCGATCACCACGGCCTCCCATGCATGAACAATATATATACAATATAATGGGTGCATACATGCATATATCACAATATAATTTGCCCCTAAATTTTATCTAAATTTGAAAGTAAACCCTAATAATCTAAGTTAATACAATGATAAACCCTAATACAAGATTGCTTCTAGTTAGGTAGATTCTGAAGTAGACACGTGTTGTCTATAAAGAGCCACACAACATTCGAATACATGTCATCGCTTTCCTCGACCACCCTCACCATGTCTGCTCCAAAAATCAAACGGCTCCTAGCTAGCACGGTTACTAAAAAAAATGTCTTCATGGTCTGTATCTACTGCTGAATGATAGATGTTTGGAACCAATATGGGGAGGGCATTTGAGGAGGACAATCTCTGTATGAATGCTGTATGCGCTCTTTATAGACAAGTCTACTCCAGAATCTACCAAAGCTTAATTATTCCAAAATTGAACCCTAATTATATAATTATTCCAAAATTGAACCCTAAGTATAATTATTCCAAAATTGAACCCTAATTACATAATTATTCCAAAATTGAACCCTAATTATATAATTATTCCAAAATTGAACCCTAATTACATAATTATTCCAAAATTGAACCCTAATTATATAATTATTCCCAAATGAAACCCTAATTTTAAATTAAACCTAAATTAAACCTTAATTATAAATTATACCCTAAATTATTACATAATTTTAGTTTATACCCTAAATTGAGCCCTAATTATATAATTATTCATAAATTGAACCCTAATTATGTGGTTATTCCTAAATTAAACCCTAATTTCAAATTAAACCTAAATTAAACCCTATTTGAAAAATAATTATATAATTATCCCCTAATTAAAAAAAGGAAAACAGATTTTTATTTTATAAAAAGTCAGATTTTTATTTAAAAAAAAATTATTTAGAAAAAAATATATTTTTAAACTATAATTATAAATTATACCCTAAATTATTACATAATTTTAATTTATACCCTAAATGAAACCCTAATTTCAAATTAAACCTAAATTAAACCCTAATTATAAATTATACCCTAAATTATTACATAATTTTAATTTATACCCTAAATGAAACCCTAATTTCATATTTAACCTAAATTAAACCCTAATTGAAGAATAATTATATAATTCCTAATTAAACCTAATTAAACCCTAATTTTATAATTAATTCCTAATTAACCCATATTTCAACCCTAATCCCTAAACAAACACTAAACCTAACCTTTAAAACTAATTATATAATAATTAATAAACAACAAGTACATAAAAAAATATAACAAATACAAATATACAAAAAATATACAAAAATATAAAATTAAAATTGAAAAAAAAAATTACCTTGGAGCAGCGGCAAGGGAGCAGGCGGTGGTGGTTGGACCTTCGAGCGGCGGCGGAAGTGGCGCCTGGCGGTGGAACAGCGGCGGGGAGGCAGCGAGCGAGGCGACGGTGCGAGGCGAGGCTGGAGCGGCGCGGCGGTAGAGAGGCGACGCGAGGGTCGATGGCGGTGGAGAGGCGAGGCGGTGGAGCTTTTTCTTTTTTTCTTTTCCAGTCTTTTTTCTTTCTTTTCGCAGAAGACAGAGAGAGAAAGAAGGAGAGAAACAGAGTGAGGCGAGGGGAAGGGTCTGGGGCCAATTTTTAGGTTAAAATCCTGATGGCTTTGCCGTCAGCGTATATATTATTACTTTTTTAATTAAAAAATTATATGCTGATGGAAAGACCGTCAGGATCCTGACGGCCACGACCGTCAGCGTATATATTATTATTATTTTTTAATTAAGAATTATATCCTGACGGCCATGACAGTCAGAGACGCCAAAATTATATACTAATGGGCATGGCCGTCAGTATAATGAAGCGGGATAAACTCCAGCTCATTCGCTGATGGTTTACTGGCGGCTTCTTTTGCTGACGGCCATGGCTGCCAGCAACACCGTTAGCATTTGTTTCCGCAAGTAATTCCGTCAGCGATGATGACGAATTTTTGCCCGTCAGCATATCCGCCAAAATTGCCGGGTTTTTTTTGTAGTGAGAGTGAAGAAGGAACATGTTGACCTAGAGAACAATTTTTCTCAAAAGGATCAACATCTGAAGCTGAAATCAGATAGGCTAAACAAAGTAACCAGATCTTGCAAAAAGATAAATTCTTGTAAGGAAAATTTGAATGATCTGATTAGTATGAGTAGAAGGGTTGGCAACCGTGATATTAGGTATAAATGTCAGATTCCCAACCCTAAAGTTGTGTTTGTTTTTTAAACTATTTCGAATCTCAAAGGTAAGAACATTCAAATTGCATCACCTAGAATGAAGTAACATCCAAGAATTTTGTTGAAAATTTTATTCCTATTTGTCATTATTATAGTTATGTCTGGTCATATCGTCATAGATGTTAGGATGCATCATGGTTTATATGCAAGAAGGGTTAAATAATGAAATTTCAGTGGCACACTTATGAAAACACCAAAACCTAAAGTTGACTTGAAAAACAATAAACAAAAAAAAAAAAAAAACTAGGTTTAAAAGATAATCATACATATCTTATATCTGTTATATATTTGAAAAAACCAGTTTGAATGATAAATGATATTTTTATTGTGGTTGTTCTAAACACATGACAGGCGTGAAGTCACGTCATTCTAATATTTTACATGTGTTTAATGGTTATGTTACTTTTGGTAATGGGTGAGTAATTAGGTGGTTGGAATTGGATGTTTGAACATCGATAGTTTCCAAAAACTAAAAAATACCTTGTTAGTTGAGAACTTGAAAGCTAATTTATTTAGAATTTGTCCATGGTGTGATCAAGTTCTGATTATTCATTTTAATTGCCATAAATGTCCGGTTTTTGATTAAAGTAACAAGTGTGAAGTTACGGGAATAAAATCAACTAACAAATGCTATTAGATTAGACTTGATTCAAAATATCGGTATTATGAGATACATGATATTGACTGGAAAGATAATAGTAATGATGAGAAAATTACTTCTCGCAGATGTTCCTATATCCATATTGCACATAACTAAGATTCCATCTCTACAGCTGGAGTGAAACATTTGTCTATTGGTAATTGTAATTCCCATCTTACGCATATAAAATAGGGAAAATCTCAATTTTTGTCCTGTAAGTTTGACCCCTTTAAATATTTGTCCTGTAAATATAGGCGGTTCGAAAATTGTCCTGTATCTTTAGAATCTTCACAATTTATGTCCTCTAAATATAGGCGATTCGAAAATTGTCCTGTATCTTAAAAAATCTTCGCGTTTTATGTCCTCTAAATATAGGCGGTTCGAAAATTTGGAGTGAAAAATTGCTTTGCAAATGACTCATACAACTGTGGTGATGATGTTTTAATCTAGTTCTATCTCGGTTTTACATGTAGTTGAGATTTGTGATTTTAATTCCAAAAAGTAGTTAGTGGTTTAATTAGGCTTGAGATCATGTGTCTTATTTTGAGAAGGAGTGGGGATATTTTTCTTGGAAAGAAATCTTTTTGGGTGGTAAAATAGGTAGTTCTGATAGTGGGGGGTTATTTTTTTTAGTTTATTTTTATTCAGCCGGTTCCTTCCCTACAACGGTCATATTTACCCCAATTGAAAATCTAGGGATTTTTACCTTCTTCTCTCTCTCTCAATTAGACTACCAACAACACACGATACTCCAACGACATAATATTTTCTCTTTCGATTTTACTCTTCTCTTTGACTTCTTCTAAATTACTTACAGAATATCGAACACTTCGTCACCTAGCAAAGTTTCTGAGCTTCCAGCGGAATTCCGCCGCCCCGCCGATGAATAGGGTCCGGTGAATTTGCTGAGATACACCGCCATAGACATCCGTGCTGAGATTGGTGGTGTTGTGTCACCAATCCTATCATCGGTTGCAACTTCTACTGCCGGTCCATCATCAGCCACTGCACAGGTCTTGGTTCCTGCTGCCGCTGCCACCGATGCCATTCCGGATTCTCAGCTTGCCCCCTAGCAGATGAGCAACGAAATCGATGTAGATTCGCCAAATTTGTCGTTCATTGCCAACATTTTTGTGCCGGTCGGCAATCCAACTTTGAGAAAATCAGGCCAGCTTCGAAATATTCCTCCGGGAACAATTCCAGTGGCTGTTCTAAAGAGTCAATCCGATGAGCGTCGCCATGTGCCCATTGAGCACATGAACATGGTTGAGGAGGTTACAGTCATGAGAGACTCTGATGATGAAGAGTTTGTGCCACTGGAGTCAGTCGCCGCGCCGCTGTTTTCTTCTGCTCAATGACTGTCTACATCCCCTGCACCTCGCCAAAAACAGACTGTGCGTCTAGCCAACAAGAAGAAGCCTTTTGTTTGTCTTGCTGACATTAAAAATCCGCAAGTATCTGATGATTCATGATATTCTGATCCCCCTTTCGCTATTGTTGATTTTTTCACGGGTGAGGTTGCAAGCTCTTCCACTCCACTGGTCGTCGACCTTCCCTTGACTCCATCGATTATGACTTAGCTTGAGGCTGAATATGACTACTCTCCTGATTCCGATGACGATGAGACAATTGCTGCTATGCTGTCTGAATTGAAGGTCCAGAGAGCTGCCCAGAAAACTCATGTTGGTTCTGGTGTTGTGTCATCGAACCTAACACCACCTGCTGTTGTTCCAGCTTCTTTCTCCAGCTCTGATTGTGATAAATATTCTTCTGAGAATGCACTGATACACTCAACTGAGTTTGAGAAATCATCTGATGATTCCCCGCTACAGGAAGTTGAGATTGAAGACATGACTCTAGTTTCTGCCAAGTTTTTGTCCAAAGAGGTTGAGGAGATGTTTCCAGGATAACGTCTCCATGGAATTATTGATGAACTACGAGTCCCCGTGGACGTCTTCAAAAGGTAGAATCAGATTGTATTTTTTGAAAGCAAAGTTATGTACTGCACTGTGTCTACTGCCATGCCTTTTGTGCGAGATGTTGTGTTGGAGTTTTATGAAATCATGCTGCCTTCCATTGTTGATCCTAAGTCTATGAATTTTGGGAAATTTTTGAGCGAGGAAGGATTTTTTCTTTTACTCCTGAGTTGATTAGTGAGACGTTAGGGACTGAAATGTATCATGGTGATTCGACTATGGATGATATGAATGAAGTGATTGAGTTTTTGTCTAGAGGGTTGCTTAAAGAGTGGTGTGAGCAGTTGCCTAGCATGCGCTTATCCTCCCTGTACTATGTCTTGCACAAGGTGGCCATTTGCTATTGGGTTCCTTTGAAGAATGCTACGGTTATCACGCGTCCTCAAGCGCAAGTTCTATTCAATCTCGGTCGAGGCATAAAGTTTAATTTTGGCCAGCATGTTTTTGAGGATGTCACCCGATTTGCTACAACTCGAGCTACCTCGTCCTTCAGTTTTCCTTCCCTCGTTTTTAGTTTGCTGGAAAATCAAGGCTTTAGGCCTCATGAGGATGACGTTTTCTCTGGAGAGGCAGAATGGTTTTCTTTACGGGGTCAACATACAACTGGGGCGTGCGTCGTTGATCTTTTATGGCAGGTGCCTACTCGGACTGCTGGGGTTTCTGGTGTTGCTAACACCAGTTCTTAAATGGTTCATTTTTCCGCTCTTGTGGTGCGAGCCCAGGTGGCTTTGCTTAGTCATAAAATTGACCAGTTGCAAGCTCAGGTTGTGCAGTTGCAGGCGCTTCAAAACTCGTTTGTCGAGGTCCTTTTGCTTTCTGGCCAAAAAGAGGGAGAGGATGAAAATGCGGATGATGATGCCAATGATGATGCAGGTGTGTTGAGTTCTTATAATTTATACGAATTCTTGATTAATCTTGATGTAATAAATATTTTGTTGTTCTTGAGTTGAAATTCGGAAGAAGAAAGGGAGGAATTAGAGAGATAGAGAGAAATTGGTAGGTAGGGGAAAGTGTATAATTGCTTGCTTCCCAAATCATATTTGTTCTCACCCTATTTATAAACATAGGGGTGGGACCATTTAACATAATATACCCTAATGCAACAAAATAAAGGTAGTTAATTAAAAGAGCCCAATTAATGTAATTTGACTATATAAACTAAGTGAATCGAACTTATTCGCTTTAAGAGTTAAAAGATCCTCCGCAAGAGAACGGAGCTATTGTAAGAGATAAGCTTGACTCGAGTCGAATCACAAGAAATTGCAATCGGCATCGACAAATGTTTGTTCAAAAATTCTATAACTAAACACACGATCCATTTTCAGGGTTATGGTTCTTATAACTACGAATTTGAAAATGAGCATACAAAAATTAAAACTAATTGAAAGCAATAAAACTAGGATTTATAAAATGAGAAAACAAACATAATTGAACTAGCGAATTAAAAGTACATCGTGCTTGAGTTACTAAACTAATAACAAGCCGAATGAAAGTTGAACATTAAAAGCCATATCAAAAGTAAATAAAAAGTGTAGGAAACTTATAAATCATATGAAATCAGTAGCAGACGAATGATCTACATCAACGAAACGATATCTTCAAAAACGAACGAACGAGGAACGAAGGAAATGACTTGATCATCAACCGAAATCTTCGATTTAAATTGGATGGAAAGGGGCTTGAGGTATCTAAACGTTTTGGAACCTTCCCCCCATGTATGACTGGTTAAATTTTGAAGAAACCAACAACTATTTATAGATTTCCTGAGAATAACCACTCAACCGCCGGAGCGTCGATCAACGCGGATGGAGCATCGACATCGACGCAAGTCAGGATGCTCGCGTCGACAAGGCATTGCGTCGATCGACGCGAGCTCAGATCGATGCGACTGCAAGTTGTGTCGACTTGTACATCGATCGACGGAGCAAAGATCGACGCTTCAGAGAGTTAGCGTCGACCTGGCGTCGATTGACGCGGGCGCTGCATTGTGGCGCCTGCACGGCTTCGGCATGTCGCTCATCCCATTTTCATCGTTTCTAGCTGAAACACAAAAATAAAATAAAAAATTAGATTATTACTTATAAAATAAAGTAGAAGAACATTAAACACGATACGAAACGAAAAACATCAAAAGGAAAAAAAGGGGAAAATAAAACTTAAACATGTAAAAACAAATAAATCACAATGCAAAAACACACGAAAAATACATACAAAATGTATAAATCACTAAGTAAGCCCATTATTCAACAGTATCGGATCCTTCAGCAACCGGCCTAGCTCTACTACCAGCAAGGCACCCATCAACCCGGCCCCGTTCCTTTTCCTCTCTTATCCGCACCGTACCCCTTTTCTCACCCAAAAAACCAAACACTGTAGTTTTGTCCCAATTCGTCTTCCTTTCCTCTCCTTCTCCGCTGATTTCACCAGCTCCGGCCAAATTAGGTTTAGCAGCCATAACAATACCCCTTTGATTTTCAGATCCTTGACCACAAGGATCTAAAGTCGGAAACTTCTTACCTACCCATTTTGTATCCTCACAAGAAGCTAATCCCAAATTAGGGTTTCCCCATTCTACCAAAAGTTGTTCAGTTTCTTCACCCTTTCTAATTATACTGCCCTGATCTAATACACGGTGCGGAGAGATTTTGAAAGCTCCGTCTGAATCAATCTCCATAAGTCCTTCGAGAGGTAAAATTTCTGACTTTAGCTTTCCTTTCAACAGGGATACATGAAATACTGTGTGTATCTTTGGGCCTACTGGTAATTCTAGCTTATATGCTACCTTTTCGATTTTCTGAATTACAGGGTAAGGCCCGTAATACCTGGAGGCCAGCTTCAAGTTCTTGAGGAGGTGCAAGGAGTTCTGTTTATAAGGTTTCAGTTTGAGGTAAACCCGATCCCCTATTTCGAAGCTTCTTTTTGTCCTTGACTTGTCTTCATTGGTCTTCATGCGGTTCTGGGCATGCATTAGGTTTTCTTTAATCAGTTTCAGCATGGTTTGTCTTTGTAGCATAAGATCCTTGGCTTCTCCATTCATTGCATCCATATAAGGTCCTGTAGATAGTAGGGGATGTAGCCATACATGGCTTGAAAGAATGTCATTTTCAGTCTTGTGTGGTAATTGGTGTTGTACCAATGTTCAGCAAGTGGTAGCCACTTAATCCATTACCTGGGTGTAGTAGTGGTTATGCATCTCAAATAATTCTCTAGGCACTGACTCAACCTCTCAGTTTGTCCATCTGTTTGAGGGTGGTGTGCTGAGGATAGGTTAAGCTGAACTCCTAGCAATTTGAATAGGTCCTTCCAAAAAGCACTGGTGAAGACCTTATCCTTGTCTGATATGATACTCACTGGTAAGCCATGCAGCTTGTAGATAGTGTCTAGGAACATCTTAGCTATAGTTTGAGTAGTGTAAGGGTGTGAGAGAGCTATGAAGTGCCCATATCTGGTAAACCTGTCAATTATCACCCAAGTCACATATTTACCCCCTGACTTGGGTAACCCTTCTATGAAGTCCATTGAGATGTGGGTCCACGCCTGCTCAAGAATGGGCAAAGTTTGTAGCAACCCAGCGTGGACCTCATGATCTGGTTTATTCCTCGTACACACATCACAAGACTGTACCATTTTAATAACATCACCTTTCATTTTAGGCCAGAATAAAACACCCTTAAACCTCATTTAAGTTCCATTTATCCCAAAGTGACCACCATAAGATGACTCATGCCTCACTGATAGTATGTGTTTCCTCACTGTGTCATCCTGTCCAACCATTAGCCTACCCTTATATCTGATGATTCCCTCATTGACTGTATATTCAGGAAAGAGGGTAGTGTTTAAACTGTTACTAGCCAATATTTTGTTACAGAATAGGTGTTTTGCATAGGTAGTTGTTACCTCTTGTACCCACCTAGGGACCACAAGGCTAATAGCCTCAAAACTCTCCACAACTTCATTCCTTCTTTATAATGCATATGCCCTATTCTCCACCCCTTTCTTTTACTGTATTTCATATTCAAGCCCTAAAGGTTTATTGATCCACCTCTGTTGAATAGGGGACATAACTCTCTAGTCCAACTATAGTTTTTGGGCCTGCTGATCAGTTCTGATAATGAACTTATGGCTCTGAAGATAGTACCTCCATCTTTGATTAGCCATTAGTACAGCTAGGAACTCCCTTTTATATACAGATAGGACCTAGCTCCTTGGACATAGTGTCTTACAAATGTAGGCAATGGGCCTCCCTTGCTGCATCAATACAGTACCCACCCCATACCCACTGGCATCAGTTTCTAGGGTAAAGGGTTGAGTGTAATCAGGTACGGCCAGGACAGGGGTAGTGCTCATGGCTTCCTTCAGTTCTTGGAAAGCCTCTTCAGCTTCACCTCCCCATTTAAACTAATTCTTCCTTAGTATATTGGTGAGGGGCCTGCAAATAACTCCATACCCTTTAACAAATCTCCTGTAGTAGACTGTCAGCCCTAAGAATCTCCTTAGCTATTTAACAGTAGTAGGTCTAGGCCAGTTGAACATACATTCCACCTTCTGAGGATCTGTAGACACTCCTTCTGCAGATATGATATGTCCTAGGTATTCAATCTGTTGTTTCCCAAACTTGCACTTGCTTCTCTTAGAAAATAGTGTATTCTCTCTCAATAGGGTAAGCACTTCTTCAAGGTGTTTATGGTGTGTTTCCTTTTCCTTGCTATACATCAATATGTCATCAAAGAAAACTAGGACATACTTCCTCAGACATCCTTTGAAAACCTGATTCATTAGTGATTGAAAGGTAGCAGGGGCATTGCACAGCCCAAAGGGCATCACTAAGAACTCAAAGTGGCCATGATGTGTACTGAATGTTGTGAGGTACCTGTGCTCAGGCTTCATCAAAATCTGAAAGTATCCTGATCTTAGGTCTATTTTAGAAAATTATTTAGCCCCTTAAAGTTCATCAAGCAGTTCTTCAATGATGGGAATAGGGTAATCATGTCATCTCATTAAGATACTTGTAATCCACACACATCCTCCAAGTTGCATCCTTCTTCTTTACCAATAGCACAGGTGAGGCAAATGGACTCTTGCTATTCTGAATAATCCCTGAATCTAGTAACTCCTGTACAATCCTTTGTATTTCATCCTTATGATTGTGGGAAGTTATGTAGGGGTATTGATGTTTAGGCACACTTCCTGGTTTAAGAACTATTTGATGTTCCACACTTCTGCCAGGTGGCAGTCCTTCAGGTTCTCCAAAAACATCCTCATACCTTCCCAACAAGTCATGCAACTCCTTATCCTCCTTAAGTTCAGGCTTGAAGGGGTGTAACAAATACACTCCTTCCACTTGTTCCTCAAATTCATTATGTAGCAACTGAAATAAGGAGTGTTCTGTGATAAGTTGGCATTGGGTTGTGTCAGTTAGGGCCTTCAATCTGATCCTCTTCCCCCCAAGGTTCACAGTAACAGACATGTCATCATAATCTAAGTCAATAGGGGTATTCTCCTTAACCCAATCACCTCCAAGAAAAAGATCACATCCTTCATGTTTTAGGAGCCTCAGAGGGTATCTGAACATATAGTTCTGCATGGTCCAGGTGAACCCTACTTCTTGTTGAGAGCTCAACAGCTTCTGCCCATTGGCTACCCTTACCAATATGGGTTTGGTGGGTCCCAAGTCACATCCTAATTCCCTGGCAGTTTCTTCTTTAATGAAGCTCAGTGTACTCCCTAAATCCAATAACACATGCAATTTTTTGTCTTCACAATACCCTACAAACCTCATGGTTGTGGGACCATCTCCTCTATCAATGTAGTTCAGTGACATTTGTACCTCTTCAACATGGTCCATTACCTTCTCATGTTCTTCACATATAGGGTATGAATTCAGGTAGGCCAGTTCTTCTTCTTCAGTCATCATCATGTAATTTACCCTATGTTTGCACCTGTGTCCCACTACAGACTTCTCATCTCAATTATAGCAAAGTCCTTTTTCTCTCCTTGCAGCCATCGCTGCTGATGAAAGTAATTTAGGAGGGGTTTCCCCTTGGGTAAGAGGGTTCTGTCTGTAAGCATTTGAATTAGTAGGTACAATGACTCTTTTATTAGGGTAAGGGGCAGGAGGAAAATTACTGTTAGGTCCTTTAACTCTCTTTGTGATTGCCTCCAGGGTCATCAACTGTTTCTTCCCCAGTTCTATGGTTTGCTGTAGGGTGCTAGGTTCAAACATATTCACAAAAGCATGTAGGTCTTCCTTCAACCCACTAATGAAACTTGCTATAAAATATTCTTCAGTATATCCTCTCTTGTTTAGCATCAGCATACAAGACCTCAGCTCCTAAAATCTCTCTACATAACCAGCATATGAACCCCCTTGTTTCATCTTGTTAAATTCCCCAACGATCTTAGTTTCTTTCAGCTCATCAAATTTAGCAGAAACAAGTTCTATAAACCTCTGCCATGTGAGATCAGTATCCCTGAATTGAAATTTTGAAACCATTGGGCAGCTTTGCCTTCAAAGTGCATAGTGGCTAGAGTTACCTTCTGTGTCTCTGGAATGTTGGATATTAATTTAAAATACCCATTTCATTTGAGGATCCAGCTTCTAGGGTTCAATCCATCAAACCTGGGAAAATCAGTCTTGGGCAAAGGGCTAAGGATCTGGGTGTTTTGTTGTTCTGCAAGTATTCTGCCTCTTGTTGATGTTTGTGTTCTTGACTGAGTACCCTCATGAATAGGGTTAGAGAAGAGGGATCCCAGAATGGATTCCTCATCAGTTGTTGCTTTACCTTTGCTCATGTTGAGAAGCTTCAACTGCATAACTGCTAGGGTTTGGGTGAGGTGATTTTAAACCTTGTTCTTAGCTCCTGCATCTCAGCATTGGTACCATGAAATTGCTCCCGTGTTTCCTGAGTTTTTGTTGTTCTCCACATTTTCTGTTTGTAGATTGATCTCTAATTTCTTTTGCATCTCTTGCAGGTCTTTCAATCTAGTACCATCAGCCATGGCCAAGGAAGGTTTGGGCTCTAGATACCAAATGTTGGGTTCTTGTAATTTATACGGATTTTTGATTAATTTTGATGTAATTTGTATAAATATTCTGCTATTCTTGAGTTGTAATCCGGAAGAAGAAAGGGAGGAATTAGAGAGATAGAGAGAAATTGGTAGGTAGGGAAAAGTGTATAATTGCTTGCTTCTAAAATCATATTTGTTCTCACCCTATTTATAAATATGTACCCTAATGCAACAAAATAAAGGTAGCTAATTAAAAGAGCCCAATTAATATAATTTGACTATGTAGACTAAATAAGCCAATCATTCCAACAACCCATTATTCAATAGAATCAGATCCTTCAGCAATCGGCCCAGCTCCACTACCAGCTCGGCACCCATCAACCCGGCCCGGTTCCTTTTACTCTCTTATCCACATCGTACCCCTTTTATCACCCGAAAAACCAAAGGCTGCATTTTTGTCCCAATTCATCTTCCTTTCCTCTCCTTCTCCGCCGATTTCACCAGCTCCGGCCAAATTAGATTTAGCAGCCATGACAAGGTGCTGATGATACCACGACTGCTGATGAAAAAGAGTCCATGGATAGTGGTGAGGATGTGGCTCACTTTGACATAGGGAAGAGGAAGGAAGGGTATGAAAGGCTTTTCCCTCGTCATTCTGTGAGGACTTGCTGGCGTTAATTTCTTGTGTGTTGATGTGTTGAAAAATGTTTATTTGAATTGATTGTGGTTTGTAATTTTGAACATGGGTTATCTGTTTAGGGGGAGTCTTTAAATATTTTGGTGCGTCTTGCTAATTTTGTCCAGAAAGGCAAAAGGGGGAGATTGTTGAGAATTTTATTCTTGGCAATTATTCCTAATTTTACTTTTATAGTTATTTGCCTTTCTTGATATCAAAATATATTAGGATGCTAGATTTGTTTCCTAGATTGTGTTTAGGATTTTATTTAGTTTCCTAGATTGAGTTTAGAATAAGTTTACTTATTCACCAAGATTAGGATTCTTGAAGTAGTATTGTTTATGGCATACGATTTTGACACAGCAAAAAGATCAGAGAAGCATGAATAGAAAAAGAACACAAGTACAAAGGAATACTTGAAGCCACCATCCTATATTCATACATTTTTGAAGTTGCGTGACCAATGGAGAAGATCATCTTTTGTGGCGATAAGTATTTTAGTATCATAATGTTGATGCTATTATTTTTATATATTACTTTATACTTTGTATTTGATCTTGAACAAATCAAAGTAATATAGTTTTCGGGTTTGTATACCCAGTTAGTAAGCAATTTTGCTTGCGAAAGAAATTCAAATTGTTGTGTTCTTTTAGTTTCGATTTATTCCACTGCTTTTTATTTCAGTTCTGTTTGATTTAGTTCTGGTGTGTTAACGCTAAACTTAACATCGACTTACTAATACTTATTTAAACATTCATATACATAAGAAATTGACAATAAGGTCTCTTTCCAACTAAAAGTTTACATGTGAGTTTTTGGGTTAATCTTTCAAGATGAGTCAACTATGCTTTGATTGTGTATGATAACTTGCCTATCCAAGACTACTTAGTTACATTAAAGCAATAACTCGATGATTGAGACCTAGATAAGTGAGCACAAGAATAATTAACCATTTAAAAGTTTTAACATTCACCTACATATTATAAAGTTAATTAATGAGTAAGGTATAAGTATGTGTGTTTTGAGAACAATGAGAGTATTTATTTAAGATTTTCAATTTTGATTTTGAGAATCTTGAGTATTTAAAATTATGTGAGTATTATGAATTATTAATTTTTTTTATTGGTTATTAATAATATCAAATTATGTTTAAAAAGTAGATAATAATATATTCTTATATTGTATATGATGTTAATTATGTGTGAAAAGTGAATGTTGTTGTAATATAATATTGTATTTAGTAATATTTGAAAATGACAAACTATGCCTGAAATGTGAAAATAATATATTCTTATATTGTATTTGATATCAATCATGTTTAAGAAATGAATGATGTTTTATTATAATTTATATTTAGTAATATTTGATTATATATATTAATAAAATAATATATGATAGTGATTACATGCAAGAATTATTGGTTGAATATTTAGTTTGTAAACCTTAAAACCAAGAAATATCATGTATTTACAATACAAATCTGATATTCCCTACCTTAAAAGAAAACATGCCCTAACAAAAGTTTTTCATTAGGTGACCTTACTTTTAGAACAATCAAATTTTCACGATAAAATATTATAAACAGTTTTATCAGTTGTTTTAAAAAGTTGTAAAAATACGAGTGCCTGAAAAAAAATGTATTTTTAACATAAGATTTCCATTAGGCTTTCTGAAAGAATTTTTGTGGTAACTATATAAACATTTCTTCTATTATATATATATATATATATATGATGAGGCAGGAGTAGGCCAGACCCGGATTGGGGTAGATCTAGATTTAGATAACCAAAAAAGGGACTTCACGGCGACGTCTGCTGGGTGAAGTTGACCTGGTCAGAGCGAAGGTCACCCCAGCTCTGGAATTGTCCTGAGCCTGGTAGAGCTAAGACGGCGTTGTCTCAGCCCAGGAGTTATCTTGGGCTGGTGAAAGACCTCTTGTAAAATGAACCTTGAAAGAATGGAGGCAGGCTCGCCAGTAGAAAAGAGACCAGGAGTAGGTAAGACCTGGTCTCTTGACCCCTGGCAGGGGGACAAGTGGGACCACTTGTCAGAGTTTTTTGTCTAAACGGCCCCTGATTCACGACCTTTGTTTCTGAGATCCAGGAAAAGGTTCCCCGCTGGAGAAACTATAAATATCTCAGCCCCAAGGCTGAGAAAGGTATGTCATTCTTTGAGCATTCCTTCTTATTTTTTGGAAAACACCTCAAACGCTTACTGACTTAAGCATCGGAGAGGTTTCTACCGGAAAACCACCGGTGGTCCTTTATAACTCGTGTTTGCGGTGCAAGTCTGGGAGGTGTTCGTGTTTCAGGCGTCATTCTAGGCATTGGTCATTTTTTGGGTGGAAATAATTGGCGCCGTCTGTGGGAAAACGATCAAGTTAAGACGTGAGGTTTTCTTTTTATTTCATGGCTTCAGACGGTTTACGACGGAACTTGGTGGGAGAGCTTGGCGAAATCCCTAATTCTGCTGCACCGTGGGGGATGCCCAGGTCGACAGATACGTCGGCGATGGGGCCAGGAGAGACAGCGCCATCGACAGGAACCGCGCCAGGCGCTATGCCGACCCCGCTCAGTAGATCTGTGCCAACTACGGGTGGTTCATTTAACAAATCCTTCCTTTTGCAGCTCTCGGAGCTAATCGGTAAAGCCATGGGGACGGCGGTGGAAAAGAAGTTCGCGGAGATGGCGACGCCGCCATCCAACACACCACCAGCACGAAATATCCCGGTGATGGGAACGGAGCCATTGCGAGGACAGCATGCGGATCGGGCTCCTTTACAAGATGGGGAAGAGCACTTCTCCACCTCCGACAGCGAGACTTCAAGCCAGACTAATCCAGGTCTGGATGAATAGATGCAGAGCTTGCAAAAAGAGGTGAGGGAGTTTAAGAGTAAAATGGTGACCGGTGGTGTTATTCCGGCGAGAAGGGGTACGCCGTTTACTGAGGAAGTTATGCGAGATGATGTGCCGGCTTCATATCGCTCCCTAGGCTTCGAGTACAATGGAACCACGGACCCGTGGGACCATCTCAGTCGCTTTGAGATCGCGGCAGCCCTGCATAAATATTCAGACGCCGTCATGTGTCGGGTCTTCCCGATGACTTTTACTAAATCAGCCCAGCTCTGGTTTAGCCAGCTGCCGCCGAGGTCTATCAGCAATTTTGACGAGTTCAACTCAGCCTTTTTACACCAGTTCACGAGCTGTAGAAAGTATCAGAAAATGCCGCTCGAACTTTTTAGTTTGAAGCAGAAAGAGAATGAGAGCCTCCGTGCTTACATCAACAGGTTTACAACCGCTAAGTTAGAGGTGCCTTCTGCGTCTGAAGAGCTGTTGGTGAATGCTCTAGCGCAAGGTTTGAGAAGAGGGGAATTCTTTCAGTCGTTGGTGGTGAAACCAGCTCTGAAATTTGGGGAGCTCTTGGAGAGAGCGGAAAAGTATATCCATCTGGAAGAAGCTTTGAAGATCAAGGATGAGGGAGAAAGGCATGATCGCGAGGAAAGAGGAGCTATGAAAAAGCTTAGGCCAGACCTGTCTGGAGGGAGGCCTCGTTTTGATAAATACACTCCTTTGGCAACCCCACCAAGTGAAATCTTACAGGTAATTGAGAAGCATCCAGACCTGAAGTGGCCAAAGACCTACTCGCAGAGTCCCAGGAAAGAAAGATCAGATCATTTCTGTCGCTTCCACAACGAATATGGACATGACACTGACCAGTCTACCCATCTAAAGGACGAGTTGGAAAGGCTAGTTCAGGCAGGACATTTGAAGGAGTATGTTTGGATGAGGAGAGAGGAAGCCAGGTCTGGCAACAAGAATTATGATCGGTCCCTGTCAGATAAGGGAAGCTAGGATAGGATGCGAATTGGAGTAAGAAGATTTGAGCAGACCCAGGTCATCCATGGAGAAATCCAGATGATTACCGGAGGAGAATTGGAGGTGCATTCCAAGCGGACACAACACAGTTATGTCAGAGCCGCGAGAGATCTAGTTCAAAAATCACGGGACGTGGGACAAATGACCTCTACCCCTAACATTTGTTTCGGGTCAGAAGATGGCGATGGTATCCTAGCCCCACACATGGATGCTCTGGTTATAACTGCAACTATCGCTAACTATAATGTCCGTAGAATTTTCGTGGATACTGGGAGTTCTGCCGACATTTTATTTTATGATTGCTTTAGGCAGTTGAAGTTAAACGTTGAGCTGGAAGAGGTCACCACCTCCTTAGTTAGATTTGCAGGGGGAGCCCTGAAGCCCTTGGGAGCGGTGAGGCTCCTCGTGACGTTAGGAGAGGAACCATATAGGGTGACAAGAACGGTGCGTTTCTTGGTGGTGGATGCACCTTCTTCTTATAATGTCATGTTGGGTCGACCATCCTTGAGACAGTTCCAGGCTGTTATATCGGTCTATCATATGAAGATGAAGTTTTCGGCGGAAGATGGAACGGGAGAGGTCAGGGGTGACCAGTATGCCTCACGACAGACCTACGTAGAGTGCATCAGGAGGAATGCGGAGGAAGAAAGACAGAGCAAAAGAGCTAGAGTAGAGCCGCCAAAAATAAATCTGGCTAGTAGAGAGGAAAGGATGATGATGGTTGAAGTAATCCCAGGGGATGAGAGTCGGGTCCTTCGAGTAGGGACAATCCTCAGTCCGAAAATTTTGACATATCTAGTTGCACTGTTGAGAAGCAGCTCGGATGTGTTTGCTTGGTCCCCAGAAGACCTGGTAGGGATCGACCCAGAGGTGGCAGAGCACCACCTCAACATCAGCTCGGATGCAAAGCCAGTAAAGCAAAAGAAACGCAATTTTGGGCCCGAGAAGGAGGCTGTCATAGAGGCTGAGGTGGAAAAACTGTTAAAGGCTAAGCACATCCAGGAAATACAATTCCCTGAATGGCTTTCCAATGCTGTCTTGGTCCCCAAGACTCAGGAGGACTGGCGCATGTGTATCGATTTCAGGGACCTCAATCGTGCTTGCCTGAAAGATCACTATCCTTTACCTAGAATTGACTAGCTCGTCGACTCTACTGCTGGATGTGAGCTCTTGAGTATGATGGATGTATCCCAAGGGTATCACCAGATTAGATTAGCCAAAGATGATTGGAAGCGGGTCAGCTTTATTACCCCGAATGGGACGTATTGCTATGTTGTGATGCCTTTTGGTTTGAAAAATGCAGGAGCCACCTATCAATGTTTGGTTGATAAGATGTTTAGGAATCAACTTGGGCGAAACATGGAAGTTTACGTGGACGATATGCTGGTTAAGAGTGTGAAAGCAACGTCGCACATAGAAGACCTGCGGGAGACCTTTGATACTCTGTGACGGTATGGGATGAAGCTTAATCCCAAGAAATGCGCGTTCGGGGTTAGAGCTGGTAAATTCCTGGGCTACATGGTCACGGAGAAAGGTATCGAGGCAAATCCCGAGAAGGTCAGAGCTACTATGGACATGCGGGCGCCTAAGAATGTGAAAGAAATGTAATGCTTAGCAGGGCGTATTAACGCTTTAAGTAGATTTGTGTCCAGGTCTGCAGAGAGGAGTTTACCATTCTTCCAAGCTCTGAGGAAGAAAGCAAAATTTCAATGGAACGATGAGTGTGAGGAAGCATTTAAAGCATTGAAGGAGCATTTGGCTGGCATGACCTTGCTCACGAAGCCTGTCCAAGGAGAGCCATTGATCCTATACTTATCTGTAGGACAACAGGCGGTCAGCTCGGTTTTAATCAGAGAAGAAGGTAAAATACAGACACCGGTCTAGTTTTGGAGAAAGGTCTTGCATGCGGCAGAGTTCAGGTACGTGGAAGTAGAAAGGGCGATGCTAGCTCTGGTTGGAACTGCTAAAAAGCTGCGACCGTACTTCCTTTCTTATACCATAGTTGTGCGAACTAACCTTCCGTTGAAAACCATAATGGACAAACCAGAAGCATCTGGGAGGCTAGTCAAATGGATTATAGAGCTCAGCAAATTCGATGTCATATTCGAGGCTAGAACGGCAATTCAGGCTCAGGCCTTAGCTGATTTCATGCAAGAAATGATTGGTCCTCCTGGTGAGTTGAAGGAATGGACAATTTTCACGGATGGCTCTGTCTGTAATCGAGGATGTGGGGCTGGAATCGTCCTAATAGATCCAACAGGTGTGTCCATCGAATTCACTGTCCGGTTGAGTGCATCATTTTCCAACAGTGCTGCCGAGTATGAGGCCCTTTTGAGAGGGATTCAGATGGAGAAAGACCTGGGCGCAGAACAGGTATGTGCTAAGGTGGACTCACAGCTTGTTTGCAAGCAAATCAGTGGAGAGTTCGAGACAAGGGAGGAAAACATGCAGAAGTATCTAACCAAATTTAGAGAGCTGGTTAGAGGAATGAAAGGGTTGACAGTCCTTCAGATTCCTAGGGAAGAAAATGGAAGAGCTGATTTCCTAGCGAAGGTAGCTAGTTCGGCCGCAGATTGTCACGAAAGGGTGATTACTCTATTAAGAGCAGACGGGGAGTTCGGGGCTGAGAAAGTGTGTGTGGTTTATGAACGAGAAGACTGGCGCTCTTCTATAAAAGCGTACTTAGAACAAGAGGTCTTGCCGGAGGATAGAAGGGAAGCGACAAAAATACGAGCTAGAGCTGCTAGATTTTGCCTGATTAAAGGAGAGCTGTTCAAGCGAGGATTCGGCCAACCCCTTTTAAGATGCCTGGGACATGCAGAAGGAGCTCTGGTACTTAGAGAAATTCACGAAGGGTGTTGTGGTAACCATATGGGCACCAGAGCTCTGTCCAGCAAGATCTTACGAGCAGGATATTTCTTGCCAGGCCTACGAAAAGAAGCAGAAGACTTCGTACGAAAATGTGAGAAGTGTCAAAAGAATTCATCACTGATACACAGGCCTGCCAAAGAGCTTATGAAAACGAGTTCTCCTTGTCCATTCGCTAAATGGGGAATTGATCTAGTCGGTCCATTCCCGATGGCCCCTGTCCAAAAGAGATTTTTGATTGTGGCCATAGACTATTTTAGCAAATGGGTCGAGGCAGAAGCTCTGGCCAAGATAACAGAAGAAGCGGTAATGGGATTCCTCTGGAAGAATGTTGTCTGTCGCTTTGGTGTGCCAAGGATATTGATATCAGACAATGGAACCCAATTTATGGGTGCCAAAATCAAGGCCTAGTGTACCAAGATGAATATCTAACAACATTTCACATCCGTATATCACCCACAAGCGAATGGTCAAGTCGAAGTAACTAATCGCATTCTTGTCCAGGGACTTAGATCACGTCTAGAAAGATCTGGGGGAAAATGGGTAGAAGAGCTGAATGCAGCACTTTGGGCATATCGCACAAATCCAAAGAAAGTACAGGTGAAACCCCTTTAGCCTTGTGTATGGCATGGACGCTATAGTGCCTGCGGAGGAGAGTATAGAGACACACCGGATTCAGAATTTCAATGAAGAGCAGAACGAGCTGTTGAGGCAAGATGCTCTGGATTTGATCGAGGAAAAAAGAGAGCAGGCCGCAGCCAGAATGGCCCATATCAAGGGGAGAATAAAGGCCACATATGATAAACCCGTAATTAAGAGGCAATTTCAGGTAGGAGACCTGGTTTTGAGAAGGTCTGGTTTAGGAAAGGCCAAAGGAAAATTAGATGCCACGTGGCAAGGCCCGTTTAGAGTCACTAATGTTCTAACTAGAGTAGCGTATTTGCTGGAAGAGCTGGATGGGACCGAGATCCCCCGCGCTTGGAACATTACCAATCTGCGAAAATTTTATACGTAATTGTAACCCTTAACATTTTCTTATTTATTAAATAAAAAAATTGCAGGAGTTAACGTTCAAAGATTCCCTAATTTCTCCTAACTAGATGGCCAGTAAGATCATTATTCCAGAATGGATCCCAGAATTCATTATTGTTGATGAGTTACCTTTAATCTTTGATTGATAAACGGAAAAGACACTTACACACAAAGCAGAAAATACAAGAAGGTATCTTAGCATTACATTAATAATCGCAGAGGTGCAAATCACAAGCGTAAAAAAAGTAAAAGTAAAGCCTTAAGATGGAGGTGTAGAAGCAAGAAGTTGACGGAGTCGTTGGATCTCTTCCTCATGCTCCAGAAGGCGGACGCGAAACCGGTCCGATACATCCACTGCAATGTCCCAGTCGACATACAGTTCAGAGTTCTCCCTTTTCAGGTCGAGAATGAGTTGCTGAAGGCGATGTCGTTCACGGCGGTATTGCAGTTTCCTCTCAGCCAATTTCTCCACACGTTCCTGCAACCGGGAAACTTCTTCCCTGAGTCGATTCCTCTCATGAAGCAGTCGGATATGCTCCTCGACGGAAATATTGTTGGAAGACAATGACGACGCCATTATGCGGGGAACATAAACTGAGAATAGATGCCATTATATATAGGAAAGGAAAAGGCGGGAAATTACATTAAGTTGGAGCGCAGAGGGCTTAGAAAAGGCGGGAAATTACATTAAGATTGGCGCCCAAAGGACTTAGAAAAGCCAGGATTGGCTAGGGATGAATGTCCTCAATTTCTGCCTGACCTGATTGTCAGTTTAAAGCCAGGATTGGCTAAGGATGGATGTCCTAAAATGTTGCCCGACCTGATTATCGGTTAAGCCAGGATTGGCTAAGGAAGGATGTCCTAAAGTTTTGCCCGACCTGATTGTCGGTTAAGCCAGAATTGGTTAAGGACGGATGTCCTAAAATGTTGCCCGACCTGATTTTCGGTTAAGCCAGGATTGGCTAAGGACGGATGTCCTAAAATGTTGCCCGACSTGATTGTCYGTTAAGCRAYGATTGGCTAAGGACGGATGTCCTAAAATGTTGCCCGACCTGATTGTCGGTTAAGCCAGGATTGGCTAAGGACGGATGTCCTCATTTTCGCCTGACCTGATTGTCAGTATAAGCCAGGATTGGCTAAGGACGGATGTCCTGAAATTTGCTTGACCTGATTGTGATTGTCAGTATAAGCCAGGATTGGCTAAGGACGGATGTCCTTGATTTTTTCTAACCTGATTATAAGTCCAAATCAACAGGCTAGAGGTGAACGCCTCGATTCACCTGACCAGATAGTAGGCATTAGCTCAAGCTAGCTAGAAGACACACGCATTGATCTCCTGATCTGGATGTCAAAAGCAACAAATTGACCTATGCATATATGCCTGACCTGTCGGTCAGCTAGAGCGTATAAATATGCTGGACTGGACTAAGGTACAAAACCTTCAGAGGTAAATTCTTAACAGTTAACACTACTGTGTGCATGAACTGAACGATTAGAAAGCAGATGAAAAATTGATTAACAGATTATTTGAGCAAGTATTGAGAAAGAACTCAAGAAATTCATATATTATTGCACAAAAAACACTGGCTGCCTACACCTTTCAGAAAAGGTTGGCAACTTTGATTACATGAGATTGCAGAAAAACAGTGAAAAATAAAGATAAGGTGTTTAGCTGTGAGAAGATCTCCGATCCGAAGCCAAGGCTCGATGAACTCGCCAGAGCTCACGCTCCGTTTCGTGCAGACGGCGACGATATTTGTCGGAGCGATCGGCAAGCACTTGAGTTTCGCCAGCAGTGGCGGTCAGGCGACTTACGGACTCGACAAAGTCCACCTTCTCCTCTTGGAGTTGGCGGTTAACTTGCCGGAGTTCAGCCCATTCTCTTTTGTAGAAACATTTCTTCTGGCGTTTCCTCTCCAGAAGTCGATAGAGATAACCAACTTTCTCCTTGAGCGCGACCAGTTGGTCGGAAAGCTTGAATTTCTCCACAACTAGGGAGATGTTTTTTATCTTCACCGTATTGATTTCTTCGATCAAAGGAGAAGAAGACATTTTTCAGATTAATTGGTGAAATAGTGAAGACATGAACGTATTTAAAGGAATGAAAGCGCGTGTAAAAGGAATCAAAAAGTACTAGGGTTCCCGGAAAATCAGGAAACCCTAAAAAATCAAGAGTCGCAACAAGATAAAAAACATTAATTGACACTGAGTAAAAAAGTCCGAATACAAAGTACGCATCAGAAAAGTGACAGATCAGCCACACAGGCTACCGTAAACAGGTCTGTTCAAAAGCTACACAGATAAAACAAGGCAGAAAAGATTTCCTCCGAGGTATGAACTCTACATGAAGGCCAGCTAAACTCTAAATTCCTCATGACGGCATTGGAGCTTGAGACGTCTCCCCCAAGTCTTTCTCGAACTGGGTCGACTCTTGTAAATCAACAAGGTTAGCAAAGGTAGGGGAGCCTGCAGCAACCATTGCTAACGACTGTTCAGGGGGGGAGAAGAAGCTGATGAAGAAGAGCAGAAGGCTTGGCGGATGTAGTCAGCAAAGGCCGCCGGGTCTAACAAGTGGATGCGGTCGTCCTCCGGAACATGGGAAAAGGAGGTGGGCTCGCTGACTCCTTCAATCTTGGCGGACCGATCATAAGGAGTAGAAGGATGTTCAGCCACCCATTTAGCGTGGGCATCAAGACCTAATCCAAAGTAGACCTCCGCCTTGGGAACAAGGAGATCATACAGTTCCTCAGAGCCCAGAAAAGCTCGGCGAGTGGTCTCTCTGGTCAGTTGTATTAGGTGTAGCCCTTCCTCCGAGTTGAGAAACTCCAATCTCCCCTCGACACGCCCTTCAATGCGGCCCTGATCCACTCCATCAGCCCTGGATTGCTTCACCTTCTCGTCCAGCTCTTGCTCGCGAAGAAGAATAAGATCTCGTTACTTCTCCTCCGACTCCATGACCTTGAAGAGCTCAGCCTTCAGCAAGTCTATCTCCATCTCTGAGCCCTTTAGTTTGACTTGGGCTTCCTGGCCCTCTCGGACCTTAGCCATCAGCTCTATTCTCGCTTCCTCAAAATCTCAATTTCCCCCTTGAGATCAGCGTGCAGCAGAGAGCCTCGAGCTCGGGCCAACAGAGATGCTCGTCCTACCACAGCCTGATGCAAGGAAGGGGTAAGTGGGAAAACTGGGAAAAGTTAAGGATAGAAGAGGTGGAAAAAGTTATACTTGAGCCTCTGCATTGCAGTAGAACTCAACCAGATCCGCGTCTAACATTTTATCCACGATGTTACGGTCTTATGTAGGAGCTAACCCCATCATAAATTTCCTTGCCACTTCTCCGGGGCAGTTTAGGACCGATCTATTAAAAAAGGTCTGATTCGGGTAAGGAGGTACTTGAGAAGTGGCCGGAGGGATAATTTGAGGAGCAGCCCTAGGAGTGAAGGGCAGAGCAGTCTGAGGAGGATCCCTGGAGGATGATTTAAGGTCAGTACGGCTCCACTTTTTCCGCTTCAACTGTTGCTCTTCTTCTGGATTCGTCGAAGGTTGAGCTGCTGGTTCACGCACTGGGCTCCTCCTCGGTTCTGGGTTTTTCATGACAGGCTCGGTAGTCCGGGATGGCACCTGAGGTTGGCTCTGGAGTGGCGTAGCGAGGAGGACCTTTTCCGGGGCAGGAGCAGCTCTGGCAGGCTCCCCAAGAGGGCTCTTATGGCTCCCTGCTGCAGCCTTGCGAGCCCTGACTTCCATCTTCGCCAGCATCATCTTCTCTGAAATGGAAAAGTGAAACAATGAAAAATTTAATAAAATAACTATAGCGAGAAAGCAATAAAACCAGGACATTCCGAGAAAAATACCAATCTTGGGTGGCAGAGGACCGTGTCCTTATTGGGAGTTGAAGAAGTTCAAGAGCTTGACGGTAAGCATCTTGGACAAGTCAAGGGGGTTCTGGTTTAAGAGGGCAATTTTTTCTTTCAGATCTGGTGACCTATCCCCTCGAGGTAAGCGCATTTGAGGATGCAGAAAACTAATGGGTTCAGTAGGGAAGCCCCAATCCCCCGAGCACTGAACAAAGAAGAACTTCTTTTTCCAGGCCTTATGAGAGGTAGGAAGACCTGATAAGAAATGGACATCTGATCGTCCCGATAAGTAGAAAAAACCAGAAGAACTCTTTGCTTAGAATAAAGAGAAGAAGAGCTAAGCTGTGGGGGTGATCCTGGCATACTGTGCTGCCAGGTGAAATCCGGCCATAACGCGAAAGGCGTTAGGCAGGAATTGCTGTACTGGAATATGGTACAGCCTTGAAATAGCCTGAATAAAGGGATGGATGGGCAGGCTTAACCCCGCGTAGAACTGGTCTACGTAGAAAGTGAGATGACCGGCGGGCGGTGATGATGCCCCCTCACCGGGTGCCGGATTAGTGAAGGAGAACAAGTCGGAGATAGGGAATTTTGCGCGGATTTCTTTAAGGGTTCGATTGCTAACTATTGAGGATAGGTTGTCAGGAGGAGGAGGAGGTAGGATCGCCGGTAGCCCCCTCCCCGGAGCCATCGCGTAGGAATCGGCGGAGGAAAGGTTCACGGTAGAGGTGGAGTTCACCAGAGTTTCCCCCGACGAACTCTCCTTGGAGGAATTAGTTCGGGAAGAAGAAATTGACATAATTAAGGAGTGCGTGAAGAAATAAAGGGTACCTGATAATAATTGCTCGGAAAGATTAGAAGAAGATTACCGGAGGAGCAGAAATCGCTGAAATATTGCAGAAGAAAAAGGGAGGAAGCCTTTAGAGAGTTTTTGAGAAGTAAAAATTAAAGATGGAGGGGAAAAAGTATTTGGAGAGACAAAAGGAAGGCGGATCAATTTGAAAAACGAAAATCAAGGGAAAAGCGGGATTTGATGGGATCCTCACATTTAATGCGGACAGAGGAACATTATCCTAGGCAGTGAGCTGGGATGTTAACCGTCCTAGGGTATGACACGTGCCGCTGACCAATCGGGTACAGTACTTGGAAAGACGCGTAGGTATGGCAACCGTTTGGGGAATATGGGCCAACACCACTAGTGCCAATGATTAGGCCTGGTTGTCAGGCGGATTTCACGGGATTGATACCAGTACGAGAAARAATAAAMGATGAGTGGGATCTSWTTTATTCCTAAGAGGCCCTAGAGTGTTACAGTTCTACCCCAACTATTTCGGGGGGAGGAGTTGATGAGGCAGGAGTAGGCCAGACCCGGATTGGGGTAGATCTGGATTTAGATAACCAAAAAAGGGACTTCACGGCGACTTCTGCTGGGTGAAGTTGACCTGGTCAGAGCGAAGGTCACCCCAGCTCTGGAATTGTCCTGAGCCTGGTAGAGCTAAGACGGCGTTGTCTCAGCCCGGGAGTTATCTTGGGCTGGTGAAAGACCTCTTGTAAAATGAACCTTGAAAGAATGGAGGCAGGCTCGCCAGCATAAAAGAGACCAGGTGTAGGTAAGACCTGGCCTCCTGACCCCTGGCAGGGGGACAAGTGGGACCACTTGTCAGAGTTTGTTGTCTAAACGGCCCCTGATTCGTGGCCTTTGTTTTCGAGATCCAGGAGAAGGTTCCCCGCTGGAAAAACTATAAATATCTCAGCCCCAAGGCTGAGAAAGGTATGTCATTCTTTGAGCATTCCTTATTATTTTTTGGAAAACACCTCAAACGCTTACTGACTTAAGCATCGGAGAGGTTTCCACCGGAAAACCACCGGTGGTCCTTTCTAACTCGTGTGTGCGGTGCAGGTCTGGGAGGTGTTCGTGTTTCAGGCGTCATTCTAGACATTGGTCATTTTTTGGGTTGAAATATATATATATATATATATATATATAAGTAATTGTTAAATGATGAATCAAAATTCACATAATCTACTTAACCCAATAAGTATATTAATAAAAATGATTTGATAAATTATATATAAAATATTAAATATATGTATATTATATAATATAAGGAAAAGGTATATCTAAGCTCTTGAAGTTTTAGCCCATGTACTAGTACGACAAATTATTAGGTACATTTGAGTGTACGTTATACCATACATCTTTTTTAAAGAAAGAAATTGAAGCAAAATAGCTAGTCAACGATAACTTTGGTTTACTAGAGACATCAACCTATTGTTTTAGCTCGGTCGAACGAAGGGGCTCGTACGTGTTCTGCAGTTCCCCCCCGTGAATACTCCGCCAGTATGAAAAGTTCTTAATGTTAATTGAGTACCTGGTTCTCCAATCGATTGGCCTGCAAGAATACCTACAACTTCTTCCAATTCAACCAGGTTGCCATGAGTAGGAATCCGACCATAACAAAATCGACAGACCCAAGGTTCAGAAATACCGTACTAAAAGGAACATAGGAGTTTTTCGCTAAGTGTTTGACCAAATAGGATCGTCCAGTTCCTATAAAACCTATCACTAAAATTCCCCTAGAGGGGGATAAGGCTAACCAGAGAGAAAAGGGTTTTCCTTGAGATGGGAAAGGCAAAGTATTAGTCCCACACGAAGTTTGTGAATTAGAGGTTCATCTTGTGTAGATTATTCCACTCCGAAGTCTTTTTGGACATGAATCATTACCTTCGATGACATCGACTCATTTTGAAACTCATCTTTCCACCACACTTTGAGGGAAGGACATCGCCGCCCACTCTAGCAAAAATTATAAGAATCAAATGAAGGTGACAAGCCCGAGAAGAGAAAGTCAAAAGGAAAGAATAGGACTCTTCGCCTTTCAAGCATACCTGGAATATAACCTATATAATCTCTAAAAGAAAGAAATCAAACTAGCACTATCTAATCGGGCGAAGATCGCTATTCTAATGTAACTATAGAGAAKTCTAGAGATGTGAATCATACCTTCGCTAATGCCCTTACTACTGGGTTCTGTCCCAAGTCTGCTTTACAAAACGTCTGCAAACCCCAAGGAAGGAGAACTGTCCAAGCTTGTTCATAAGCTTGATGATCTAGTTGTTGAGTTCGAATTCCAGCAGCCCTTTGGGGGATTTCAACCATAAACACCCCTTATTGGCAAGCCTTTGAAACTACCCGCTATCAAAGGCTATTCTTCTTTTAGTCTGAGTCTTCCTTGGACCACCGCTTGCTCTCCTACCAGCATTTCTCTCTTAGCTTTCCCCGCCTCCGGTTACCTGTCTTCAATCTTGGATTCCATTGTATATTTCGTTCGATCTATTTCTTTATTTCCTGGTGAATCATAAATTTATGACAATAGGGACAAAGTTTTCTCAATTTTAATCGATTGGGCGTATTGTGCCAGTTCTTTTGAGTAATATATCTGGAAATGCATGTTGGTACCTTCTTAACACCATTTCGCATACAACTAGTACATTCTAAAATGATCGTTCCTCCCTTCCCGAAAGCAAGAGCGTGAAATTCTTTTTCCTTTCCGCAGGGACCAGGAGATTGGATCTAGCCGTAAGAAGAATTCTTGGTATAAACAACTCACTTCTTGGTCTTTGACCCCCTCAGTCACTACGAATTCCCCCGATCAGTGCAATGGGATGTGTCTATTGATATGAAAGGCTTGATGTTGTAAATGATGATGGTAAGCCATTCAAATAACTATTTGAAAGTAAACAATTTTATAATTTTGCAATATCATATTCAAATAGTGTGAGTTTCATGTAGTTTTATTTGTGTTGATGTATCATTGATTTGGTAAACTTAGCTAGTATGGAATTTTTATTTTTATTTTTGCTTGCATTAATAGTGTTGGAAAATAAAGGCAATGCATAGGTGACTACTAGAATAGAAAAGGCTGAGTAGCTCTCTTTTTTTTTTTAATTGAGAGAAGATTTAGTTCTTTACTCAACTGTTTTTAATTTTGAACTTTAAACATCTTTTATTTTCATTTTATTATAAGGATTGTTCTCTATCTCTTTATTTTAATTCTTTGAAAAAAAATATGGTTATCATTCTTTGAGCAGCCTTATCAGATGATGGTAAACTTGATTATCTTGATTACTTGTGTATTTTAATTTGTGTACATTTTTATAACTACACTAATAGATGACTAAAGATCACAAAAAAGATGCGAGGGTTGATACATAATGTTTCTTTATATATTGAACTAATGTAAGGAGAGTTTCAAAAAGGAAGTTTACAAACTACTGCATTCAACCAAAAAACTTTGGAAGGAATTTCTCTTAAAATGAAAGCATTTTCTACTGATGGATCTAGTTATAGTGTCCCCCAGATTAGAACAAAGTATAAGAATATCAAACATGCCTGGAAGGTGATTTTTGGTTTGAGATTCAACCGTGGATCACGGCTAGGGTGGGATGAAGAGAAGGGTACAGTTGTTGGCAGAGAGGAACAACTCCAGGCATACTACAATGTATTTTCTAATACTTTTTTATTTCTATTTTATTACTTCATTTAAATATATGGAGATTTTTTGAACATATGTTATTTTATTACAGGAGCACAAGTTAAATAAACAAATCATCCGAAAAGGGCTACCACATTTTGATTATTGCACTCAGATGTTCCAACCGATGGTGGGGACAGGAGATCAAGCTAGATCTTCCATGCAGCCTCCATCTAACACAGATGACGATACTCCACCAGTCGAGGAGCCGAACATCTCAACAGGAAATCGATCCGTGCATAATTTTAGTCCTGGCCCATCAGTACAAGTCGGCACAACAAATAATTCATCTGGAAGAAAGCGGTGTGACATAGTTGCTGAAAGGCATGTTGCATTTACTCGAGTTTCTGATGAGTATCATGACTGGCTTTTGGAAAAAAGACAGAGGTCTGGTAATGTTGCTATCACTGAGTTGCAAGAGTGCATAAATATGGTTTCTTCTAAGGAGGATATCCACGAGGAAATGATGGCCAAAGCATGAATGCGCTGAAGGGGTTTCCTACCCGACAACTTTTTAAATCAATGAATGGCCGAATGAAGAGTGTGTGGGTAATGAACCTGTAAGATTTGTTTCTATTT
The DNA here is from genome assembly GCA_014905375.1 of Phtheirospermum japonicum. Taxonomy (NCBI): domain Eukaryota; kingdom Viridiplantae; phylum Streptophyta; class Magnoliopsida; order Lamiales; family Orobanchaceae; genus Phtheirospermum; species Phtheirospermum japonicum. Next base: position 321,550 of record BMAC01000722.1, on the reverse strand, counting down.
TATCTGTACGACTTCATGTATTATGATGTTATCTTTTCACATTATTTTACTATTTTTTACCCCATTTATCTTATGTGCTAAGTTTTTTATCGATCATTACTCATCGTATAAATGTTGTTCATGCTTTTATATTTTCTATGTTTAAGGAAAATGTCAAGTGAGTACTGGGATGAACTCTTTGTCATTTGAGATCATGGAGAGACAGTGCAAAGTGGTGGTTCTGATGATGAAGTCGAGAGAAGGATAATGCCATATATTATGATGTGCCATGAGAAAATACTGTGTAACACGTCAGAATTGTCGGGGATTAATTGGGTGGGTGAGTTAATGGAGGGGACAGACGAGCGCTTCTACGATGCGGCTCGGATGAATCGACCATGCTTCATGAAACTTGTGGATTTCATGAATAAAAAAAACTTCTCCCAATGTGCAAGCAAAGTAAGGTGTCTACTATGGAGTCACTCGTTTTGTTTTTGCGTACTGTCGGATGTCATCACCGTCAACGAGATAGCATGGAAAGGTTCCAACACTCACTTGAAACAGTAAACCGGCATGTACGTTGTGTAATGAATGCTTTATGTAAATTAGCTCCCGAGTTAATTACACCTCCCAACTTCAATGAAGTTTCGCCAATAATCCTTCATAATCCGAATTATTTCCCCTATTTTCAGGTCAGCAGTGATTCATGTAATATTCATCATTTGTTACCATTTGTTAATTTATGTAATATTCATAACAGTGTATGTACCTGTACAGGGTGCATTTGGATCAATGGATGGTATCTTAATCCCTGCACATGCATCTCATCGCCGAAACGCATACAGGTGCAGGAAGGGTTTTGTTTCGTAAAATGTGCTTGTTATATGTGATTTTGACATGATGTTCACATATGTATATGCGGGATGGGAGGGTAGTGCATGTGATGCGCATGTATTGTACGATGCCATCCAAAGTGACCAAAGATTTCCTTACCCTTTAGAAGGTAGTTTTTATTATTTTGTTGTTGCTTAATGAGTTACTGTATTACTTTGTTTGTAACTTAATATGGTTTGTTGAAATAACTTAACATATATTTTATTTCATAGAAAAGTACTTTTGGGCTGATGCTGGCTATACGAACTATGCGGGTTTTCTCGCGCCTTATAGGCAAACACGTTATCATCTTAAATAATTTAGTAGCAGTGGTAGCCAGGCAAGGTCGGCACCTGAGATATTCAACCATCGTCATGCTCGTTTGAGGAATGTAATTGAGCGATGTTCTGGGGTCCTCAAGACTAGATTCTCAATTTTGAAGTGGGGAATGCCAAGTTATAAGATTAAACGTCAGAGAAAGCTGGTCATGGATTGTTGTGTGTTGCACAACCTTATTAGAAAGAATAGTCGGGATGACAATATATTTCCACTAGACTCTCGGAAGTATAAAGACGATCCAGATTGTTTTGGTCCGAGTATAAACCCTACTCAAGCCGAAATTGAGACATAGAGCAATTTTAGAGATCAAATCCCCAGCGAAATATGGGATAGCATGATGAGTTGAGATATATTATATATTTAGATTTGGATCATTATTTATGGTTTATTTGTGGTTTGTATGGAACATAATATGAACATTCATGAATTTGAAGTTGGACAGTCTAACATCTTTCCTTTTTTTTTTTTGATGGCAATGTATCACGAACAAACTAGAATATGATTTTTTGTCGTAGTGAATTTGAAGTTGAGACCATCTCTCTCTCTCTCTCTCTCTTTTTTTATTTTTTTATTATGGGACTAGATTCTTATTTTCTCCATATCAATTCCTCATTTTATTGTAATTTTACATCTTCTACGTACTGTCATTAAAATATAATACATAATATTTTAATCTATAATAATTGTTATATTTTCATCAATCTACAATAATTATTATATTTTAATCTATAATAATATTTAAATAAATATAATTAAATATAATATAAAAATAAGATATTATCCACTTTTCAAACATGATTTGACATCTATAGTAAAAAGTAAAGATTCAGAATTCTACAACAAACAAGGAATCTTACTATTCACAGAATTCTGAATACCCTAAGATTCTGAACACCAAGATTCAGAATTCCAACGAATACTAGTCCAAACAGGCTGTTACTGAATGTTTGCAGCATCTTAACTGCCGATTGTTGCAAATTAACACGAGGTGGTTTTTATTCCATTTTAAATAGATAAGGGGTTCGGATGGACAAAAATAAATTTTAGGGCTTACTTGTACCTGGACCATAACTTCAAGGGCTTGTCTACACCTTTCCCTATAATATTACCCCTATATTTTAATGCAAAATCCTCCTTACCTATGTGTCAGCTTCGTATGCTTCGTTTGACAAATAAAATAATTATGGTGCTTTGTTTGCTTATGGTTCGTCCGAGCCTAATATTTATTTAATTTAATACTTTTCTTTTTATTGTATCATACTTAATTTAATTCTTTTATTATATTTTTTATTATTCAATGCTTTCCTTTGATTCTTTTAATATAAAAATATAAATAAGTCATATATAATTAGTAGATAAGATCTAAATTAGTTATATTAATTAAAAGACAAACTACATATAAAATAATTTTAATTACAAAAAAAAAACTTTATTATGAAAGTAATTAAATAAATTTTATTGATAATAAATTTTAAAATAGTTTTATTTTTGGAATTTCAAATATTCAATATAGGTAATATATGAGTTATTTACAATAATCTAAGTATATAACTAAATATTAGTAATGTATTCAATCTAGACATAAGAAAATTAAATTATATACTAATAATTAATAAATATTGATTAAAAACCAGTACAATGCGACACGGGTTGAGAGTATGACGTCTTTTAAATATCTCAAAGTATGTAACTAATAATTATTAACCAATTTATTCTAAATATTAATATATGAAAAGATTTAATAATAATAATTAATAACATAGATATTAGACACGAGTTTAGAATGTGACGCCTTTTGAATTTTTGTAAGTAATTAATATTATTAATGAATTTAATTTGAACATCAAACACAAAATTATTTAATATTTATAATAATTAATAGATATATTAGACATTTACAAGGCTCGGGTTGAGAATACATTATTTAAATTCTTTTATTTTAGGTTTAAAATTATGTAATTATTACAAATATTTTTTATATTTATCTTTGATAAGTCCCGTGTGATACACGGGCGTTAAACAAGTATATATTAATGCAAAATCCTCCTAATCTATGTGTCTGCTTCGTATGCTTCGCTTGGGTAATAAAAAAAATTGATGCGTCAGTTGTTTATGTGTCATCTGAGTCTCATATATACCTAATTTAATATTTTCTTTTTATTGTATTTTGTCTAATTTAATATTTTTTTATTATTATATTTAGCCTAAATTAATTAGTTTTCTTTTATTATATTTGATCTAATTCAATAATTTTCTTTTATACTCCTAATATAAAAATATAAATAAGTCATATATAATTAGTATGAAAAAACTTAAATCAATTATTTTAATTAAAAGATAAATTACATATGAAATAGTCTTAATTACAAAAAAAAATATTATTTATTAAAATAATTAAATAAATTGTATTTATAATAAAAGTTAAAATAATTTATTTTTGAGATATTAAATATTTTGTATAGGTAAATTTTGATATATTTGCAATAATCGGAATATGTAACTAAATGTTAGTGATGAAATCAATCTAAATATAAAAAAATAAAATTATATAATAAAACTTATTTAATGTTTATTATCCAATGGCACAATGTGATAAGGCTTGATAGTATGCTACCTTTTGAATTTTTCAAAGTATGTAACTATAATTATTAACAAAACTAATCTAAACTTAAAAATATAAAATGAATTAATAATAGTTAATTAATATATATCAGAGACAGGTTGAAAATGTTATATCTTTTGAATTTTTATAAGTATGTAAATATAATTATTAATGAATTTAATTTAAATATAAAAATATAATATTAATTAATAATTATAATAATTAATAAGCTAAATCGGGCACGGATTTAGAACATATTTTTTTAATATTTTATTTTAAATATAAAAATTTATAATTTTCACAAATATTTTTATTTAAATTTTTATAAATCTCGTGTAATACACGGTGTTAAACTAATATATACATGTATAAAAAATATCTCATATGTATTTTTGACAAACAATTGAATTCCCTGTATAAAGATTTATTATATATTTGGTTCGGGTGTAGACCTGCTGCATGCTATACCCTATAAAGGGTACACGTAATGCTGATTTGGTTGGCATATATGAAAGTCATGTGCCCAGATCTAACGTGTATATAAAGAATCTCTCTCTCCACCAACTTTGAACTAAGTGTATATATTTGCGCCACATTAAAGTAATCAAAAGTTCTCCATCCATGGTGAAACATTAGCTAATTCATACTACGTAGACGTGTTATAATGACCTCTTCAAGTTGCTACGATATAGAAGGCATTTCACAAAAGACAATTAACAGCTATTATTAAATAATCACTGTAAAATAGTGGTTCGGTGATATTTACACCAGATTTTGAGAAACATGTATTACTTGATATACCACGATAGTTTATTTAAAATCTTTTATAAGTTACCTTTTTCTTTTTGTTTTCTCACTATCATACTTTCTCAATTTATTATGTCTATCTCTTGATTTTATTTTTTACTCACTAAAAAAAATAGCATTTTATCAAGAAAAAAAACTTTGATATTTATCAAAAAATCCTCATTATCAATCAAATAAAAGGTTAATATATGTATCAATTCTTACATCGCCTACTACTGGTGTTTAGTCGATATTGCAAGAAACCTCTACCAAGAAAGCATTCGATCTCCTTTACCGATAGTCGACCCGAGATCTAAGATATGATTCCCGTTGAAGCATATACTCTGGGGTGGGTGCAGGGCGTTTTATTTATCACCAGGTAGAAATGCATACTATATGTTAGCAGCAGGAAATTCTTTTCATCATAAATGATCCGCTTGCCCCGAAATGCCTTTCTTTAAACTATGTGACCTATTTTTTATTATCTTTCTTTTTATCATTTTCCAAAAAAATGGATAAACTAGGGTTAATGTAGGATGCCTCGGTCGTATGCCTCAATATAGAAAATGCAAATTAATAATGAAAATAAGCAAAAACAAGCAATGTTTCACCAAGTACAAGCATGCAAGCACAAGGTACAACTATGCATAAAAACTCAATGCAAATTAGCAAAAATTGAAAGCATGGATAGAAAGAGCAATGAAAGTTGACATGAAAGTTTAAAACTTTATGAAAAATAACAAGCAACAAAGAGTAGATCTAAGATTCAATCTAAAACTATGCATGAAAATAAGATTCAAAATAAAGCATATGTGAAAAACTCAAAATCAAGACGATCCAAGACCCGATCTATGACCTAGACGTGTCCCTCATCTAGATTCCATAGCCAATTCTTAAGATCTAACATGAATTCAAGGTGCTAAGACAAAAAGCATAAAAATGAAGAAAAATGCATGAAATATATGAAGTTGCGTGAAATTAAACGATCTAGGCCTTGATATATGATCTAGATGTGTCACTCAACTAGATTCCATAGATGATTCACAAGATCAAACACAAATTCTAATACCTAAGGAAAAAAGCATAAAACAAATGAAGAACAAAGCATGAAATTAAAAGAAAGCTTACTAGAATTAAAGAGAGAATCCAAAAGCTTGATTGAAATTGCAAGAAATTAAAAATCCAAGGGAGTACTTGAACCCTTATTGAGCTTACAAACCCAAGGCAAAGCTTGAAACTTTAGTCTAAAAGCTAGAGAGAATAAATCCCAAACTCAAGCTTGGGTTGGGAGGAGGTGTCTTTATAAAATGAGAGTAATGTTCTATTTATAATAGGTTTTATTAGGGGTAAATGGGTCAAATAAGTCTTATAAGATTGGATTTCCCATGTTTGACCTAATTTGACCCAAAATGGTCAAAATGGACCATTTGGGTCGATAAGGCTCGATATGACTCAGCATGGCTCGGCAGGCGTCGGCCCGCCCGCGGCGTTTCGGCAGATCTCGGCCACTCTCGGCAGGACCGCTCGGCAGCTGCCGGAAGGTCTCGGCAGCTGCGTGCGGGCATGCTCGACTCGCGTCGGCTCAGTTCGATATTCGGGCCTTGATGCCTTCACCTACAAAATAGGAATTTAAACCATAAAAACCCATGATTTACCACAATCCTCAAGTTAATCGAACCATTTACCCAAATTAAATATAAAGTTTACAAGAAACACGAAAAATAATAAAACAAGAGAAACAACCTAAAAACCTAACGAAAAATGACTCAAAACTACTAGAAACGAACCTAAACCCTAACTAAAAACACAAGGAAAGATGCAACAATTACATGCAAAACAGCGAGTCTCGCCCTCGAAAAAACTAAGGGCGTCGTCCCCTTGGTTTTTTCGAGGGAATGACGCCCTCAGTTTTTCCGGGGGTGATACTCCCCTTGTTTTTTCCATTTTTGTTAATTATTATTTTTAATCCTTTTTATTAAAATACCCGAAAAAAATTGAAAGATCATTAATAAACAGATCAAATAAATTAACTAATTATATAAATTTTAAACAGATCAATCACATGTATACAATATCAACAAATTATAACATATATCTTAAACACAACGTTCATGTACCGATCACCACGACATTACAAAACCACCATCCCCAACAATTTAAAACCTTTTAAAACCACCATCATTTTGTAAAACAATTTTGAAAATCGTTCTTGGAGGGACGAAACCTCCCGACCGGCGCTGTACCACCACGTTATCACCAAGATCTACCCAACCAATCACAACATCAATCAATCACAACATGTATATAATATCAACAAACCATAACATACATTAAACACAACCGATCACCACGACATTTAGAAATCACCAACACATACACTTTAAAAGATGATTGCAAAATTAAATCCATATTATACAATAACCTTAAAATATCCCTATTGATTACGAATTAAACCCTAATTATACAATAAACCTTAGATTAAACTATAATTACAAATTGAACCCCAAATTAAATTATAATTACAAATTAACCCCTAAATTAATCACTAAATGAACACTAACGACCTGATTAGTCCTAGTTTAATTCAATTATATATAATCGAATCCTAATTACAAATTAAACCCTATATTAAACTTTAATTACAAACTAAACCCTAAATTAAATAATAATTATAAATTAAACCCTACATGAACACTAACGACCTAATTAGTCCTAGTTTATTGAATTGTATATAATCGAACCCTAATTAAAAATTAAACCCTATATTAAACTATAATTACAAATTAAACCCTAGATTAAATCATAATTGCAAATTAATCCCTAGATTAAATCAGAGTTACAAATTAAATCTTATCTTAATACATAAACCCCTAATTAAACTCAAACTATATATCAATACACTAACTAACATATAAATTCATAATTCAATCCTAATTAAAAAATTAACTCTAAATAATTACAATTATATAAAATAAACAATAAATCATCAAAATTACTTACCTTGGAGGCTGGCGACTAGAGATTGGAGGCTGCCGACAGTGGAAGGTTCAGGCTGAGCAACGGCTGAAGGAGGCGACGGTGGCTAAGAGCGGCTGGAGACAGAGACTAGGCGGAATGGCGGCATCAGGAGGCTAGAGGCAGTGGAGCAGCGGCTCGAGGCGACAAAGGTAGAGAAAAGGAGTAGGAGAAGAAAAAAATATAGGGTACCCGCTGGTGCCCTAACCTGATATTTACGCAGATTACCGAGGGAAGCGTTGGCCTTTAAAAAAACCGAGGGGATTATATACCCCTCGAAAAAACCGAGGGAAATCATATCCCCTCGAAAAATACATAAGAGAGACTATTCCCCTCGGAAATTGCCGAGGGAAAATAATTCCCCTTGGAATTTTCCGAGGGAAATTTGCTCCCCTCAATGTTTTAAACTTTAAAGAAAGTTTTAAAAAAATAGAAAAAATGTATTTATCGATTAATTACCTTCTAGTGGTTCTAGAACAACGAAACACACCTCATGGTACCTTCATGAGATTACGAAGCTTCATTGTTTTGCGTTTCCAACTTAACAAGTTGATCGATCATATCGTGGTTACTGTTGATCGAATTACACGACACATGTAAGTACGTACATGCTCAGTGATATTTTTTTAGTGAAATTCGGGTCAAAATCACCTCACGTGCCTAAAATGATAGGATATGGTTTATTTTTACGATATTATATTTTTTTTGTTTTTTTAAATTAAAGATACCTAGGGAAAATAATTCCCCTCGAAAATTATTGTGGGGAAATAATTCCCCTCGGTATTTCCCAAGGGGAATTTGCTCCCCTAGTTGTTTTTATTTATTAAAAAATTCTAAAAAAAATAGAAAAAAAGTATTTACCGATCAATTACCAATTCTCGTGGTTCTAAAACAACGAAACACACCTCATGACACCTTTATAAAAATTATGACACTTCGTTGCTTGCGTTTCCAACTCAATAAGTTGATCAATAGTATCATGGTTACTGTTGGTTGAATTACACAACACGTGTAAATACGTACATGCTCGGTGATATCTTTCTAGTGAAACCTTGGTCAAAATCACCTCACGTGCCTAAAGTTATAGGATATAGTTTATTTTTATGATATTATATTTTAGTCTATTTTTCTAAAATTAAAAATACCGAGGGGAGCTACTTACCATCAGAAATTGCCAAGGGGAAACAATTCCCCTCGGGATTTTTAATTTAGAAAAAAAGCATATTTACCGATCAATTACCAATTCTCGTGATTCTAAATCAACAAAACACACCTCCTGGTGCCTTTATAAAAGTTACGATGCTTCGTTGCTTTGCGTTTTCAACTTAACAAGTTGATCGATCGTATCGTGATACTGTTGGTTGAATTACATGACACGTGTAAACACACACATGTTGGTGATATTTTTCTAGTGAAACCCAGGTCAGAATCACCCCACGTGCCTAAAATGTTAGGATATGATTTCTTTTAGACTTTTTTTTTCTATTTTTTTTTTAAATTTAGAAAATCGAGGGGAAGTAATTCCCCTCGGGTTTTTCCAAGGGGAATTTACTCCCCTCGATTTTTATAAATTGAAAAAAAAAAAGAAATTACATTATTTTCATAATTTTTTAATATATATATATATAAGGTAATTAAAGAAATTATGCAAAAGGTAAGAAAACATGGGCGGGAAAAATGATCTTTTCCCTCAATTAATGTAAGTGAAATGTTTAATGTAAAATACAGTGTGAACTGTCTATGAGGTGCCAACACCGTCATTAATTATGATATTTTCCACTTAATCGTGACCTTGCACATTTCACCCCTTATGAGATATTCCAGGCCAAAGTTGAGTACTTCTATTCATTCTTCTTTCTCGTAAAGCCTTTTCCATCTTCATCGACCCAAAAGCCCTTTTTTTCTCTTCTCTCTCTTTTTTTTCCTCCTTATCCCTACTTTTGTTACTCTATCTCACGATCAATTACTAACTCTCATGGTTCTAAAACAACTAAACACACCACGTGGCACCTTTACAAAAATCACAAGGCTTCGTTGTTTTGCGCATCCAAATGAACAAGTTGATCAATCATATCATGATTAATGTTGGTCGAATTAGACACGTGTAAATACGTACATGCTCGGTGATATTTTTCTAGTTAAACTCATGTCAAAGTCACCCCCACGTGCCTAGAATGGTAAGATATGGTTTATTTTTACACATTTATATTTTTTTTCTTTTTTTTATTCATGAATGGAAGATAGGGTACGTTATCAACTAAGTATTATTTGTGACTCAATTCAATAGTCAATCACAATTGTAGTTCAAACCTTCTCTCAGAATGTTAGATTCTAAGTATAAAGCAACGACTCCATTCGAAATCACATTTAGAACTCCAAAAGACTTTAAAGATTTAAAAGACTTCACTACTAATCTTTGACCTCTCGATCTTGTTGATCAGACTATTTTGAGTTCAAGGTTCTATTAACAAACCTCATCTCTCAATTTGTAATTTGTTAAAACAAATAAACATATGAAATTATCAAGCAATTTATAGTCAATCTAAGAACCAAAAATATTTAATAGGCCATACTTAATTGAAAGAAATATCAATTGCTCATTGTTTTCAAACCCCAAAATATTAAAGAATTAGATATACTTACTCAAATATGCTAGATAATTCATTAAACACATGATATTCATAAGAAGAACTAAGAAAATATTAAACCATAAGAATCATGATGGATCCTTCGATCTTAGTCTTCCAAGTGTTTCTTCTCCGAATCACTCAAAATCCCCTAACTCACTCTTAGAATTGTTTCCTGACTCAAAGAGATGAAACTTATTGTTTTATGATCAATGGAGGGTGTAATTGGATAGCTTTTAGGCCCCTTTTATAAGTTAAAATTGAAATCCCGATATTTAAACCGTATTAGTAATGGTTTCTGGACCATTCGCGACCGAGTTTACAACTGCGAAAGGGCTCGCAAACACTTTCCATGAAAATGACATCCAGTAACGGGCCAAGTCGTGACCGCAAAGGGGGTCGCGGCTGTGTTTCTGAGCCCCATTTACTTGTTTACCTCGTGCGCTTGCTCCAATATTTTCCTAATGGACTCTTCTCTTCATTATTTTAAGTTCAATTCTCCATCTATTACCCATTTTTGCTTCTTCAAGCCTAATTTATCCAAGTTAACTCCAAAAATCCTATAAAAAATGACATAAAAGTACCAAACACATAATAACATCCAAATAATACAAATTTATTTAAAAGTCGTTAAATGTAGAAATAGTAGTTGAGACCTAATCAAATAAGTCCCAATATGTATATAAAGAATTGTGTTTATCACCTATAAAGCATACAAAACACTCACATCATCCCCAACATCATGAATATCAAAATCAAAATCAAAATAGGAAAAGATAGATTTGTGCAAATAAATTCTAAAGAATCTTGAATTGAAGATGAAATCAAACATTATTAACAGAAGTGACAATAATCATTTTACAATCTTCAACTCTTTGAAATTTATTTTCATCATGAACTTCATAGCACGATATATATTAAAAACTATATGCTCATCATTGACTCCTCCAATTAGGCAGGCAATTGTAAAACTACCCGGATCCTTAGGATTAAGAGGAAGTTTCTTTTGGATAACCATGTACATTCTTTGGTGAGGTTCATGATTTCATACATTCCGAATGTCCTCGTCTTAGCAATCATGTCCTTAAGAAAGTTCGCATAATTTGTCATCTGTTGCAATGCATCAACAAAAGGAATATCAATAATATTCTTTCTAAAAATATCAAGAAACTTAGAAAATAGATCATCTATTTTTTTTTTTGGTAATCGTTGCAGAAAAGGTAAGAAAATAGAAGAAGTAAGAGAAGTAGGAGTAGATTTTGGCTTCTTAGCCACTTTTTCTTTCTCTACTTGTGGTGTTCCTTGTTCAAAACCCGGCCCCTTTTGACCTTCAAACATGGTACCACTCCTCAAATGAATGGCCTTGCATTGATCTTTTGGATTAACTTTCGTGTTACTTGGAAATCACCCCTTTAATTTTGGTTTCCTACAATAGTATCCAACTGTGAGATTTGTGTTTCAAGAGACTTCATGTGGGCCCCAACTAACCCGCTCACTGTAGCCACGTTTTTCAGAATCGAACATTCCATCGACCATTGATAACTGTTTTCCCCCATCTCTTCCAAAATGATCATTGCATCGATGGTGCTTCATGCTAATAATGTGCCTCCTAATGACGAATCCACCATGATCTTTGTTTGCTTGCTCAAACCATTATTGAATTAACAAACTTGTTGATTATCGGTAAAACCATGTTGAGGACATTTCTTTCAAAGCTCTCTAAACCTTTTCTAAGCCTCGTGCAAATTTTCTCCATGTAGTTGGCGAAAGTGTGTAATACCACTCTTTAACTTCAACGTCTCGATCGGAGGGAATGACTTGAAGAGGAAATTCTATCACATCTCCGTCCATGTGTCGATAGATCCAAAACCTAAAGTTTTATAACAAGACTTAGCCTTATCATTGCAAGAGAATTGGAAATGCAAAATTTAATCGCATCGTCTATACCATTCATCATGATCGTTCCACATATCTCAAGAATATTGATTAGCACATATTTGTCCTTATTCTTATTAGTATTTTAGTTCATTTTTCTTTTTTTTTTTTGGTATAAGTTGGATAGTTTAAGCATAATTCCGTGTTTTTATAATCCCGGCTTATTTTACCGCTTTTTGATCTAGATTGATGCAAACAAGTGATTATTTGCGGTTTTTCACTTTACAGCTAAGTAACCGGGGAAGTTCAGTGTGTGATTAGATGAAGTTTGAAGTTCGAGAGTCGAGAACGAGCTTTCTGGTGAAAGAGTAGAAAAGGAATCGAGAGAACGAGACGTGCAGCAAGCTGCGTCGATCGACGCAGGCGTCGATGCTCCGTCGACGTGACCCTGCCCACGTCGATCGATGTTATGTCGCTGCCAAGACGACGTAACTCTCTGAAGCGTCGATACTAAGTGCGTCAGTCAACGCTCAAGTCGACGCAACTCTTTGAAGCGTCGATCCTAAGTACGTCGATCGACGCTCCTGCCCAGTTGACGCAAGCACGTCAGACGCGTCGTCACCGAATCCCAGCTCGCGTCGATTGACGCGACGTCGACGTGATGGCCCAGAATTAGATTTTTAGGGTTTCTTATGCTACAAGTCAAAGGAAACTATTTAAACCCTCGCAAATGGGTCCAAAAAAGATACCACTCATACTTTACAACACTACAACACTACTGATAGTCCGTGGGCTCGAAAACATTACACCTTAACGTACCTAGACGATCAAGATCGAGATTCAAGTCATTTCGTGATTCACTCTTCGATCAAGATCCACGCAACCTCTCCGGAATAGCTGGAGAATCTACTGCATTTTCTTAGTTTAAGCAAGTATTCTAAACTCTTTAATCGTGTTCTTAGTTTAATTTTATGCGATTTATATGTAGTTTCAATAATTTTTCTTGGGATACTCCGTATTGCAATTCTAGATGTTTCTGATATTGAAATTCATAATCTTAGTTTAATTTATGCTTGGTTATTTTTTCGTGATCGGATAATTAGTTTGAATAATTGCTTTTATTTTGCTAGTGTTAGATTAATTCTCGAATTTATATGTTCTAGTTATTGCTTAGATACTTAGTTTAAATTATTGTTCATGCGTTTTATATTTTTAGGAAATCAAAACAATCACCCCCCCCCCCCCAGTTGTATAAGTATTTCGTGTTATTTGCAATTGAACAAACTATTTGAGATTCCGATTTTATGTTCCTCGAGAGACGACTCGAGTTAACTTTGCCACCCTACACGCGATCCCGTTCTCTTGCAGGCATGTTATTGATTCTGACAAATATTTATAAGTAGACGACACAAAATCTTGAATTAAAAATTGGCGCCGTTGCCGGGGAACATAGCAAAGGTTTCAAAAATAAGTTTTTTCGTTTTATTTTCTTTTTAGCCGTCTATTTGTATAATATACTCTAGTCGATGCGTTTAATGTGCTGTTGAGTGTATGCAAGGTCGAAGATCACTTAGACCCGAACTTGCACCATTCATTGACAATATTCATCGTTCCAATCAAGCGAGACCTTGTCACATATCCTAAAGCGAATCGTCTGCACCCACTGATTTTGTTTGTGATTCGGTACCTGAGATGATGTTGAGGCTAGAAAATCCTGTCCACAACAACGAGGACGATCAACCACCTAGGAACCCACCTATATGACAAAGAAACGAGTACGGAAGTGAACCAATTAGTCCCAACGGACCGGTACAACCCCAAGAATACTGGGAGAATATTCAACGGAATATGATGGACAAGAATGAAGGATGAGGAGGAGGACATAGACACCGCCACCACCATAACCAAGATAATTATTCTGAGAGATCTTATCATGGAGACGAACAGGTTGACGACTGGCTCTCCAATAACCACCACAACGAGAGGAACGAGTATGATAGAAACTATGCGAGGCCCAATAACCAAGAGAGACACCAACGGGAGGTACGCGAGCCAAGACAAAGAGAGTTCACGACTCCGCAAGTAGGTCCCTATAGTTCTGCCATTGTGATGGGTAGAACTGCAAGAGACTTCGAGCTTAAACCTCATATAATCAACAACCTCCTGACATTTCATGGCCTCGCCAACGAAGATCCTTTGACTTTCATAAAAGAGTTTTATGCCAAGGTTAGTAGGATTCCATCTCCGGGACTTCATCACAAAGACCTCTAAATGGTGTGCTTTCCAAGATGCATGAAGGATAAAGCCAAATCTTGGCTACTATCACTAGAACCGAGATCTCTGATTGATTGGCCCATGGTTAGCGACAAGTTCATTAATCAATATTACTCAGCTCAGGCGACAAGCCATATTAAGAGACAAATAGCCAATTTTGTCCAACAAGATGGGGAGTTGCTTCATGAGGCATGGGAACGTTTCAAATCATTATTGCAAGCTTGCCCACATCATCACAACTCTCCGGGAATGGTGAACCAGCTGTTCTACAAAGGGCTCTTGGACTCCTACAAAAACAACGTAGAAGTAGCTGCTGGAGGAGATTTTGTATATTTGACAGCAACGGAGGCGAAGTGACTGTTTGAAAAGATGAGCGAGAAGTCGAGGCAAATGAGCTCTCGACAACGAAAGATAAGAGTTAACAAGGCAACCGAGGTGCCAAGCAACGAGATCGTCGAGACATGTAACCGCTGTTGAGAGCAAGGGCATTTGGTGGATACATGTAAAATGGTGTATTACGAAGAATGCGAAGCCGAGGCGTATGCCATCAGGGATCAAATGCGCAATCAAGACCTTCCAACCTATGAGCACAGGCCTCCGACGAACTCCAAATTCAACATGCATCGTAACTCTCCTTACTTGAAATGGGGCCCTGAAAACCCACATT
Organism: Phtheirospermum japonicum; assembly: GCA_014905375.1. NCBI lineage: Eukaryota > Viridiplantae > Streptophyta > Magnoliopsida > Lamiales > Orobanchaceae > Phtheirospermum > Phtheirospermum japonicum. The sequence continues at coordinate 306,513 of BMAC01000722.1, read as the reverse complement.
CCGCCCTAGCACAGACAAATTCAATGCTACCACCACCAAACAAATCGCCACCATCCGGGCCGACACCTACTCCAATACAGCCAAATGATCAACTGTTAATCTGGCAACAAAACCAAGTCACCGAGACAATAAGGAATAGAGATGGACTGGCCAACCTAACCACACAAGTGAATAAACGGGGAGAATTCTTGAGCGACCTCTCTAAGAGTGTGAAGAATTTGGAGAAAATGATGGGCCAAATGGCAACTTCCATGGCAAAAACGGAAAACGAGAAAGGGAAATTACCAAGTCAACCAGAGCAAGCTTTGGCTGTCCACATCTTACGAAGCAGAAAGAAAGTGGATAATGGAATCAAGGAAGAAGAAAGCACTGAAATCCCGACTGAGGAATCGCCAAAGATTGACGACCCTAAACCGGTGGACCAGATGCATAAGTCACTGAATCCTTATATACCGGGTTCTTTAAAAGGGACACTTCCAAATCCACCCACCACAGTCGACGATTCCACCAAATCTCCGACTCAGCAAATGAAGCAATTGCCACCTACTATTCGATATAAGGTCCCCTTTCCGAGTCGTCTACGCCCAGCCAAAGAAAATAAAAAGTTCATGGAACTTTACAATATGCTGAAAAACGTCAACGTTAATCTTCCAATAGATGGAGCATCAGCGACATCAAAGGGATAAGCCCCGTGACTTACATGCATCGAATCGAGTTAGAACCCGACACCAGGCCTGTTAGGGACAGTCAACGGAGACTGACACCAACACTTTATGAGGTGGTCAAGAAAGAAAGTTTTAAACTTAAAGACGAAGGAATCATTTTCACCATCTCTGACAGCAAATGGGTGAGCCCAATTCATGTGGTTCCAAAGAAAGGAGGCATCACCATCACCGAAAACGACAAGGGTGAGATAGTTCCGACCCGACTAACTACTGGATGGCGTATGTGCATCGATTATAGGAAGTTAAATGCGGCCACTGGCAAGGATCATTTTCCTCTGCCATTCATAGACCAACTTCTCGACAAGCTTGCTGGACACGAATTCTATTGCTTCTTGGATGGCCTTTCAGGCTATTATCAAGTGGCCATCGCTCCAGAAGATCAAAGCAAGACAACGTTCACATGCCCCTTTGGCACGTTCGCCTTTCGAAGAATGACCTTTGGTTTGTGCAACGCACCAGCGACTTTTCAAAGGTGCATGCTCTCAATTTTTAATGATTTTATTGATGACTTTCTTGAAGTGTTTATGGATGATTTCTCAATTTTTGGGTCATCTTTTGAGAATTGTTTATCCAACTTGTCAAAAGTTTTAGAACGATGCATTGAGAAGAATCTAACTTTGAGTTGGGAGAAATCCCATTTTATGGTAAAAAGTGGCACTGTTTTAGGCCATGAGCAAAAATTGATGTAATTGAAACCCTCCCTCCCCATCGAGATATTAAGAGAATTAGGAGTTTTCTTGGTCATGCAGGTTTTTATAGATGTTTTATCAAAAACTTTTCAAAAATAAGTCGTCCACTTTGCAAACTATTGACTTTAGATACTCCTTTCATCTTTAATGAAGAATGTTTGAATGCGTTTAATGAATTAAAAGAGAGTCTTACGTATGCCCCTGTGGTTGTTTCTCCTGACTGGACCTTACCCTTTGAAATTATGTGCGATGCCTCTAATGAGGTGGTGGGGTCCGTTTTGGGACAACGTGTGGAAAAATTGCTTAGGGTTATTTATTATGCGAGTTATATGCTCAACGATGCTCAACGTAATTATACCACAACTGAAAAAGAATTACTGGCGGTTGTATTTTCGCTTCATAAATTTAGATCGTATATAGTTGGAGCCAAAGTAATTGTACATACGGATCATGCTGCTTTGTGTCATTTATTTTCCAAACCACAAAGTAAAACACGTCTTATTAGGTGGATTTTGTTGCTGCAAGAATTTGATGTGGAAATAAAAGACAGACGAGGTTGTGAAAATGTTGTAGCTGATCACTTGTCTAGAATGATAATTGAGGAAAATGAGGGTGAGAAATTTATAATTAATGATCTCTTCCCTTATGAGAATGCTTTTAATCTTGAGTAATTAATTACTCCTTGGTACGCTGATATCGTGAATTATCTTGATTGAAAAATTGTGACTAACCATTTATCCTACCAAGAACGAAAGAGATTTTTGAGTAAATGCAAGGACTACTTTTGGGATGATCCCTATGTGTTCAAACGCTGCAAGAATGGTCTAAGCAGGAGATGCGTTCCAAACAACGAAATGGGGAGCATTCTTTAATTTTGGAGGTCAAAAGACGGCATTTAAGGTGTTACAAGTAGGATTCTATTGGCCAAGTTTATTCGCCGATGCGTTCGAATATTGCAAAACATGCGACAACTACCAACGAACCGGCAACATAGGAAAGCGAGACGAAATGCCACAAATACCTAACCAAGTGGTAGAGATTTTTGATGTATGGGGGATAGACTTTATGGGACCTTTTCCTAAGAGTGGAGATTTCGAGTACATTCTGGTTAGTGTCGACTACGTATCAAAATGGGTGGAAGCAATCCCTGCTCGAAGAGCTAACACGGAAGTCGTCCTTAAATTCCTCCAAGGAAATATTTTCACTAGATTCAGGGTGCCGAAATCAATAATAAGTGATGGAGGAAGCCATTTTTGTAACAGAGCATTTGCAAGACTGATGACAAAATACGGGGTCCGACACAAGGTAGCTACGCCTTACCACCCTCAAACATCTGGTCAAGTCAAAACAAGCAACCGTCAACTTAAGGCTATCCTGGAAAAGACAGTCGGACCAAATCGAAAGAATTGGGCAGTCAAACTTGTCGACGCACTGTGGGCATACCGAACAGCCTACAAGACGGTGCTTGGAATGAGTCCTTTTCGACTCGTCTATGGGAAGACTTGCCATTTGCCAGTTGAGTTAGAGCATCGAGCTAGTTGGGCCATTCGCAAGTTAAACATGAACTATGACGAGGCGGGCGAGTATAGGAAGTTGGAGTTGACTGAACTAGAGGAAATAAGGAACGAGTTCTATGATAACGCATGGAGGCAAAAGAAGATGACGAAAGCCCACCACGATCGGAAACTCGTCAACAAGCAATTGGAGGTAGGTAAGTTGGCCCTAGTCTATAACTCGAGATTTAAACATTTTCCATGGAAACTGAAATCAAGATGGAGTTGACAATTCGTGATTAAAGAAATCAACGAGTTCGGAGCAGTCACCCTTTACGACGAAAAACGAGACGTACTGTTGCAAGTTAACGGGCATCGAGTTAAATTATACCGTGACGAAGAGACAACAAGTCAAGATCGCAAAATGTTGAGGATGATGGACCCGCCTCCAATTGAAAACTAATCACAAACACTTGCGTCGAGCAAGCAACGTTAAAAGATGCGCTTCTTGGGAAGCAACCCAAGCTATTTTATTTTCTTTTTATTTTATTTTTCTTTTGCTATTTTTGTGTGTGTTTTATGCTTATGAAACAGGAATTAAGGTGTTAAGGAGAGAACAATTCACTGATCGGAAGCAGGTAATTCATGCCGGTAACCAGCACTCAGTCGCGTCGATCGACGCAGCGTCGAAGCGGAGTCGACGCAACTTGGGCGCGTGCGTCGACCGACAGCGCGAAAAATGGAAATTTTAGGCTGCGATTTTTGGGAATTTTATTCCCAATAGGTAAGTGATTTTCTGGGAATATTTTGCATGAAATTTTTCTGGTTTTGGGGTCAAGATCTTATGTCTTAAAAGAGTTCTAAATAGATTAGGAAACTTAATATCTCTTCCCTTATTTGTAATTTGGGTGAATCTAGGATTCCTATTTTCAAGATCTTTTGATTCCTATATAAATCAAACCCCCCACACTCTTTATTTCATTATTCTCTTGTGTTCTAAGCCTCCCAACACCCAATATAATTTTATTCTCCAAGCTTTTCAACACCATGAGGCAAATTCCACAAGAAACCAAAAATCATGAAAATAGGTGGATGTTGAGGAACGAGCACGAAGAAAAAGTGGACCAGCTGCAATGAGAAGTCGAAAAGGTGAAGGGTATGGTTGGAGAATGTCAATTGGACGAAGTCTATTACAATCTCCAAATCGATGCCTTGAAGGATCAATTGAGGAGAGCGGAAGAGATCAACGATGGGTTGAGGGATATGAATCTCCAACAAAGGGGAAAATTAGAGAATTGAGAGGAATTGAACGTGATCTCAAGGAGAGCTCGGAATTTCAAGGAGCATGACATGACCATAGAGGAGCTTCAAGACGAACTTCTCTTGGCTAGAGAGAAAATTGCGCAATTAACCAAGCTGAACAACGAGATGTTGTGGGCTAAAACTGGGTTTGCAAGTGAGCTCGACGCTAGGGACAAGCGCCTCGAAGAGAAGGAAGCCGCAATAGAAGACTTGTTGCAAGATGGGTTTACCCTCATACGTGAGAATTACATCATCGAAGAAGAGAAATTCGCGCTCTTACACCGAATTGAAGAACAGGATGCTCAAATCAAGGATCTCAAGGTGGGAAATGCGTCAAACGAATGGAATATATAATATTGGAAGCAGCGCTTGGATGAAGCTAGCGAGAGGATTGTCGCATTAGAGAAATTGGGCAATTGACCCCCCTTAGTTTCATAGGACTTGCCACTATCTATCTATTTATGTTTTTTTCCATTATCGAGTCATAGGATTGTCCTAGTACTCTATCCTGTTTAAATTATCGCAATTTCAGTTTTACTCCGTTGTTTAAGTGTTTCGTTTCAGTAATTAATGAAATTTTATTTTTCGAACGCCCTTGTTTTACATATTTCTTGCACCATGGACGTTTTTTATTTTTCTTGAGAGATTGTGCAGTTATCCATGGTTTAAAGCCATTAAGCGGAGAGGTTAACCGCTGGAATAAATAAATCGATTCAAATCTTGTCGACGACTTTTCTCTCGCGTCGATCGACACAACGTCGACGCTGCTTGGCGCCAGTATGATCGAATATCAGTCGTCTTTCGCCGTTTGCTAAGGGCCATAGCAACGAATTGTTATGTTTTATTATTGCTGATAAATGTTATTTATTTATTTTTTCGTTTATTTTGTTATTTGTGTATTTCGGTTATTTTGCTGCAAGGACAAATCCAATCACAAGGCTCTAGGCAACGGGAAGTTACACAACTTCAATTGGGGAAGATCCGACCATTATTTTTCAGGGAAGTTTTCTTATTCCCTTTCTCCCTTGTTTTTATTTTATTATGCTCATTTATGGCAATCAGGGGATTGCCGAGTTTTTTTTAGAGGGGGGGATGGTTGAGTATTTGATTGAAAATTGTGTGCAATTTAAATTTTTTACGTGATTGATTGCTATTTCTGCGCCGAATTGTGTTTGTATGGCGTGCCTGTATAAGTTAGTTATGATTGATTTGATATGTTTGTCTTTTGAGCGTGTATAAGTGATTGGACGCAAATGATTTCACAAATGATTTCGCAAAACCTTAAAAGCAGCGTCAATTCAAAACCTTTTCATGCAAAAAGCCAGTGAGAAGCCTGAGTGATTATCATCATTGCATGTACTTGAATGAGTTTTGATTTGATATCTCTTTGAAACCGTTGTGTATAGTTGACTTTGAAAATGACGTTAAGGCACAAATAAAACCCTATTTTCGGCCATATTCATATATATTAGCCACTATAAATTCCGAATGAGCCCCTCATAGCCAAATAATCCATGCCTATAGCCATGTGTGTTTTTGAGTCGACCCCTATAACCCATTAAAAGCGTGGGGTAGGAGTTCGTTATTTTTATTGGTTATTTAGTGTTTTGGAATTTTTATTAGGAGTTTATGAATTTTTGTAATTAAAGATCACCATCCTTCATTATAAAATAAAAAAAAGAAGAAGAAAGACCCCATAAAAATGAGAATAAAAGGGGGATAAAATCAAAAAAGAGAAAAGAAGAAAAAAAACAAAGAAAGAAAAAGAAGGATGGTGAGTCTAGTTGAATTTGTGTTAGTCATTGCCTACGCGCTAATTAAAGCTTATGTTTTATTGTTTATTTTATTTTATGAAGCCTAACGTTTAAAAGGCATGAGTTGTGTAGAAGTATATTATAAGCTTCAATTGTCTTTAAGTGGCTACAAGTCGGTTTAGAGTTACGAGTTGAGAAATAGCCTAAGTATAAAGGCTACGTTATGAGTGTTTAGTGAGGTATTTTTATTTTTGAACGAGGTGAAGCATATTGCTTCGTGATTAGGTTGGGTTGAGTGAGTTATTAGCCACGCGAATTATATATTCCATACCCATCCAAAGAACCTTACGTTACAACCCGAAAAGACCTTTTCCGATTCTTAGTTCGATAACACACTTAATTCGCGATTGAAAAGAGATTGATTTTTGGTTCTTGTTTATTGTGCTTGTATTTGTATGATTTGAGTGTATACACATCCCATGCAGAAAATACTCGAGTGCTTTGACCGTACACCCTATATAATACCCTTTTTTGAGGATGCATGAATTTGATTTTGAAGCGACAAAGTAATAAGGGTGGAGTGTTTGAAGTTGCGTTGCATGTATCTATATTTTCAAAATTATCTATGTAGCATCGCACGACTCATTATTTGGACTGATTTTCATTTCTTGCTATGCTTTGAATCTATTGTTCGTTCAAGGACGAACAAACCAATAACCGTGGAGTATTTGATTAACACATATTTGTCCTTATTCTTATTAGTATTTAAGTTTGTTTTTCTATTCGTTTTTGGTATAAGTTGGATAGTTTAAGCATAATTCCGTGTTTTTATAATTCCGGCTTATTTTACCGCTTATTTATCTAGATTGATGCAAACAAGTGATTATTTGTGGTTTTTCACTTTACAGCTAAGTAACCGGGGAAGTTCAGCGCGTGATTAGATGAAGTTTGAGGTTCGAGAGTCGAGAACGAGCTTTCTGGTGATAGAGTAGCAAAAGGATCGCGAGAAAGAGATATGCAGCAAGCTGCGTCGATCGACGCAGGCGTCGATGCTCCGTCGACGCGACCCTGCCCACATCGATCGACGTTAGGTCGAAGCCAAGACGACGTAACTCTCTGAAGCGTCGATCCTAAGTGCGTCGGTCGATGCTCAAATCGACGCAAATCTCTGAAGCGTCGATCCTAAGTGCGTCGGTCGACGCAACTCTCTGAAGCGTCGATCCTAAGTGTTTCGATCGACACTCCTGCCCATTCGACGCAAGCTCGCCAGACGCGTCGTCACCGAGTCCCAGCTCGCGTCGATCGACGCGACGTTGATGTGACGGCCCAGAATCGGATTTTTAGGGTTTCTTATTCTACAAGTCAAAGGAAACTATTTAAACCCTCGCAAGTCCGTCCAAAAAAGATACCACTCGTACTTTACAACACTACAACACTACTAATAGTCCGTGGGCTTGAAAACATTACACTTTAATGTACCTAGACGATTAAGATCGAGATTCAAGTCAGTTCGTGATTCACTCTTCGATAAAGATCCACGCAACCTCTCCGGAATAGCTGGAGAATCTACTGCGTTTTCTTAGTTTAAGCAAGTATTCTAAACTCTTTAATCATTTTCTTAGTTTAATTTTATGCGATTTATAAGTAGTTTCAATAATTGTTCTTGGGATACTCCGTATTGCAATTCTAGATGTTTCTGATATTGAAATTCATAATCTTAGTTTAATTAATGCTTGGTTATTTGTTCGTGTTCGGATAATTAGTTTAAATAATTGCTTTTAATTTGCTAGTGTTAGATTAATTCTCGAATTTATATGTTCTAGTTATTGCTTAGATACTTAGTTTAAATTATTGTTCATGTGTTTTACATTTTTAGGAAATCAAAACAATCAACCACCCCCCCCCCCCCCCCCCCCCCCCAAGTTGTATAAGTATTTCGTGTTATTTGAAATTGAACAAACTATTTGAGATTCCGATTGTATGTTACTCGAGAGATGACTCGAGTTAATTTTGCCACCCTATACGCGATCCCGTTCTCTTGTGGGCAAGCTATTGAATTTCTGACAAATATTTATAAGTAGGCGACACAAAAGTTTGAATCAAATATGCGCCAAATGCACATTAGGATCATCATTCGCACTTCCATAAAATTAATTCTGTTAAACCATAGAGATCGATCCCGTCTTCAACTCAAAATATTAGCATTAATTTCTGGACCATTAGCTCCTCCATTAAACTTAATTTTTATTGGGTTGAACATGATTCGAATGGCTTGTTCTTTTTGTCCGGGTAGTGCCCGTTGTTGAAATTATACTTAAAACGCTTGAAGTTGTGCTGGAAGTTGATTGACTTGGTCGTTTATATCTACCGGTGGTATGATAGTTATTTTCGATTAACTCTTATCGACTTATTCCGATGATACGTTGTTTAGATCCCCAGATCAAGATTTCTAAATCCAATAAATCCACACTTCAATAAGAATAAACTTAAAGTAATTTCTAAATTAAAACTAACTTATCTATTATATTATTAGTAATTTTATTCAAATAGTCCCCGAAAACGGTGCCAAAAACTTATTTGTCGCAAGTGTACATTGTAAATACAGGATATGAATAGTAAGATCATATTGCACAAGGACCAATGGTTTAGAATTAATAAGTAACACAATTATGATAACATAATTTTATATAAACTAATATAAAATGAATGATTTTGTTTTGTTGATAAATAATTGACGAATGAAATAATAATATAAACTAATTAAAACTATTTTATAAATTTGAATAGATCAACACCAATCACAATGCAAAGAGGATAATCAACTAGAGAAAGGTAATCCGAGGTTTCGATTCAATACAATGTTATGTCAATTCATCAAGTATTATTTTTGATCCAAGGTAATCACAAAATTAGGTTAATCATTATTTCAAAATGATCAAACTGATGATCAAAAGAGCAAAATAATATTTTTATTTGAAATTGTATTTCTAACTCCAAAATGCTACAAAAATTTATAAATTTCACGTATACTCTCAAATTTCTCGATCTTGCTGATTATCGTGTTGTGTATTTGAAAGCCTAGTAATAAATCTTGTCTCTCGATTTGATTTATTAAAACGCAACAAGCACAAAAGACGATCAACCAATTACAATATAATTCAATAATTCACAAACACAAAAATAATGAAAGGATCATACTTGACTTATTCAAATTCGTAAAATATCAATCACTCGTCATTTCTAATCTTGGAATACCAAGAAATTAGCTAGACATAGCTAAAACATTATTAGGGAAATTTATCGAGCAGTCTAAGAGCAAGAAAATTGAATAAAAATGTGTATCTATATATATATTATATATAAAAAGGCTAGCGTTTATAAATAGTAGCTTAAAAGTTTTCCTGGAAAAATGTGTTCCTAAATTGGGTAACACATTTTAAGGAGAGTTTCAATCATTAATTTATTTACTAAATAAATATTTATGGTTATAGATATTATTTAATTACTTACCAAATAATTGGATAATGATTTGAGATATGTAAGGATGTTTCCAAAACCATAATTTATTATATACATATTGTCTCTAAAATATGATATAAATATTAAATTAATTAATATCTATGATTATAATAATTAAATTACATTTTAGGGTAGATATTACATTATATTGTGTTTATCATTTCTCTTAGTAGGATAATCCGTATTTCACAGTTTTTGTAGTTGATCTATAGATATATTTACGTATTTTTAAAAATATAAAAAATACGTTTTATAAATAGTATATACAATATTCTCCCCGCCAAAAGTGTGTTTCTAAATTATAAATGTTCTATCTATGTTTTGAAACTCGCCCCGTACACTGACTCGAACTGGCATACCGGTTACCAGGTTATTGAGTCAACATCGGATCACCGAGTCAATTACTTACCCGGGGAAAAAATAATAAAAATATAAATCTTTTTTTTTTTGTAACTTAAAAATAAGTAAATTAAATAACTTTATATACATATAAATCATATTTAAAAGTCATAAACAAACATTCATATATTTCAAGAACATAAATATATTATCCTTCAAACATATCAATGTATATATTAAATTTTCAAATATTATAAAGACGAAGTGAAAAAACCAAGAAATTTAATATATGAACATATATGTTTAAAGATAATATTTTTATGTTCATGAAACATATGAATGTTTGTTTATGACTTCTCAAATTTCCAAATATTATAAAGAGAAAGTGAAAAAAAATCAAGAAAATGAATAAATAACAAAGTTAATCTTATTAATATGGTTAAATAGGCTTAGATATATATAAGTGAATATAAAAAAATAAGAATAAGTACTCAATTATGTAGAAAAAAGTGAACTTTTTAAAAAATAGAAAAGCTAAAGGAAGAAGAACGCCTGCATAATTTTTACAATATTGAGTACCGATAAAAAGAGTTGTTGCGTACTATCTTTACAACCTTCAGTGCCGATAAAAAAATTTGTCGTGTAATTATTTTGTGTATCACATCGAATTTAAACAAGTTGTTTGGATTGAAAAGGTTACTATAATTAATGGTTTGAGGATAACAAGAAATTCAGTTCAAATTAATGGTCTGTTCGGGCCGCGGGTTAGCAATTGATGCCTGGCCATCCCAAGTAGCTGGGTCTAAAGTAGGCTGACTGTGAAACATTTTATTAAGTCGACTCCCATCAGGCAGTGCTTCAGTTTGGCCGGGTTTCGGGTCAATCCGTTTTGGGCCGGGCCGGGTATAAAATAGTGATTCTTATGATTAATCATATTGTGATTATTAAACTTCAGAAACTATTAAATATGAGTTTAAATCTTCCTTACTACTTATTAAATTTCTCAATATATACATTGCAATTTTTTTTTGAAGAAATCTTCATAATTGCTTCATAATATTCACAATAATAATCAAATCAATTGAATTGAATTTTCTTTTGAGACTATTAAACCGTGATTTAAATATTCCTTATCTATAATATAACGAGAGTAAGAGTAAATATATTTATTTTACTGTGATGACAATTAATATTAGAAATGCGTGTTAATCATAAAATTAGCCAGAATTTAAATCAAGTTATTATTATTATTGTGAACAGTTTTCATGATTCATTTTTCTTATTTAAGATTGACTGAGATAATTAAAGGAGTTGAGATAACTGGTAGATGATAGTTGATTGTAAATTATTTTTTAGCAATATATGACTGAAGATTGATTTATCGATATAAACAATACCGAGTGATATACAATTAATATACATAAAAAACAAGAAAAATATAAAATAATAATAAATATAGATTTCTAAGAATATTTATTAAAAAATAGAAAAAAAAATGATACCAAAATAACTATATTGATAAATAATAATTTTCTTATGTCTAAAAGTAATACTTATGTAAAACTATAAATTAACATATTAGCATATAAGAGATTATAAAGGAAGATAATTAAAAGAAGTTATTTAATCAACTATCAACTGATTAGAAAAACTACAATTTGTAACTTTTTCGTAATAGACCTTTAAGTCTCAACTATCAGGAGCTTATTAAATCTTTTTACCAAAGTTATAAATGTGTTGATTAAGGGTGAATAAGCAAACAACTTTCTCAAATCGCTCAACCAAGCGGATAAATAAGGATACCCTAAAGTGAAAGAGGTATCACTTTTCATAGATCTAAATTTATATAGTCTTACGCATTTTGAAGCACTAATTTGAGCGTTAGAGAGGGTTCACCGGAAAACCCTCTGGTCCGCTTTTTAACCTCATTTCTGGGTGTAGGTTCTCGAGCATAAGAAGGAGCACGATGGTTCAAATTCCTTGCTCAACCAAATCACGTCGTATGTGGTAAACTCTGAAGTTAAGGTGTGAGTAGGATTGTGGACCTTGATTGAATCCGACGTAACTGGCGACGGATCAGAACTACATGTCAGCATCAAACATAAATGGCGATGGTTAAGGTTTGGAGGCAACAATGCAGGCAGCCCCGAAAATATGAAAGAGCCCAAAACATTTAATTTGCTAGAGCTTCTATATGTAAACTCATAATCAATATATACTCAAATAATGGCATACCTTCAAATTAAAACTTATTGATGTCGGCGTGTTATTGTCCTAATGGAATAATGATGAACAATTAGTTATGAGATTTTATACGACTTCCACACGAAAAGTGAAATTTTGGTAATTTAATACTCACATGAGATTTAAAATTATTTAAAAACCTAAATATATTTTATGGTATTAAACAAATAAATGTTTTAAAAAATAAAATATATTAATTCAATCCTTATTTTTAGTAATTTCCTTTTTTTTCGCTTTTTGCATAATATATCTATTTGACAATTAAAGAGACGACGTGCTACATTCTAAATTTAAACAAGTAAAGTTTATTATTTTTAATAAATTGATTCTTATTAACCACTCCCTCCATTTCATATTAAATATCGTTTTAGAAGTTTGATTTTTTTTTTTGAGAATTAATTGTCATTTTAGAACTTTTTAATACTTTCTTCTAAATTGTTCTCTAATTAATTTAGGAAATTAATACTAAATTATGATAGTATATGATAGTAAGATGATTGTGAGGAAATAGGGTGAGAGATTAATTAGGAATGTCGTTAATTCATTAAGGTGATTAGTCAATATTTTATATTTCTTATTTTATGACATAAATTTTAAAAATGACAATGAAAAATAAACAAATGGAGTATATTTTAATAAGTTTGTAATTGGAATGGTTTAGGTATTATGTGGATATGAATTCAATAACTCTTCTACTTTCATAATCTTGATGAACGAGTATAATCAAATATTTGAAAATTATGAAGTATGAAAAATCGAGACAGGTGCACGATTTGAACTGAATAATATGATATAATGTCATTCTAGAGGACAAGACTAAATATTATAAATATTATTTAAGAAATATGAATAAATAAATTATATTGATTCACAAAAATATATTTAATAAAGATAAATGAGACTTATATAAAAATACTCAAATTTATAGATTAGAATTAAGATGTGTAGTGATTTTAACTTTGATTAGTTCAAAATTCGACTACAAGAAAATAAATTTACCTATAGAAGTTGTTAGTAAAAACTATAAAAATTGAAAATTTTAGGTAAAATTATTATCGGTAAATATTTACCATCAAAATCTAAAATTGTTATTAAATACTTACAATATTTTTGTCAGTTAGTTGCAAGTTTGTTACTAAGTTTACAGCATTTGGTCGATATAATTTGAGAAACAAGATATTTTAGTCTATCATTATAACATTAAATTGTATAAATATTATCACTTACACAGATTTCAACATAGAGAGCAAATGCATCGCATGGGTTAAACACCCATAACCTAATCCATTTAGAAAGAAAGAAAAAACACTTTCAAACATGTTCTTCGGTCACTAAAAAATCCAGAACATAAGCCCTATGTAGTGGACAATCTGATCACTTGAGCTAACCCACTTTATCGACTATGTAACGATTTACCTTTTATCTGTTTTAATACACACACACACACACACACACACATATATATATATATATATAGAGAGAGAGAGAGAGAGAGAGAGAGAAAGAGAGAGATTGTTATGTTCTATTAATAATTCAATATTATTATTCTCACACTGATTGTACTAGCACAAAATCATCACAGTTCGTACGTGCATCGCACGGGTTAAGCACTAGTACTAAGTAAAACCCAAGAATTCCAGAGACTATCCGCCGCTCTTCTTGTCCTCCGTAATTGTCACCCAACTTTGTACAAATCTCAATACTCTCACTCAAGACCTCATTATGTTGTGTTCTCAACTTCTTTGATGTATTTGTATGGTTTTCAGACTTTCTCTTTATAGTTGGAGTCCAGATAAAGGTAATAAAGTCGAAGTCAAGACTGGTTGTAATGGTTCTAGGCACGTCACGTGTGTGGTCGTGATGCCTATACTCAAAATAACATATTGGTTCGGGTTGTGTATTGATCACAACCTAGGGTCGCGATACCACTGCTAAAAATTTGTCGTTTGAAGCGATCAACATCGTGGTCGCTAAGGTTGACCGCGACCATTGACTTAATTACAGATTCTTAAAATTTTCATGGGTCAACTTCGATCTTGGGCCCAATGGACTCCTAACTTTAGTTACTCAACACCAAACACTTGACTCTTCACTCTATCATACTTCTTTAAGCCCAAATCATCAAAAGTGTCCAATACTGATCAAAATTTCTACAAAACATGCAAACACGTAGCGAATTCCAAATAACATAAAATAAAGCCAAAACAAGTTGTTAATGCACAATCAATAGTCAGAATTTAGTGGAATAAGCTCTAATGTGCAAGTGAAAACTGTATTTATCACTTATGCAATTGCAAACATTACTTGGTTGCAATGTTTACTCTGAGAATTAGGTCTGGCTCTTATGTATATTCTTAGAGTGTGGGTAGATAATTTGAGTACAATAACTTTGGCATCAAATATAGTTCTTCATGCAAAAACTAAACATATTGAGTTGGAATTCCATTTTGTTAGAGAAAATGGAGCAACAAAATCAATTCAAGTGTGTCATGTTCCTTCAGCTGGTCAGGTTGCAGATGTTTTGACAATAGCATTAAGCAAACAATTCTTCTCTCGCATTAGATATAAACTTGGAGTTACTGCTTGAATTGAGAGGGGATGTTAACTATGATCATACTCACTTAGAACATCATGGTTCAGTTGATATGCATGCATGGACCCAACTGTAGCTTAGCTACAGTCCAAGAACAGCTGCTCAACATGCAACAACCGCTCAACATGCAACAGATAAACCCTAGCAACGACTATAATATTACATGATTCGGCACATGGTATTAATTGCTACATAGATAGTGCAATATATTATGCAGGTGTTATCTATAATTATAAATCTAACTGTAAACTACATATGTAGGTCGCTTTCATCTAATTTAACACTGTAAAATTAGAAGGTCTATGGATTTAAAAATAAGGATCAGATTTACGATGTTGTTAATCAATGTTATCAACATCAGATTATCAACATCGATTAGAACAGAATATAAACGTGCAGCGGAAAATAAAAATAAGAATACGATTAGACAAAATCAGTTCACAAGTAAATACTTGTGAACTTGGGTGTACAAACCCGTAAACTATATTACTTTCGATTCACGTTCAATACACAATTATAAAGTAATATATGAAAAC
The DNA here is from genome assembly GCA_014905375.1 of Phtheirospermum japonicum. NCBI lineage: Eukaryota > Viridiplantae > Streptophyta > Magnoliopsida > Lamiales > Orobanchaceae > Phtheirospermum > Phtheirospermum japonicum. Next base: position 291,319 of record BMAC01000722.1, on the reverse strand, counting down.
TAAATATCAAGAAACTTGATACTAAATACTTGTTGCCGGAATGGCAAGATCTTCTCCTGTTGGTTACGCAACTTCAAAGATCTTGTTTATCACGATCGTTGGCTCCAAGTAGTACGTCGTGTTCTTCCTTCCTTGAGCGTCTTCTTGCGTCGTGRGTCTTGCGTTCTTCTCCTCAAGAAATCCGTGCGCCAATCTCTAATAAAAAACCGTCCWTCTCGAAAGATTGTGAATGTAAGAATATTGAAGGTGTCTTCTTCTTCTTGGCTTTGTCTTGTCTTAAATAGAAGAGTCCTAAAGTCCTAAACTTGGTAAATACCTAAAAACAAATCCTAATCACAATCTAGGAATAATTAAAGTCTTGTACATAAACTAGGAAACACAATATATTCCTAAATCTAGTTTCCTAACTTATTTTGTGCCCAAGAAAGGCAAATACTAAAATAAGGAATTATTCCCAAGAGTAAAATTCCTCAACAATCTCCCCCTTTTGCCTTTCTGGACAAAATACCCAAGACGCATGAAAATAATCAAAAAGACTAAAAACTCAAACCAACATGGACATCGTCGTCCCATACAACATGGGTAAATAAGGATGGATCAGGTTCAGTTGACTCGAAATCATTAACATCCTCTGTAGCAAACCATGCTCTTCTTCCTCGAAGTATCCATAGTACCTAAATAAGGATCAGTACTTAAAAGATTAAGTAACCCGCTCTAGATGCCAATTGTAAAATTAGAAGGTCTATGGATTTAAAAATAAGGATCAGATTTACGATGTTGTTAATCCATGTTATCAACATCAGATTATCAACATCGATTAGAACAGAATATAAACGTGCAGCGGAAAATAAAAATAAGAATACGATTAGACAAAATCAGTTCACAAGTAAATACTTGTGAACTTGGGTGTACAAACCCGTAAACTATATTACTTTCGATTCACGTTCAATACACAATTATAAAGTAATATATGAAAACTAAATATCAAGAAACTTGATACTAAATACTTGTTGCCGGAATGGCAAGATCTTCTCCTGTTGGTTACGCAACTTCAAAGATCTTGTTTATCACGATCGTTGGCTCCAAGTAGTACGTCGTGTTCTTCCTTCCTTGAGCGTCTTCTTGCGTCGTGCGTCTTGCGTTCTTCTCCTCAAGAAATCCGTGCGCCAATCTCTAATAAAAAACCGTCCATCTCGAAAGATTGTGAATGTAAGAATATTGAAGGTGTCTTCTTCTTCTTGGCTTTGTCTTGTCT
>BMAC01000722.1:267900-286299 GCA_014905375.1 Phtheirospermum japonicum | reverse complement strand
CCCTGAATTTAGAAACTCCCCCTATATTAGAAACTCCCCCTAAATGGAGTATCCAATGTTGAAAACAAATAAATACGAACCAGCGTCTTCTATATTCTTCTCCCCCTTTTTGTTCTGAAAGCAAAAAGGACCTCAACAAACGAGTCCCGAAGCGCCTGGTGCTGTGCCAACCTTATTATCAAACAAAAGTAAACTGGGCTCGGACAAAACGGAGCAGAAAAATGGATCCATGTTGGTACTGATGTTGGGAATACCAAACCAACATCAAACATGACACCAGCTCAAAGAGGCGGCCACGATGCCTAAAGAAGGTAATCAGATTCTGTTTCACGAAAACACCAACGGGGGTTTGGCGCTCAGCAATCATGCCTCGATTTTGAAATTCCAAGAATAGCTCCTCAGCTTCACTCGCCAAGAACCTCGTGGAGATGGAACATTATCAGAATCGAAGCCTGGAGAAGAGGCGAAGTTGTCGGCAGGGGATGTTGGTTTCAGTGTCATAAATAGAAGAGTCCTAAAGTCCTAAACTTGGTAAATACCTAAAAACAAATCCTAATCACAATCTAGGAATAATTAAAGTCTTGTACATAAACTAGGAAACACAATATATTCCTAAATCTAGTTTCCTAACTTATTTTGTGCCCAAGAAAGGCAAATACTAAAATACGGAATTATTCCCAAGAGTAAATTCCTCAACAAACACCTAAGAAAATCTATAAATGTTTTCAGCTTTTGTCATTCCACTTATCGTTGCCAAGTTTGCAATTTTTTTAATCTCTTTCGATCACTAAAGGTAAGTTTGTAGCTACCAAATTTTTATATTCAAGGGGCTCACTCTTTTTCCTGCTTTGAACGGAGAAGACCTTGTATCATAAAATGCCAGAAAATCGAACCAGCAAACCTTTAATCTGGGTTTAAAAAAATACTAACCATTTGACTGCAGTCTAATTCCCATAAAATTGTACAAGAAGTATGCATCAATTATATAGGACAACGATATTCAGGGGGAGAAACAATCTATGCCAAAGGATCAATTATGTAGCGAAAACATTTAGCTATGTATTAAATATAAATTAGCTACGAAATGATCATAGCAAAGCATAAGGAACAAATTAACTATAAAAAAAAAGTAGTTCAGCTAATTTATAAATGTAATTTTAAGAAAACTCAAGTTATTTCGCAGCAAATATAATTTACAGTAAAACTTAGGATTAGGTTCTAAGTTTTAAATAATATCTCACTACAAAAAAGCCCGGATATGCTGACGGCCATTTCCGTCAGGACGCGTCAGTATATTGAATATTGGCGGCCTTCTGACGGATATTGGCCGTCAGCATTTTCCTGGTCAGTATTATAGTATACTGACGGGTAGACCTTCCCGTCAGTACTCGTGACAAACTTATTGACGGCTCTGGCCATTAGGAAATGACCGTCAGTGTCCTAGCAGAAATTAACAGTCAGGAATATCTGATGCAATCCTGACGGTTGGCCGTCAGTATTCCTGGTGGTTTACTGGCCATCAGTATTGTGGGCGGTTTCTAGGCCGTGAGCAAGTCCCAGTTTATACTGACGGGCAGGCCGTCAGTAAGAAAATTAATATATTAGAAATTTTTTTGATATATTAATTAATATTTAAATTAAAAAAAATAAAAAAAGACTTAGATAATCCAAAATAAATTACCCAATTATCCAATAACTAAAAATCAAAATAAATTATCCAATATTCTAAAATCAAAACAAATTATCCAAATATTTCAAAGTATAAAAAAATCCCGAATTATCCATCCATCTAATTATCACCACCATCGAATGTCGGATCAGTAGGAGGCTAAGTAGGAGGCTGACGAGACATGGCCAGGGCAACAGTGGCTTCAATCTGCTGACGGAGCGCCAACTAGTAATGCTCCTGCTCCTCGCGGATCCGCTGAATCTCCATATTCGAATCATCATTCAAATAAATCATGCAGTTCTTCACGCAACAATCTATCTTCTCTACCGGTAACCCCATACCCCATACCTCTCAACAACTTCTTACTTTCATAGAAATTATCTGCAACATTGTTGTCTTCTGGCACAATCTCTTTGATTAAATCAATAAATTGATCATAACATTTCTGAGAAATGCCATGCTCCGATTTCAAGTTCATAAGACGGGCAACTAAAGACAACGGATTGTGTTTCTCGCAATCGGGATACAGAGGTTTTTTTTGCATCTTTCAGAATATCGAAAAATTTCTTAGTCTCAGGATTAGGTGATTCCTCTAACTCAATATCATTTATATCGAAATTGGGACTGGCAACATCTTGCACCATATCGACGTATGCATTTGATGATGATCCCCCCGACTTCAATATCAGCAGGCGATGAGACGAGATCTGTTTCCCCGTGATGAGTCCAAATGTAGTAATTAGCAATGAATCCTTTAGTACTGAGGTGACATTTTATCTCAACGATAGACCTATAACTAGATTTACTACACTTATTTCGTGGGCAAGGGCATTTCAGTTTATCACCGTCCCTCTCTGCAGAATCATGCGTGAGTGCAAATTGTACGAAACTATCTACACCGTCCACGAACGCTGGATTTAGAAATCTGACAATATTCTGTTTGTACATCCAACTACGATCAGCAGCCATCCTAAAATTTTTGAGTGTTTTCGTGATTCTAGAATCAATGGCCGGAAAAGAATGTGGCAAAATTTCGGCAGCATTACGAGAAGAATGAGTAATTCGAGTTATAATTGGTAAGGCTTCTATCCCATTCAAGAATGCGACATTTAGTAGTATGTATTATCTTAAAATATGTATTTTTCTTAGATTCAAAATTTCGGTAGCATCTCCCCTTAGTTCTCGTAGTACAAGTATATTTCAGTGCACCCGAGAACAATTAGAGAGATAAAGAAATCAAAATTTCAAAAAAAAACAAAAAAAAAACATACACATAAGATAACCATACTACAAGTCACATTCTCAAACTATCCAAAATTTGGACAATTCAAAATTTAGTATCAACCTCTATATTTGATACTAAATCTCAAACGGGTCTAAGGAATATTGGAATAATTCGAAACTTAGTTTCAAATTCTTCTATTTGATATTAATTCTCAAACGAGTGATATATATATATATATATAATTGGTTCTCTACAACAATATGAATCGCATCGCTTCGTCAAGGTTCCAAATAAGCAATTACCACCGTCACATTTTTAGAAAATATTTTAAAATTTTAAATAAAATCACGTGACACCCTATCACGATTTAAAAAAAAATTAAAAACCCTCTATTGGAGAGACAACACCTCCCAGCCGGCGCCATAACCCACGTCAACATCCGACGGTATACAACCAACAACACCAATGACAATAATATATATAAACAAAATTAAACCCCGGCCGATCACCACGGCCTCCCATGCATGTAAAATATACAAATTTTTTTAAAATTCCGGCCGATCACCACGGCCTCCCATGCATGAACAATATATATACAATATAATGGGTGCATACACATATCACAATATAATTTGCCCCTAAAGTTTATCTAAATTTAAAAGAAGGCCCTAAAAATCTAAGTTAATACAATGAAACCTTATTTTCCTAATTATTTACTAAATTAACCCATAACTATCTAATTATATACTTTGTGTACGTATTTTCCTAAAAATTTACCAATTTAACCCTAATTTCAAAATTATTTACGATTAGACCCCAATTTGAAATCAAAACTTTATTTCAAAATTAAACTCTATTTGAAACCTAATTATTTAACTAGAAAATAAAAACAGAATTCTAAATAAATTTTTATTTAATTTCAAATTATTTTAAAAACTATAAACTTATTTTCAAATTAAAATAAAAATAGAATGATAAATTAACTCCAATTTATATTAAAGTTATTTAAACCCCAAATTTTATTTTAAAAAAAAAACAGATTTTTATTTAGAAAAACAAATTTTTATTTAAAAAAAATAGATTTTTATTTTTAAAAAAAAATTATTTTATATTTGCTTAATTAACGTATATTCTATCAAATGGATATATTGTAGGTTTAGGTTATTTTTGATACATATATATGTTCATCATAAATCTAAAAATCATTAATTAGCATATACATGTTCAAGATATATAAAAAATTATACGTGTTCAATAATATAATAAATTATTATTTTTTTATTTATTCAATTAACAAACATCAAACATATATATATATAAAATAAAATATTAACAATTAATTCATATAAATTAAAAAATCAATAACAATAAAACTAACTTACCCCGACACACAGGTGGTGGAGGTTGGAGCAGGTGCTGGTGGTGGCGGTGGGCGACGGTGATAGCGCCGACTCTCTTTCTCCCAAGCGACGGCGACGGGGAAGGATACTCTTTCTCCTAGGCGACAGTGACGGCAGCTGCGCGGCGACGGCGATGGGTCGGCGACGGGGAGCAGGGGGTTGAGCAGGGGGTTGGGCCGGGAGAGTTGGGTGATGGCGATTTTTTTTAACTCATTTTGACAGAATGAGGCGGGGAAGGAGGGGGGCCGATTTTTTAGGTCAGAATCCTGATGGCCAAGGCCGTCAGGATTAGCGATACTTATACGCTGACGGGCAAGGCCTTCAGCGTATATATTATTATTATTACTTTGTAGGGAAATTTTCATTTTTAGTACATTATATTGGTCACTTTCCAGAAAAGGTACCTCATGTTGGCCAGCATCAAATTACATACATTAAGTTGGCAAGTTTATCAAATTTGGTACAAAATAAGCCCAATCGGGCTTTAATGCCTACGTGGCATGATCTAAACATTACCTATCATTTTTTATTTAATTTAAAATGATAAATAAATATAACTTAACCTAAATACCTATTTTACCCATGAAGTAAGTGTGCTGGATTATATAAAAAGGACTTCTCAATTGGTCTGGTCCCAATTCTCCTCAATTGCATTCTGATTAGCTCAAGAAAAAAAAGGACTTCTCAATTTCAATCGATTAGGTCAAGAAAAAAAAAAGAGATACACCTATCAAACCCTCATCTCGTCCCAATTCTCCTCAATTTCATTGCGATTAGCTCAAGAAAAAGAAAAAAAGAGATCTCCATGTCTTCATCGTCCCAATCCTCCTCTTCTTCTTACCCAACTTGTTCTTCTTCTTACTTCCAATGTTACTGCAACGAGAAGGCCGAGCTACGAACATCTGGAACAAAATGGAATTCGGGTAAAAGATTCCACGGTTGAAGGAATTGGAATAATGGTGGTTGCAATTTTTTCAATTGGGATGATCCCTTATCGTCTCGTAAAATCGCAGAGCTTCTGGCCGATATTAAGTCCATGGAGGAGAAACATATAGTTGAAATTAATAGGCTGAAGGAGAAATATGATGGCCAAATGGAAATTATAATTGGAAAGAAGAAGAAGGTACAATTATGGCTCGTAATTTCCTGGGTGATTCTTCTGATGATGTGGTTGCAAAAGTGATTGAGCTGGTTTTCTTATTTTTCTGGTCTCTGCCATTGTTTGTAGCTCAAAAATCTTCTATGAAATTGTTTTAATGTAATTTACCAAGTTTAATTAAGCTTCTATGCAATTGCTTTAGTTTAATTTAGCCCATTTTAATATTTATGTAATGAATGTTTTTATGAAACTATTTTGATGTGATTTAGTAAGTTTAATTTCATGAAATTTCACAATGTAAGGTTTTTTAGTGTAATGGATCTTCTGTGCAATTTTTTTAATGTAATTAAGCAAGTTTAACTATGTGTATGATGTTTGAAGCTGCAGGTTGTTTAACAGTTGGTGTGTGATGTATGAGTAATTGAATTGTGTTAAATTTGTTGAAGAATGTTGTTTATATAGAAGCATGTTTGAACACACACAAAAAAAATGATTGTTTTGTTGTTTGAAGTAGGTTGTTTAATAGTTGGTATGTGATGTATAGTAATTGAATTTTGTTAAATTTGTTGAAGCAAGTTATTTATATAGAATCATGTTAATATGACTAATGGTTGTGTATATGGTAAACTAGAAGACAAGTTTTGCAAGAACATTTGGATAAAACCATGATTTGAGAAATTGTTGCGTTTGCTTTCAATCCAACAAGTTTAATAATAATAATAATAATAATAATAATAATAATAATAATAATAATAATAAGTAATAAAAGACATTACAGAATCATGAATTACAGTTTCTCAAACCAGTAATACCAATTACAAATCATTACACATTACAAATAAGTAATCAAAGACATTACAAATACCAATTACAAAACATTACACATTACAGTTCCTCAAACAAGTAATAAAATACCAATTCAAACAAGTGATAAAGGACATTACAAATGCACATTACAAATACCAATTACGAAACAGTACACATCACAGTTTCTCAAACAAGTAATAAAATATCAATTCAGACAAGTGACAAAGGACATTATAAATACCAATTACAAAACATTACACACCACATGTCTAAACAACCATTAATTACAGTTTGATCATTTTTAAGATTGTCAATCTATCCAAACTGACATAAACTAGCAAGTGTCCTCCAAAAGAAAGATTACACACCAACTGAGAAGATGAAAACCTTACATAGTTTCATCAAAAGAAGATTGTCAATCTTAAAAAACAGAATCACCCCATTACACAAAAATAAAGATTTTCTATCACAAGTAAATAAAACTGTCAATTCACATAGGCTCTTTCCCTTTCCAATCCTGACCACCAGGGTGCTTTGGCTTACGGTTTAGAGTGGCAATCAAGCTGGAAATTGAAATGTACTTCTGTCCACTTTCACTGAATATCTGTTCCAGCAAGGTGTCCCTTTTTGTAATGCAACTCTCCTGGCTAGGTATGAATTGGCCAACAACAGTAGGTTCAATAATTTTAACACCACCAGGATTCCTGCCTTGTAACAACTTTTGGTGCATAGTTGGGCCCTTGGTGCCTTGTAGCAACTGAAATATAAAATAAAGTATCAGATTTTGAAAATATAAAAAAATAAAATAAAATTAGGGTTTGACTACTTTAGTTTGAAAATTAAATCATTAGGGTTTCAAAATATAAAATAAAGTCTTAGAGTTTGAAAATATAAAAAAAAAAAAATTAGAGTTTGACTACTCTAGTTTGAAAATTAAAGCATTAGGGTTTCAATATATAAAATAAAGTGTTAGAGTTTGAAAATATAAAAAAAAATAAAATAAAATTAGGGTTTGACTACTTTAGTTTGAATATTAAAGTATTAGGGTTTCAAAATATAAAATAAATATTAGAGTTTGAAAATATAAAAAAATAAAATAAAATTAGGGTTTAACTACTTTAGTTACATTTGCACCTTTTAGAGAATTTACTTACATTTTTCTTTCTTGCTTTGACTACTTTACTTACTGTATCTTTTGCCTGAAAAGAAAACCAACAGAGCATTAGGGTTTACAATAGTAATTTGGAAAAAAACAAAATTAGGGTTTGAAAGAAAGTAAAATTAAGGGTCTGGAAAAATAGTTACATTTTTCTTTGTAGCTTGGGCAGGTATGTCCCCAACCACACTATCTTGGGTTGGTATCTCAGTGGCCATAATTGCATCCTTTGGCTGAAAACAAAATCCACAGAGTATTAGGGTTAATAGTAGTAATTTGGGAAGAAAAAAAGTGTAGGGTTTGAAAGAAAGTAAAATTAAGGATTGGAAAGTATTTATATTTTTCTTCCTGGCTTTGACTGGTTTATCCCCTTTTTCAGTGGTAGTCTTGCTTTGCTGACCCCTTTTTCTTACTTACATAATATAGAAAACAAAAAGAATACAATTAATAAATAATTTTACACAATAGATAAATGTGAAAAGGGTAAAATAAAATAAATAATAATTTACTTAACACCTACAAATTGGGAGGGGTAACTCCAGGAAGTGATTCTCCTTGCTGAGTTGGGTGAGATGGCTTCGGAAATGGACAACTTCTCTTGTTGTGACCATTTTCTTTACAATTGATTCACTTGGCTTCAGTTTGCTACCTCTTAATCTTGTTATCAGCTATGACAACTCTGGGCTTGAACCTATTTCTTTTTCTGACATTGCTTCTTATCTCATTAGGCTCTCTTCTTCTGAGTTGAGTTGGCCCACCTGCTCCCCTCCCAAGGTCTGATGGTAATGGAGGCAAAAAACCAGTGTGGGTCCACTCATTCCTGCCATTAATAGGCATAACTGCAGGCTCATACAATCTCTTGTAAATTTCAGTCCTATAGCAAGGATCAACAAAATCCTCCAGGTCCCACCCCTGGAAGTGAATAGTACTAATAGCATGAATGCAAAGGATTCCACTCAATTCCCACTTCCTACATCCACATTTCTTGTCCTTTAGTTTCACCTTAAACTGATCTCCATTAGCACACTCAATCTGGAAATTGTACTCATCAGCCTTAATGGGTATACACTCAACCAGATTCTCCACATGTCCATTAATTATCTCTTAAATCTTGGGACAAAAAGTACCACTCCAATTTGCATTTGCATTATCCCTGTTCTTTTGCATTCTCTTCATTAAGTACTCCATGATCCACTGCAGCATAGACATAATAGGTTTATCCCTAGCTTCAAGGATGCTGGCATTAAAACTCTCACAAACATTGTTCAGCAATATGTCACACTTAGGGAAGGATTTGAAATGAGACCTACTCCACTGGTGGGGTGGTTTATCACTGAACCAATCACATACTTTCTCATCTAAATCCCTAAGTGTAGCCATTCTTCTTCTGAACTCATTCACTGTGCATGCTTTAGCTGCCATCCAAAAAGCATTCTTCAGCAACTGCCCTCTAAACCCAGCCTTCTTCCAACTCTCATGCAAATGTCTAGCACAAAACCTCTGGTCAGCACTGGGGAAGATCTCTTGCATTACAGCAATCAACCCTTTTTGCTTGTCTGAGATGAATGTCCACTCATGATATTTCTGAGTATCTAGGTCTTTTTTGAGAAGGTGCAAGAACCATGCCCAGTTATCCTTATTCTCAACAGAAACAACAGCATATGCAATGGGGAAGTTGTTGTTATTAGGGTCCACACCTACTGCAGTTAATAGAGTTCCCTCACGTGTCCCCTTCAAGAAGCAACCATACACCCCAATGAATGAACTACAACCCCTCTTAAACCCCTCTCTTAGTGCATGCAGACAAATGTAAAACCTATCAAACAGATTGTCATCAGTAGTTTCATCAGTTCCTAGAGTTACTGTACTACCAGGGTTGCTTGTTCTAACTTCTTCACAGTAATCCCACAACAACCCATACTGATCATCAGGAGTTCCATCTAGGTTTGCTATGGCTTTCATCTTACACCTATATGCTTGTTGATTAGAAACATGCACCCTAAGATCCCCAATCACATCCTTCCAAAATCCCTTTATCCCCCTCTTTGGATCATTTTTAAACCTATTTTGATATTTTTCATCCAACCAAGTAGAAGTCAAGTTTTTCACCTTGACAGTACTAGCACCAGTGTGGAGTGGGGTAAACTTTATGACTTGGTAAGTGACAGAGTCTACAAGCTTAAGTGCATGCAGCTTCCAATCACATGTTGTATCAACACATTTGGCATGAAGATAGATTTACACTTAATAGCACTAGAATGAATAGCCTTCCTAATTTCGGCTTTTGTGCTAAAGAGCATGCCAATTTTGAAGTTAGGATCAAACCCTTCAAATGGATTAAAAACAGGAAATTTAGGGTAGTTTTCATCACCAGAACCATCTTTACTAGCTAAATCATCATCACTCACCATGATATCCTCACCCCATAAATCCCTACCCTCGGTTTGCCCATGTACACTGGCTATTATGTCATTACCTAACCATTCAGCATCTAAATCTACATTATCATTAAAAATATGGTCATCATTTGTTTCTTCTTCCATATCATAATCACTATCCTCTAAATTCTCTAAATCCTCTTCAATACCACCCTCCCCAGCTAGCCCATCACCCTCCCCATCCAGCCCATCAACAACACCCTCCACATCCAGCCCATCACCCTCATCATCCAGCCCACCACCCTCCCCATCCAACCCATCAACAACACCCTTCCCATCCAGCCCATCAACACAACCCTCACAGCCCTCAATATATAGGTTAACCTCCCTTAGAGAATCTAGGCTATCTACACATAGCTTATGTAAATCAGATTCTGTCTTAATTAACACAAAACCACAACCTTTTATTCTGTAATAGAGTCTCATAGGTAATTTGACACCTTCTACCTCTAACAATTTTGTAAACTCAGAAATGCTAACACTATCTAGTTCACAAAAGTCAAGCACAATTTCAGACCCCCTAGATATGCTGAAAATTCTCCCACATCAAAAAACACCCCCATAGTGAAGACATATAGTGAGTAATTTGGTTGTACTGTCTGCAAAGCAAATAAAGGAAAGGAAATAATGCTTCAGATAAGGATTTATTGACAAAAATCATATAATAAGAAGAAGATTCTTTTACATGGCCCTACATGTCATATGCACTTTATACAAAACAATTTAAAAAAAATGGTAAGACCAATGCTGACCCACAAAATTCGATCAAAAACACACAAAAAAAGCAAACAACAACTCATACATGTCAGAATATTTGCTTTCAGAACAATAAAGAATGCAATTACTATACCAACAACCACAAAAATTCAGAAACCCTAATTCGAGATCTATAAATAACTCATTGACGCATACCAACAACAAAATCGGACAAAAAATCCTACTTTACCCTACATATATCACAATAATTCAGAACTATTACAATAAAGAACAATCCAACATAATTTATGTACGAAATCGCAATTAATAAGTACACTTACTGTATCTGGGTGGGGGCAGTGATTCTTATCCGGGATCTCCACACCTCATGTTCACGTACGATTATTTGTAGACAAATTGGTATTTTTGAATGGATTTTTTCACAGGATTTTTGGGTGAAAATTTGCATATTTAGGGCTTGGGGGACGGGATCTTCAATGGATGGCATTTTCTAAGTTTGTAAGATTTTTACAGACTGGGGGAATGAACGGGCGTATAATCCGGCACATTGATTCTAGGGTAATGTTGGTATTTAGGTTAAGTTATCTTTATTTATCATTTTAAATTAAATAAGAAATAATAGGTAATGTTTAGATCATGCACGCAGGCATTAAAGCCCAATTGGGCTTATTTTGTACCAAAATTTGATAAATTTGCCAATTTAATGTAGTAGTTTGATGCTGGCCAACATGACGTACCTTTTTGTGAAAAGTGAACCAACATAATGCTACTAAAAATGAAATTTTCCCTTTTTTAATTTAAAAATTATATCCTGACGGCCTCGCCCGTCAGGATAATTAAGTGGGATAAATTCCCGCTCTTTGTCTGAGGGATTATTGACGGGGACATTTGCTGATGGCTTAGGCCGTCAGTAAACCCCCAGCAACGTATTCCGTCATTAATCCGCCAGTAATGCTGACGGTCGTATCGCCGGTTTTTTTTTGTAGTGTCTAATAAGTACTTAATTAATTTTAAAACTAATTTAGTGGATAATACTTGATACGAATAAAATTAGGAGCATGTGCGATTCACCTTGCGTGTTATGGAGTTTTTCAAATAACTCATAATGAGGATCACGAAATTCCGAGTTAGTGTATAAATTTGAATGACCGGTTTTTAGAAAATAGAAAAAGAATAAGAAAAGAGTGAACGAATAGCCTTTATATAAATTTATTTATAATTGCCAACTTGGAAGAATATATGTACTCTTATATTTTTTATTTTCATCATGATACTTGATTTTTTTTTCGCTTACGAGTACATAACTATTACTCTACTTTCTCTGTTTTCTCAATGGAAAAACTGTTAATCTACTTTCTTTCCTTTCTTTTATCATTTGCTTATTTAATGAATGAGAAAATGCATCCGCTACACATCCCACATGATTTAAACAAAACTCTTTTGCTTATTAGGTTCATTAAAAAATTATTTATAGATATAAAAACACCCTCCCAAACTAGCCCATCACCCTCCTCATCCAGCCCATCAACAACACCCTCCCCATCCAGCCCATCAACACAACCCTCACTACCCTCAAAATATAGATTAGCCTCCCTTAGGGAATCCAGGCTATCTACAAATAGCTTATGCAAATCAGAGTCTGTATTATATAACACAAGATCACAACCTTTTATTCTGTAATAGAGTCTCATAAGTAATTTGACACCTTCTACCTCTAACAATTTTGTAAACTTAGAAATGCTAATACTATCTAGTTCACAAAAGTCAAGCACAATTTCAGATCCCCCTAGATATGCTGAAAATTCTCCCACATCAAAAACACCCCCATAGTGAAGACATACTGTGAATAATGTGGTTGTACTATCTGCAAAGCAAATAAAGGAAAGGAAATAATGCTTCAGAAAAAGATTTATTGTCAAAAATCATATAATAAGAATATTCTTCTACATGACCCTACATGTCAGTTGCACTTTATACAAATCAATTTTTAAAAAAATGGTAAGACCAATGATGACCCACAAAATTCGATTAGAAATACACAAAAAAGCAAACAACAACTCATACATGTCAGAATATTTGCTTTTAGAACAATAAAGAATGCAATTACTATACCAACAACCACAAATATTCAGAGACTCTAATTCGAGATCTATAAATAACTCATTGACGCATACCAACAACAAAATCGGACAAAAAATCCTACTTTACCCTACATATATCACAATAATTCAGAACTATTACAATAAAGAACAATCCAACATAATTTTTGTACGAAATCGCAATTAATAAGTACACTTACTGTATCTGGGTGGGGGGCAGTGATTCTTATCCGGATCTCCACACCTCATGTTCACGTACGATTATTTGTAGACAAATTGGTATTTTTGAATGGATTTTTCACAGGATTTTTGGGTGAAAATTTGCATATTTAGGGCTTGGGGGACGGGATCTTCAATGGATGGGCATTTTCTAAGTTTGTAAGATTTTTACAGACTGGGGGAATGAACGGGCGTATAATCCGGCACATTGATTCTAGGGGTAATGTTGGTATTTAGGTTAAGTTATCTTTATTTATCATTTTAAATTAAATAAGAAATAATAGGTAATGTTTAGATCATGCCACGCAGGCATTAAAGCCCAATTGGGCTTATTTTGTACCAAAATTTGATAAATTTGCCAATTTAATGTAGTAGTTTGATGCTGGCCAACATGACGTACCTTTTGTGAAAAGTGACCAACATAATGTACTAAAAATGAAATTTTCCCTTTTTTAATTAAAAATTATATCCTGACGGCCTCGCCCGTCAGGATAATTAAGTGGGATAAATTCCCGCTCTTTGTCTGAGGGATTATTGACGGGGACATTTGCTGATGGCTTAGGCCGTCAGTAAAACCCCCAGCAACGTATTCCGTCATTAATCCGCCAGTAATGCTGACGGTCGTATCGCCGGTTTTTTTTTGTAGTGTCTAATAAGTACTTAATTAATTTTAAAACTAATTTAGTGGATAATACTTGATACGAATAAAATTAGGAGCATGTGCGATTCACCTTGCGTGTTATGGAGTTTTCCAAATAACTCATAATGAGGATCACGAAATTCCGAGTTAGTGTATAAATTTGAATGACCGGTTTTTAGAAATAGAAAAAGAATAAGAAAAGAGTGAACGAATAGCCTTTATATAAATTTATTTATAATTGCAACTTGGAAGAATATATGTACTCTTATATTTTTTATTTTCATCATGATACTTGATTTTTTTTCGCTTACGAGTACATAACTATTACTCTACTTTCTCTGTTTCTCAATGGAAAAACTGTTAATCTACTTTCTTTCCTTTCTTTTATCATTTGCTTATTTAATGAATGAGAAAATGCATCCGCTACACATCCCACATGATTTAAACAAAACTCTTTTGCTTATTAGGTTCATTAAAAAATTATTTATAGATATAAAATAGAATCAAAATACCTTTAATAATAATAAATAAACTTGCCCACAAATTTTCATATAAACTCATGTGAGTTCTAAATTCTGGAATTTAAAATTTTATATCGGAATTTCGAGTTCATGTGGGGACTCATGGTGGGTTCCATTTCGGGAACTCAAGTTTTTATATTCACAACCCATGATCGATGTATCTCTGTGTGACAAACATATTTATAATTGCGACCGTAATAATATGTAGTTGACATTAGAGATGGAATCGAATGAATTAACAGAGATGCGGGGATATTTATGTAGAAATGATGGTAAATGGAGTTTTCGTGGAGGCAGTAAAGACCAGAATTTTCATTGAGATTTTTTTTTCAATTTTTCAATTTTAATTTTAGTTTCTCTCTCTAATTCCCGACTTTGTGGGAAAAAAGAAGAAAGAAAGGGACATTGAGATTAGTGGAGTAGACAAAAATTAATTAAGAGAAAAAGATTTAGTGGAGTTGCCAAGAATTTTTGGTCCTGTGATTTGTGTATAAAAGGATTTTTCCCTTGATTTGTCCGGGTCAAACATACTATTATTGGTCTCGAGTTGAATTTCAGCCGATATCCTTTTTTGACGGTGAATTTGCGCCGATACAATGCAGCACCCAAAATAAAACACACTTTATTTCCTGATGTCAGATTCCTCGTGTCTCCTTTTCTCGAATAATAATGTCACATTATTACGTTTCAATAAGCTTTTAAGAAAATCTTGACGCCTACAATTTTAGATTATCAATACACATGATGACGCGTGTGATAGGTGTTGAAATGAGTCACGATCATTGTAGGATGGATGGTGTAAATTACTAGTGCTTTAACTCTGCAACGTTACGGATCGAATTAAAATTGGATGCTGTTAATTCATTCGATTTAATTATAATATTATTAATTTATTAATATAATATAATAATTTAAAGGACAACGTTCTTATTAAGTCGGACTAACGGATTTTCAGTTAGGCCAAAATCTCATATCAATACATTATAATACAAAAATCAATACATTATAATAAAAAATCAATAAATCATATTACAAATATATCACAGTACAAAATTCAATACATCATAGTACGGGTCAGAGATTTATGAAAAACTAATACTTTACAATACAAAGACCAATACATCACAGTACAAAAATCAATACATTATAGTATCGGGTCAAATGGTCTAACGGGTTATGACCCGTTAATCTGGCCTAACACAAGTGTTTGCCTAACTTAAAATACTCAAGTCACGATTTGGTACACAAGAAAATTAAAACAAAGGGAGTTGAATTACGCACCTCGTTTTATTTATTAGTTCACCCCACTAAAATGTTATCACAAAAATGTCAATATTATCATTAAACCCTACACCCCATATATTTCATCTCCTTCAACTCTTCACCACCACTTCAGTCGTCGCCCATCACTGCCATGGCCGCCGTTTATTGAAGAACATAAACAAAATATGCACACAGAAATACGTTGCCGCCGCGTGCCATTGATGAAAGAAAAATAAAAAAAATGTCTAAAAAAAAGTCGTTCGAACCAAACTTTCAAACATAAAATATAGGTTTAAAAAATCAATTCGAACACAAAATACAACTGCGAAAAATTGATTCGTACACAAAACACATGTTCGAAAAATTGATCTGAACGCCTCCTTTAAGGCTCGTTCAATAAATTTTTCGAACAACGTTGTATTGTTCGATCAAAAAGTTCAAAGACATGACATATGCTCGATAAATTAGAGACGAACACCCCTATTTTACATCTGTTTCTTACCCTTTGTCGCCCACATCCATCAGTTACCTTTCACCACCCATCACATTTTTACTTCCTCCTGTTTGACGGTGGCGACGACGCTGTGATGGGCGATGATAATGACAGAGTTTGAGTGGTGGTGAAGGGTTAGAGATATAATGTTTTTGGGGGTGTAGTATTTTTATTTGGGGTGGGGGGTATTTTTGGTATTTTTGTTGATTTTCTTTATTGGGGTGAACTCATTAATAGATGGGGTGCTTATATTCGCGCCCTAAAATAAATTAAAGGTAAATAACTCCACATTTATATATTATGAAACAACTTTTTGTATACTACATTATACAACCAATTATAGTTTAAATCACATGACAATAGTTTCAAACTTTCCCATTTAGTTAGTCGCGAAACAATCATATTAGTCACTTTTATTACAAATCATTGAATCCATCTCCTTATTTAGTTTTTGTATCAAAGACAAAGTGGAGATCTTATAATAAGTTTAGACTTTTCTAATTTTCGGTATCCGTTGTATTGTTTGTCAACATGTACAAGAAAATTTATCATTAAATTATGTCATAATTCAATCACATCAATCTGTTTGAGTACAACTTAAGTACAACTGAGTAATCTAACTGTATTTTAGTCATATTTATTGTACGTATTATTTTATATATAATTTATATCAACATAATTATACAATTATTAAATAAACCTTTAACCAATAAAAATATAATATATAATTTATATCAACATAATTATACAATTATTAAATAAACCTTTAACCAATAAAAATATAATACTTGTAATATAAATTTGTAAAAAAATTTAAAATCAACTAAATAAATACCAAAAATTGTATTTAAATATTAAATATATATTAATTAAATTAAAATTACAAGAGTCGGAAAAATCATATATATTATAAATAATATAAAATAAATCCTAAACTATTTTAAAATTGGATTAAAATATTATGAATTCTAAATAATTATTTAATAAAAAAAAAAACAAAGAAATATTATAAAATAATAAAATAAATCATAAAAGTATATGAAATATGTTAAATATATATAAGAAATATATTTTATATACAAATACTTATCAAATAATTTAACAAAAAATATGAAGATAGTAATATTTTAAATAATATAAAATAAATCTGATTTCAAAATAATTGTATAGAACAAATTAAAATAATTTAAATTCAGAATAATCATTTACTAACTCCTAAAAGTAACAAAACACACTTAAGATGCTATAAATAATACATTAATCAGAAAAATATGAATTTAGTTAAATAAATATAACATATATATATATTTTAATTATAAATGGTTCTTACTAATTCTAAAATGAAATAAAATATAAATTTAAATATTATATTATAATATAATAATATAAATATAAAACTATTTTGAAATCAGACAAGAATATAATAAAATTATCATTAATTTCTAAATATTTATTTTAAAGACATTGAAAGAATAAATTGGTGATAGTGATAAAGTAAATTAAATAAATATATAAAAGTAAGTTTTAAATATTCTTTATTTATTGAAAGTTGATAATAAAACAATAACAAAGATCAAGAAGTTATAAAATATAATAAATAAATTTTAAAATATTTTAAAACAGAAAGTAATATACTCAATTAATGTTATATTAGAAAAAATTATCTCCTAAATCTAGAAAAAAAATATAATAGAAATATAAAAATACTACAAAAATAAAAAAAGAAATACCAAATAAATGAGGCATCGTATTAAAATTTTAATTGAGGGCCTTTGTATTCTATTTTACTATAATTATTAGTTTCAAATCAGCCCGGTAATTGACTCGAGATAGTCACTGATTAATTAACCATCAAGTCATCGATTCAGTTGATGAACCCGATAATAAATTAAAATTTATATATAGATTTTAATTTTATATGAAAGTAATTATATAACCAAGAGTAATAAATCATTTATGTGTGGATATCTAACGTTAAATACTTAATGTCATAGTAATTAGTTACAAATTGTTATAATATCCAAACGTTCATCAATAATTATTTAGTTAATAATTTTAAAATAATATATTAAATTCTTTATATTATGCGATTATATAATTATTTTTTGTTCTGCCCACATATAATTTTGATTTCAAATTTTGATCAAATAATTGTATAAAGTTATTTACCTTTCACTTATGTTCATAATATGATCTTTTAGTTTTTTTTAGGAAAACGAAAAAAAATGTCATTGTCAAGTTTGTGACACGTTAGGGTCATCTGAGTTTTACTCGAGTGACATATAGAAAATTGAAAATATGACGCTATTAGGTTTGTCCTCGTATCATCTGTTATGGTCAACAAATAAAATTATGGATGAAAAGACAAGTTCTTGTTACTGATTATAATTTTTTTAATTTTTTTTGTCTTTATTGCAACAATTTTCTAGTTGTACTCATACTATATTTTTGTATTTATTTAACAAAATTATTAAATAATTTTTTTAAATGAAATTAAAAATTTTTATATTTTTGTTATTCATTTTATTTTTTTCCCAATTTTGTTTATATTATATTATATTTCTTGTAATTTTTGAATTTTTTATTTTATATTTAGTTATTATATATATATACTTATATAACAACATGTACTTTATATGTGATTTATAAATTT
>BMAC01000722.1:190716-262860 GCA_014905375.1 Phtheirospermum japonicum | reverse complement strand
CGGGTTTGAGGCCGAATCGGCGAACATGACAAGGGTCGTTCCTTTGGAATTGACGTTCAAAACGCCGCGAGCCCCGACGAACTCGGCGAGACGACAACGCCACCTGGGCCGTTTAATAATGAAGCAGTCAATCGACAGGGTTTTAGTCGATCGATCGACTACGTTGCAGGAAATTTTATAATTTTTAGCCTATTTTGACGATTTTGCTCTTGCGACTTTATATATATATTCTAGCCTCTTCCCCAACAACCTTATCTCTTCCTTGGTTGATTTTGAACTTGTTCAATCTCCTCCAAGCCACTTTTCACTATTCCGTTGCTTTAGCTCTTAAACCCTAGCATAATTCTTAAAATAGTTTAGTTGGGTTTAGACATTCATATATAGTAGTTGGAGAAGGTAGCATTTTCATCTCGTGTTGAAGTCATTTTGGTGAAATCTTCTTTATCTTTTGAAGATTGTTAGCTAAACTTGAAGCTCTTGTTTGGAATACAAACTTGGTAGTAATCTTTCTTCTTTATATTGTGTGGTGTTCTTGTGATGTTGTGATTGCTTTTGAGTTGGTTATTAGATTTTAACTTGTGTTGTTTTCATTGCTTTTCAAATCCTTATTTTTATTTTCTAGCTTGTACTCTTCTTTGTGCAAAACTCCGAAGCATTCATCTTGAAGCTTTTTACTCCTTTTGTCTAAACAAATATTTGGTATTAGAAAGATGTATGAGACTTACCTCTTTGATAAATTTGACATTTCCTATTTAATGCTCTTTGATTTCTTTCAATTTTAAAGTTTTTGTTTCCCCACCATTTTTTCCTTCAACTTGCAAGCTTTCCTTAATTTAGTAGTTTTTAATTTATTTAAGACTTTTAATTAGGGTTTAATTACTTTTATTAAATTTAGTCACTTTAAGGAAAACTTCAATATTCATTAGCTTTTGCCTTAATTGGTGTTTTCAAGTTTTCATTTCAATTCAAGCTTTAGTATTAAAAACTCAAACCAAACCAAATGACTATTGCTTTCTTAGAGTAGATTAGTTTAATCGAGATTAGCAAGAGATTAAGTAAAAATACCGATTGTCGATAATATCTATCATCGAGAGATAGGACTCGAAAATAACTTACCGGTCTACAATCGACTCCGTACTATTGCGGATACGATATCTTAAACTATAGTATTGAGAAATCTTCGATCAAGTTTTAGCGCCGTTGTCGGGGATAGATTAAGGCTAATGGTGTTTTTAATTACACTTCATGTTACCTTAGTTAGTAGTTAGAATAGATTAACGTTTTACATTCGATACCCGTAATCCTTTATTGAGTGTTGTGTATGCAAGGTAGGCGATCGCTTCGACGAGAGTTGGCCCCACTTTTGCCCAATCCTGAGAGGTTGAGACGAGACGCAATAGCCGCGAGAAATCAAGACACGTTCGACGCCCCGTCTTTTTAACCTTTACCCCCGGTGATAGAAGAGCGAATGATGACCAACTCATTCGAGAATCCAACGCCGCCCGCCCACACTCACGACAATCAAGGGATGTCTCCGCCTCAAGCATCGTCTGGGCCCACATCATCACCTCGAGGCCTGCCTCTACAAGGTTCTCAACCCGCTTACGGGTTGCCGCTTGGCCAAGGGGGAAATAGTTTCCCAAACCAAGACCCCCAAAGCTCGAACGACCAATTTCACGGCCCTTATTCTCCGTCCCATGCTCGTGTACTGACACCCGAGCCACAACTTCAAGTCTCGACGCACTCGGACCCATCGTCACAAGGAACCTAATTCCACAACCCGCACTTCCAAGGCCCGATCATCGATGGCCCACCATATCAATTTCAACTGCATTTTCAAGCGRCGATGCTGCATTACCAAGGGCCACACTTCAACGCTCCTCACATCCAAGAGCCTCGATTCCCACATCTGAACGGGCCCGTGCCCCGATTTTGAAATCCAAATCCTCAAGACCTTCTAAGGGTGCGCGTCGTCAATGAGAATTCGTATGCCGTGCAAGATCCGGGTGGCCATCCTTTTGCCACTCCCGATGGAGGCCCGATGAATATCATCAAGGAGGTGTCAAGACCGTACATGGGTGACTTTTCCTCGTGCATTCGACTAAGCGCCGAGGCCCTCGAGTACGACTTGCGGCCGATTGATCTCAACTGACTCCCATCTTTTCATGGCCTATCGTACGAGGATGCTCTCCACTTCTTTCAGATCTTCTCCTACACCGTGTCAAGTTTTACGTGKCAAGGGATCCATATCGATCAAATCAAGATGTGGTGCTTCCCGTATACGATGAAGGATAAGGCGGTCGATTGCCTTATGACATTACCGGTCGATTACCTCACCAATTGGGACATGGTGACCGAGAAGTTCATGGAAGAGTACTACTCCCAAGACAAGACGACCGACTTCTGAGCAAAGATTGCCTCATTCCATCAAGCAAGTGACGAGACCATCTACGAGGCATGGGAGCGCTTCAAGGGCTATCTTACCAAGTGCCCTCATCATCGGTTCACTGATGATCTCTTGAACCAATTTTTTCAAAATGGCTTGACTTTTGCGTCTAAACGCATGGTGAACAACGCCGCCGGAGGGAACCTTGTCGGCCGCTCGACGAGGGAATTATATGACATTTTCATGAATATGGTCGTCGATGATCACCGGATGAGTATACGAAAGGATCAAGTGAAAGAAATATCGACAAAGGATGATCCCGAGTGGGCCCGTAAGATTGCCGACCTCAAAAGCCAAGTGGCTTCCATGACCAAGCCCTACTCGGGTTCGATGGAGACACGCACCACGTGCGGCATCGTGGGTCATGGAGCTAGTACGTGCCCGATGATTTATGGGAAACCGAGTGAGTTCGACGAGCAAGCATTCGCGATCCGAGGGTACCAAYCCCCGAAATTAGAACAAGCCCAAAGAGGTGGTTTCCAATGGCARAATAATCTGTATTCCCAGACTTACAACCCTGGGTGGAGGGATATGATAAACGCTCAAAACCCACCCGGTCCTCCAATGGCGCAACAAGTGCAACAACAACGACCTCAAGCCCTGCTTACCGCTCGACCACCTTTCCCGCCTCATCAAGCCTCGTTTCCAGCTCCTCAAGATAATTCAATATCACGCCAACCGAGCATGGAGTCCATCTTGACCGAACTTTCAGGTTCTATCCAACAATTAACCAAATGGCTTGCGAGTTTGGAGACACAAGTGGGGCAAGTGGCGACTTAATGAACTTAAACGGGACCGTGACAAAGGAAAGCTACCAAGTCAATTGGCTCAAGCTCAAGTCGTGACTATTCTTCGAACGGCAAGATGGTAGATAACAAAGTTGCCCATCCCGATGATGACCCCTTGCCCTCGCTCTAAGTTCAAGAAGATTTGACCATGCAATATTCGGACGAGCCTGTAGCCGCTCCTAGCCCACCAACATCTTCTTCAAGTGGTGAGGCAAAGGAAACTGAGGCTACCGGGGGATTACACAAATCCGTGATGTCGTACCAACCTCCGATTCCATATCTGAGTCATATCCAACCGACGAAGCAAGATGCCCAATTCCTCGAATTGTATAAGATGTTGTCAAAGGTTAACATAAACCTCCCTTTTCTCGACATTATCCAAAACTTACCCGCATACACGAAGTTCTTCAAGGAGTTGACATCTAAAAAGCGACGGCTCGAGGACAATGAGAAGGTGCATATATCGAACGCGGTAAGTATCGTCTATAGCAACCCTCTTCCGCCTAAGGAGGGCGATCCGGGGAGATTTTGCATCAAGATCGCTATAGGGAATGGAAATGAGACACGAGGGATGCTAGACCTCGTGCAGTGATAAATTTAATGCCCTAATCCATCTGTAAACAATTGGAGTTGGGAGATTGATTTGCATCTTTTTGTACATATTTTTATTTCGTTTTTGTTCCACGTTGCGTGTTTTTCGCTTGCTTTTTGTTGTTTTAGGAGTCGGGTTGGCCGTTTTTCGTATTTCTAGGTTTTCTTAGTTTTTGTACATTTTCTTATTCATTTTCGTAGTTTTTTTCACGTTTCCATTTTTCTTGGCCGTAGGACGCCCAAGCGGGGCCCACGCTCGTGGGGATCGTCGATACTCGACTCGGAATTGGACAGACAAAGCAAGGAGGCGCAACGGACGAGGTTCGATAAACCGGCGGACGCGAAAAGGACGAGAAATCGAGCCGGGCGCTGGAATCCAGTCGACCGACTGAATGTTCAGTCGATCGACTGACCTTTAAGTCGATCGACTGAACCGGCTGAAATCGACTGGATTCCAGAGAATTTTGAAGTTTTTGACCTGGCAGTCGATCGACTGGCGCCCCTAGATCGACTGAATTACAGGGCTTTTGGTCATTTGACACTGCAGTCGATCGACAGCCGACAAGTCCGATCGACTGCAGTCGATCGATTGCTTTTTCTCAGTCGAACGACTGAAAAGCAGATTTTTTGAAGATTTAAGCAATCAGATGTCTTTTCACGGAGAACAACTTGCAGCTGGACCGCTTCTTCCCCAGGAAGCTCCTCCAAAAACCAAAAAGCAGCTTTTCATCTTTTTAATTAGTTTTAATTCCTATAAATTCTAAGAATTAGATATAGATTAGTGAAGTTAAGATCTTAGTTATTTCATCTTCAAGCTTTATTTTAAGTATCATTTGTGAAGAACCATCAGCTTCCAAGCTTTTCCTAATTCAAGCTTTTGTGTAATCAAGTACATTGGGTAATCCCTTTCCTTTAATGTAGTTTCATTTCCAAGTTATTTTATCTTGATCTTGAATTGAAGTTTGATGTTGCTTTGTAGTTGTTTTGATCATTTAAATTCCTTATCTTTATTTTCTAGCTTTCTAGTTTATGAACTTATCTTTTAAGTTATTAAGTTGCAATCAATTTCTAATTTAGTATAAGTTGTCAAGGATCTTCTTTTAAATCCCTTAATTAATGTTAAGTACTTATGTTGACTTATTCAAATAAGTTGACTTTGATTTTCCCTCCATTTTACTAATTTCAAATAATTAAGTTTTAATAAGTTAGTTAGTTTAAATTGATCGTTTTTAATATACGCTTTAATTTCCTTAAATGTTTTAATGTTTTTAAATCTTAAGTTTCAATTCAAATATTAGCTATAAAACCGAAAAATGATTATCGCTTTCTAGGTTAATTTAGTTTAATCAAAAACCGACAATAAAGAACGATAAAGAAAACCGAACGCCGATTACATCCATCCTCGAGAGACACGACTCGGGACAACTCACCGCATCTACAGTCGGCTCCGTACTATTGCGGAGACGATTTCTAGAGCGTCGAGAAATCATCGATCAGAGATCTCAAGGAATTGAGGATGTGTTTACAATTGGCCGACAGATCGATCCGATACCCGAAGGGAATATTCGAAGATGCATTGGTGCAAGTGGGAAGGCTCATAGTCCCCGTGGATTTCGTAATCTTGGACATTGGAGAAGTGAGCAATGAAAGTCGTGAGCACACAATCTTGCTTGGACGACCAATCATGGCAACCACAAACACTTTGATAGACGTAAAGAATGGAAGATTGTCATTTTCGGTTTTGGGGGACAAAGTGAATTTTTCGATCCATGACTTGGGCATCGTTCCCCTTTTCTCTTTTCAAGCCGATTGTTCAATGATCGATCCGATAGAAGAAGTGGTTGAGGAGGCCTGTGGGGGAGTTGTGGATGAGGTCATTGAGGACGACGAGTGGTTAGCATTTCAATCGGAGGGGGTGATGGGGATATTTGAGATATCGAGTGTGGAACCGGCCGTTACACCGAAGCTGGAGCGCAAGACCCTTCCAAGCCATCTCAAGTACGTTTATTTGGAAGATGGGGAATTAAAACCCGTGATTATATTTGCCGAGATTTTCGCGAGTGATGAGGCACGATTGGTTGAAGTGTTAGAAGAATAAGAAGACAATAGGGTGGAGCCTTAGTGATATAAAGGGGATAAGCCCCTCCACGTGTATGCATCGAATCGCTCTTGAAGATGGGGCGAAACCATCGAGAGAGTGCCAACGTCGATTGAACCCGAATTTGATGGAGGTATTGAAGGGCGAGATCTTAAAATTCGAAGCCAAGTGCCTAATTTTTCCGATTGGAGATAGTGAGTGGGTGAGCCCGGTCCACATGGTGCCGAAAAAGAGTGGAATTACTATTGTTGAAAATGACTGTGGAGAACTCATGCGAACTCGGGAAACCACCGGGTGGCGGATGTGTATCGATTTCTGGAAGCTTAATGCCACCACCAAGAAGGATCACTTCCCACTTCCGTTCATCGACCAAATGTTGGATAAGCTCACGGGTCATCACTCTTATTGTCTTCTCGATGGGTTATCCAAATATTACCAAATTGCCATCTCACCGGATGATCAATCCAAGACGACGTTCACTTGCCCATTTGGCACGTATGCTTTCGGATGCATGCCTTTCAGGTTGTGCAATGCACCCGCCACGTTTCAAAGGTGCATGATTCCGATTTTCTCTGATATGATCGACAAATACATGGAGGTTTTTTATGGATGATTTTTCCATCTATGGCTCCATGTTCGATGAATGTCTAGATCACTTGACGAGTGTTTTGGAGATATGTGTCGAGAGAAACCTTACATTGAGTTGGGAGAAGAGCCATTTTATTGTGAGAAGTGGGTTAGTTTTGGGACATGTGGTGTCATCCAAGGGGATCAAAGTTGATAAGGCAAAGATCAACGTGATCGAGAAGCTCCCACCACCGATCAACGTGAAAGGAGTTTGAAGCTTTCTCGGACATGCGGGATTTTATAGGTAGTTCATTAAGGACTTCTCGAAACTTAGCCGCCCTTTGTGCCATTTTCTTAGCACCGACGTTCCATTCGTGTTTGATGACGCTTGTCTTCCAGCGTTCAATTCGTTAAAGGAAAGTTTAACCTCGCCCCCGTGGTTGTGGCCCCGGATTGGTCTCTCCCATTCGAAATAATGTGCGATGCATCGAACGAAGCGGTGGGGGCCATCTTGGGGCAACGCATGGACAAGCTTATTCGCATCGTGTACTATGCAAGCCTCATGCTCAATGACGCCCAAAATAACTACAATACTACCGAGAAGGAACTCCTTTCCGTGGTTTACTCACTTGAGAAGTTTCGCGCCTACATCATTGGTTCAAGGGTTATCGTACATAGCGATCATGCGGCATTGAGATATCTTTTCAACAAACCTCAAGTGAAGCCGAGGCTAATCCAGTGGATACTCTTACTTCAAGAGTTCGATGTGGAGATCAAAGATAGGAAGGATGCGAGAATGTTGTCGCCGACCATCTCTCTCGTTTGGATGTCAAAAACGGGGAGAGGAAGCTCATTGGAGAAAACTTCCCGCACGAGAATTTATTTGGTATTTCCTTCACGCCTTTGGTATGTCAACATTGCTAATTACCTCGCTGGTGAGGTGCTCCATCCGGACTTGTCTCATCACGAGAAGAGGAGGTTCCTTGCCACGTTCCGAGGGTATTATTGGGATGACCCTCATATGTACAAGATTGGGAAAGATGGTATGTTGAGGCGATGCATTCCGGACAAGGAAAAGGCGAAAATTTTGACAAAATGCCATGATCACTTAGTTGGGGGGGCATTTCGGCAGCCAAAAGACCGCTTACAAGGTCCTTCAATCGGGTTTTTATTGGCCCACTCTTTTCAAGGATGCTCACGAACATTGCAAGACGTGCGATCGATGCCAAAGAACGTGAAGTATAGGCAAGAGGAATGAGATGTCGATGACGTACAACTTGGCCATTGAGATATTCGACGTATGGGGGATCGACTTCATCCAAAGTCTCACGAGTTTGAGCCCATCTTGGTCGCGGTTTATTATGTGTCCAAATGGATAGAGGCAATTTCAACAAGGAGGAATGATGGCGATACCATGGTGAAGTTCGTTCGGAGTCACATCTTTAGTCGATTTGGAGTTCCGACGGCGATTATTAGTGATGGCGGTAAGCACTTCTATAACAATCTACTCGAACGGGTGTTGAAGAACTATGAGGTCGTGCACAAGGTATCCACTCCATACCATCCTCAAACGGCCATGCAAGTCGAGACGAGCAATCGCCAAATCAAGAACATTCTATAGAAGACCATGCAACTGAACCGGAATAATTGGTCAGCAAAGCTCGTGGATGCTTTGTGGGCCATCAGCATGGCCCACAATATGGTTCTTGGGATGAGCCCCTATTGCCTCGTGTACAGAAAGTCGTGCCACCTACCGGTTGAAATGGAGCAAAGAGCTTGGTGGGCTATTCGGGCGTGTAACTACGATTTGAAGCAATCTGGCGAGGAGCAAAAGCTCCAAATTGAGGAGCTTGACGAGTTAAGGAACGAAGACTTCGAGAGTGCCCGAATGTACAAGGAGAAAATGAAGCTCCTACATGACAAGAAGCTTGTGCCCATGGAGTTGGAGGAAGGAATGTAAGTGCTCCTATACAATACTCATCTCGCCATGTTTCCCGGGAAACTTATGTCCAAGTGGAGCGGACCGAATAAGGTTGAGAAGATATCCCCGTTTGGAGCTGTAACGTTGATCAATCCCAAGATGAATGAGTGGTTCCAAGTGAATGGTGTACGAGTCAAGCCCTACCAACACGGATTGTTGCAACCCAAGGATCTCGAGTTGGTGATCGTGGAGGAGGAGAACCTAGGTGATGTGCCCCCGATGGAGTCCTAATTAAAGAAGGATAGTCGAGCCAATGAATTTAAACAAATGCGCTACGTGGGAGGCAACCCATGACTTTCTAACCCCCTTTCTTATTTTTCTTTTGATTTTGTGTATATCCTTTCTTTATTAGAGTTAACTAATATTTTTGGGTTTATGAGGAGCAATCATGGAGGTTAGGGAAAGAAGGAGATCAAAAATAGGAAATCATCTGCAGCAGAGCAGTCGATCGACTGCATTACCATCGATCAACTGGAATGCAGTCGATCGATAGTCAGATCTACTACAAAATCGACTGCAATGAGCCAGATCGACTGAAGGACAGTAGCTCCCAATTTTTACAAGGAGAATTCGATCGACAGACCCTCAGTCGATAGACTCCCCCACTGAAGCGGACCCTCTTTAAAAAAGCAGTCGATATCTCTCTCCCTCTCTCCTCACAATCGCCTAGAAAAAAACAAAAAAGAAGACAGAAGAGAAACGAAAAGAGCAGAGAGAACAAAAAAAAAGGGGACAGAGGGCGATTATTCCTTCTGTATTTCCAGCGATCATCGTCTCATTCTCACACAATTACGGTGGAAACCCAACATCTTTTTTCCTTGTTTCCTCATTTTCGACACAAAGGGTTGGGGGTTGCACTCCGGGTTTTTAATTCCAATTTCGAGCCCACACATTAAGGTAATTCACTAGAAACGCAATCCTTGAAGCTTTATTTTGTGAATTGGTTGAGTTTTTGGGAATTTTGAGTTTCAATTTTTCTTCAAATCCCTTATTCAAAACCTACGCCCACCAAGTGTTCGAGGAAATGCCTCAATGATCATATTTTGACTAAATCTCCCTCCCTTTTATATTGTGCACGTTCC
This sequence comes from Phtheirospermum japonicum, assembly GCA_014905375.1. Taxonomy (NCBI): domain Eukaryota; kingdom Viridiplantae; phylum Streptophyta; class Magnoliopsida; order Lamiales; family Orobanchaceae; genus Phtheirospermum; species Phtheirospermum japonicum. Next base: position 253,307 of record BMAC01000722.1, on the reverse strand, counting down.
TTTCGATTCCCAGAATTCTTAAACACAACCCTCATATTCTCTACGTCAATCATTCAAGCCATTACCATGGCCTACTATTTCGATGATGATCTTCCCTATCCCAACATCGCCGACAACTACGGCGCCCCTTTCCTTATTTATTTAGAAGCCGAGGGGGAACTCTATCAAAACCTTTCCCAATGGAACTTTGGTGTTTGCACCGCGGGCATCAAGTCCCCATTTATCCCTTTCTCCGTGCCGGGATTATTGCGATTCGGAGAACGAAGGGCAGAAGTGTCGCTCGGGTCGGATTGGGGCCCATGATCACCTTACTAGCCCATCATTTCGGTTTCGACAACGAGGCGGACAACTTGTAAAGTTGAGCTGATGGAATTGGCTTGGAAGATGCCAAAGATCCCGGCGAACCCATGACGCCCCCACCACCGTAGCCACGAAGAAGAAGAAGAAGAAGAAGAAGAAGAAGAAGAAGAAGAAGAAGAAGAAGAAGAAGAAGAAGAAGAAGAAGAAGAAGAAGAAGAAGAAGAAGAAGAAGAAGAAGAAGAAGAAGAAGAAGAAGAAGAAGAAGAAGAAGAAGAAGAAGAAGAAGAAGAACGGTGGCACAACAAAGGCGTCGAGTCTGATGAAGCCCCGAACACCGGTTCGGGTGTGCCTTTCGGGGCAAGTACATGAGTTGGCATGAGTTCCAACGACAAGTGTTTGCGCGATTCGATCGTCTCGACGCCAATCTTGAGGAGCTGAGGACGGAGCAAGAAAAGAATGACCGTGCACACCCCGCCCTCCAAAGCCGCCTCATTTTGAGGGAAAGTCGGTTGCGTCGAGAAGATGAGGAAGACGAAGGCGAAGAAGAAGGAAACAAGGAGGAGGAGGAGGAAAATGAGGACGAGGAAGAAGATGAGGAATAGGAAGATGAGGACGCAAATCTCAACCCCCGACGTATTTTTTTTCGATTATGTTCTTTTATTTCTCATCTAAATTTTTGAAAAAATTCAAAAAAGAAATTAAAAAAAAAAAATACCTTTTGTTATTGTTCGATTATTTTCTTTTATTTCTAATCTCATCTATTGAAAAAATCCAAAAAGAAAATATAATAACTAAAAATAAAAATATATAGTGCTTTTGTATATAATGTGCTTTTGGATTTATTTTTCTCTTTTAATTCCCCTCCCCTTTCTAAAAAAAATCCAAACAAAATAGAAATTTCAAAAACCCTCAAAAGATTTTCACTTTTTGTACATAACTTGTTTTTACAACCCCCCGTTTGTTCATTTCTTGTAGATCGCTTGTCTCGAATCCCGGAGAGGACTTATGCACGCCCGCGTCATCACAAGCTCAAAAATAGGGGCGTTTTCTTTTCCCTTACACTTTTTACTGCCTTTTAAATTAATTTGCAATGAGGACATTTCTAGGTTTTAAGTGTGAGGTGGTTAGGGTTCGTCTTGGGTTTTTAAGTTATTTGTATGCTTGCTTGTGATAATTTGAGAAGCATGTGTGTTATATTTCTTGGAACCTTGGCGAAGTGACGCGGTTTTGATGATTTGGTTAGGGACTTTAGATTGTCGATCGGATGTAGTGGTCTTAGGTAGCTTAACTTGTTGGAAACTTCATTCGGCTTTATCTTCATGCAATCTTTGAGCTCAATTTAGAACTAGTACCTCAACTAGTCTCGTCATCGAACACTCTCTATAGGATTTTTGTTTTGTATTTTGGAGTCGTCAATTGCTCCATGTGCTCAATCGAAAACATTGTAAGTTGCTAGTAGCAACGAGTGATCGGAGTCATTGATTTCTCTCTGTATATATCTTGTACTTAAATACCTCATCTCCTTGGGTACCAAAAAAAAAGGAAAAAAAATGATTATAAAATGATGATGAATAAACAAGGATACGTTATAAATCCTTCAAGTTATTACGTAATAAGCATGCAACTCTTGCACATTTCCCTTTTTCCTCTTTAGATTTTGATTGTTAAAGAGAGTTGTAGATGATTGGGGCTAGTAGGGAGCCGATTAACGGTTCGAGCGTGATAGACCTTAGCCGGGGTAAGGACGGGGGGATCGACGTGTAGGTTTATATAGTACTTTTAGGTTCCGGGAGTCGATCTAAACTTTCTTGGTCAACGCTTCATTATCGTCATTTTTGATCTAGCTAATAAGCATTGTAGCATGCGACATCTCAAATTAGGTTCTTGTGCATTAGTTAGGATTATCCGGGAGTAGTTTCATAGTTCAAAATTAGATTTGCTTGAGTACAAGCAATCATTCTAAGTGTGGGATGGTTGATTTGTGCTTTTTTGTACGTATTTTTGTTACCTTTTTGTGTCGCGTTTTCATGTGTTTCGCTTGAATTTATAGGTGTTAGGAGTCGATTGGGCCTATTTTGCTAGTTTTAGGTTTTATAGCGTTTGCGCGGTTTTTATTATGTTCTCGTAGTTTTTCACTCATTTTTATATTCTTGGTCGTAGAATGACCAAGCGGGACCCGCGCACGCTTAGGGAATTCCATTCAACTCTCTATGGATCAAACAAGTGAAGACAAGCAAGGGAACATCGCACGAACAAGGAACGACAACCGACGGACATCTGGAGTGGAAAATGAGAAAGCCGAGCTGGGAGCAGCCATGCCAGTCGATCGACTGACCCAGCCCAAATCGACTGCTCGACAGAAGTTGGGCCATTTGAGGATGAAGCAGTCGATTGACAGGGTATCCGTCGATCGACTGCCTCGCAGGGAATTTTGTAATTTTTGGCCTATTTTGATGATTTTTCCCATGCGACTTTATATATATATATTATAGCCTCTTCCCCAAGAACCTTGTCTCTTCCTTGGTTGATTTTGAGCTTTTCAATCTCCTCAAAGCCACTTTTCACTATTCCATTGCTTTAGCTCTTAAACCCTAGCATAATTATTAAAATAGTTTAGTTGGGTTTAGACTTTCATAGCTAGTAGTTGGAGAAGGTAGCATTTTCATCTTGTGTTGAAGTTATTTTGGTGAATTTTTCTTTATCTTTTGAAGATTGTAAGCTAAAGTTGAAGCTCTTGTTTGGAATACAAACTTGGTAGTAATCATTCCCCTTTATATTGTGTGTTGTTCTTGTGATGTTGTGATTGCTTTTGAGTTGGTTATTAGATTTTAACTTGTGTTGTTTTCATTGCTTTTAAAATCCTCATTTTTATTTTCTAGCTTGTACTCTTCCTTGTGCAAAACTCCTATGACTTACCTTTTTTATAAATTTGACATTTTCCTATTTAATACTCTTTGACTTCTTTCAATTTTATATCTTTGGTTCTCCCTTTTTTTCTTTCAACTTGCAAGCTTTCCTTAATTTAGTGTTTTTTAGTTTATTTAAGGCTTTTAATTAATGTTAAATTACTTTTATTAAAATTTAGTCACTTTCAAGCAAACTTTAATATTCATTAGTTTTTGCCTTAATTGGTATTTTCAAGTTTTCATTTCAATTCAAGCTTTAGTGTTAAAAACTCAAACCCAAACCAAATGACTATTGCTTTTTAGAGTAGATTATTTTAATCGAGATTAACAAGAGATTAATATCTATCCTCGAGAGACACGACTCGGAAATAACTTACCGCTCTACAATCGACTCCGTACTATTGCGGAGATGATTTCTTAAACTAGAGTGTTGATAAATCTTGGATCACTCCCCTCCCTCTTTTCTTTCTTTGTTTTTTTGGTTTCGCATGCTCTACTTCTTGAGATAGTCCAGATTCAAAGATCTATAGATCTCCAAGAGTTATCATCATAATTTATTCTGTATCGTATTTAAAATCTTTTTTTCCCTCAAAACTTTTTCTTTCCCCATTGAGTTTATGTGTTTTTTTTTTGTATTTAGCAGGCGTGATTTCTCCAAAAGCAATAGTCGAGATTCAAAGATCGAATAGATCTCCAAGAGCAATAATCATAATTTATTTTGTATCGTATTTTCAATTCTAAATTTCTCTTTTTTTTGTTATACACACACACATACATACAAATATATATACACACTATTCAGATTTGATATGATCTCTTATTTGAAGATTTTAATTCTCAATTTTCTTCTACCTAAGAATCTTTTATTTTTCCATTATATTTACGTAAAAAAAAATCGTATTTTGCGGGTGTAATTTATCCAAGAGCAATAGTCGGTTTTCAAAGATCGAATAGATCTCCAAGAGCAATAGTCATATATTATCCAAAAGTAATAGTCGAGATTCAGAATAGATCGACGGGTACAAATTTTCTTCGTTGAGATTTACTATCATTGTAATAGAATGTGCCAAATAATTAGCTTTTCTATGTTGATGACATCGATTGGACAGGTACAAAAATGTTAGAAGCCATAGTTTGTGGAAATATTTATGTATGATGACAAATTTTCAGGCCTTCTTTTGCTCAAATTACACATATCTTACTTCACTGGGTTGAGTATAGAGTTTTAAAATGAATATTACTAAACAATTAGACATATTCGCTATTTATAACTTCTTATTTTTTTAGTTACTCCTCATTTCAGTTTATTTGTATTGGTTATAAATTTATGGATTTTATCAACAAGAGATCTTACATGTTAACAATCTTTTCAAAATTGATTTGCTACTAATTCATTTAATTAATATTTATATATTTTTAGTTATATGGGTTTGATATATTATTACATTGATTGGACATGCAAAATTGGTAATTTAAAAGTTTGCCAATATAAATCAAGGTAATTGATAACGATTAATATGGAAAAAAAATATGATATGGTAATTAATATACTGATCTATTAATGCATCCATTAATATAATCAAAAACTTTAAATATATCAAACAATTTATAATCGAAAAGGTATTAGCATCTATGATGTAATGAGTAATTTAATTAATAATTAACCGTTAATTAAGATAATTAAAAACTTTAAATATAGCAAAAGATTTGTAATGCAAAAGGTAAAAATCGTATATGAGTAATGAATAAGATAACGAATAATTAACCATGTATGAGGTTATGAACCGTCTTTAGATTTTTCTTATAATGTATATATGTAAATAAATAAGGTAATGATTAATTACTTTACATATACATAATTATTATGCATATATCATTTTTCTATTTTGAATATATGAGGGTTATAATCATTACATTAAAATCAGAGGATCATTACCTGGGCAATATGTTGGGACAACAGGGTCGCCTGTTTCGTCATTTTAAGCGCTACCATATATTTCTTATCTAGAGTTAACATCTGACTCTAGAGAAAAGATTGGAATTGGTCGGCGTTGTCGCATTGTAGAAGGCCGATGTTCAAAATTGGGGAGCCCGAGCTAGACGCTTCCTGGACATGACGGCATTTTGGGCGGGGAGACGTAGATCAAGCTCGCGCTCGGTCGTGGATAGTTCGCTTCTTTTTACCCTTACCTACTGAAACATGTAGGGGCAATTGATCGTCAAAGTCAGTGACCTCCACCGGCTAGTTCCTAGCGGCAAGGGCGAGGTCCACCTCATCTTTTGTATTTATTGTAGGAACTGCGGTGGTCATGGCCCAGGTTGAGTCTGGCTAAACTATTGCTACGTCCTCAAAGCTCGAGGACCTACTGTCAAGAATAAGGTGCTCTATAGAGAAGAAAAAGTGAACTATTGTTTGATTTTATATAGGTTAGAAATCAAAAGGGAGATCTATAGTACGTTACACCTACCAAATTCGAGCCTGGTTATTTGAAGAGGTCGTTGGCTGATGCCCACAAAAGAGTACACCCTTTTCGACTTGGTGAGTTTCATTACATCGCAAGGAAGCCTGCTCCATTCTTTGAGCAGATCTGAGTATTTTTGATGAAGAGAAGGGTGTTTTTTCTCTGTGGGCACTAGATCCTGAGGAGGCGACGTCTCCTTCCATTTTGTAGGGAAAGGCCAGGGCTCGCTAGAGGAAAGGAAGAAAAATTTGGATCACAACTTGTGGACTTTGGAGGAGGGGCAAACATGAAATACGTCTTTTGATGCGAGGAAAGGTAAAAGGTACCTTTTTACTTTTCATTATATAACAAAAGTGGAAAAAATCTATATCAAGTTCTACGTTGTAATATGTGCATAAGATTATATACCCGGTTATAAGCCTAATAGAATTGGGAGCCATATGAAATTGGGGGACTTTATATTTTTCGGATGCTGTGAGCAGAAAGGGGTGCAGGGGAAATCTAATTCCTACTTTCAGATGGTCATCGAAGACGGTAATATGGTTTGGAGAGGGATGGTCTTGATCATTTTCGCCTGCCTCGGACCGAACAAACCGGATGGAGTCCCGAAGGTGAAGGCTTTTTATAAAATCCGCGAGCATACTCTGGTCTGGGAGTACTCAGGAATTTTCAGTGGTTACCTGGGTAGTTCGCGGAAGAGGGGGTAGCTTGGCATGAACAGATGGGGGTACGATGGTCACTGGGTTGTTTAAGAAGAATTCAGGGTCAGTTGGGAAATTTGTAGTTGAGACAGTGGAATAGCTTTCGGGACCCAATTAGTCAAGGCTCTAGTTTGAGCCTCAAGCTTGGAACAGGAAGGGCTTCCCGCAGGTTCATCGACTAAGCCGGTTTTGGGTGTGGAAATATTTCTTCTTTTGCTTGATCGGACCAAATAGATTTCTATGGATTCCGTCTCAGACGGCATATGGTGGATAGCATAGTTAGGGTTTTAAGAGTCGGAGTTGGAGGAAGCTAAATTTGCCATATATTAATAGCAATAAAATTAGAAGATGGGGAAGGGGAAGAAAAGAAAGGAGTCATGTTCAGACCGCAGAAATTCAAAATAAAATAACATATCAATATTTAAATGGTGAATTAAGAGGACTTACGCATGATATTGAGAAGAAGTGAACTCGCAGAGTTGAACTCCTGATTTGAGGATGACCGTCGCCGAAGAATTCTTGAAGTTTCTTGCAGAGGGAAATGGTGAATATTTTCTTTTGATTTTTAGTATACGAAGGAAGGAAGGTGAGAGGGTGAAAGGACGTTTGTATGGGGAGCTGTTGAAAAGACAAGTAAGTTTTGGGAGACGCAAAGGTTGATAGGGTTAATGGTGGGCCTTTCATTTCCTGGCCCACATGATTAAATATATATATTACGAGGAAATAAGCATGCGACACGTGTTCGACATAATGGTGGTATGCATTTAATGTTGGTAAGTCTGAGATGATAGTTGATGGATTTTGTGCTTTTACCAAGTATGTGAAATTGACTTTTAGGGTTACTTATGATTATATTCCACTTGATTTTCTACCTCAATCAAGTTGGATGTGGGGGACTAGCTGATACGACATCAAATATTTTAGGTTGGTAAACATGCAAGTTTACATGGATTTATGAGGCGACCTCTCCTTTAGAAGGGGCGATCTTTTTTATAGGGGGCGAGCTGTTTTGGGAGTGAAGAGCTCTAGTATAGGAGTGACGAGCTCTTATATAAGGGTGGCGAGCTCTTATCAGGTAAATGGCCCTCACCCCCACTGTATATACAGTCATTGATCTTTTAATATAAATAATCTAAATTTGATCTAATAATCTCTATTAAGTGAGAAATGGTGCAATGAAAGTATCGTAGAAATTCCTCATATACTATTGGATGTATTCTCGTGATTTTAATATGTAATATTGCAACTTTTATAAAAAGGTATTGTATTTGTAAGAAGGGTAAATTTCATTTTTCATACCCAAATTAAGCTGAAATTTCAAAATTAGTACCCTAAATTTGAGAAGTATCAAGGTCAATACCCCAACTTTAATTTTTGTATCAACTTTCATACCCAACGTCATATATTTCCGTTAAAAACTAACGAAACCAACAAACTTTGGATGAAAAATGTTGAGGTGGAACATTAAATTAGAAATTTGATTATTTATTTGTTTTTATATTTTTATAAAAACCTATTTATAAAATATAGTGAATGATATTTATCAAATCATATGCCCATTGAATCGTCTCATTGCCCTTTTCCAAAATCCGAAATCAAATTTCTGATCCGGAGTTCTGATTGCCGACAATTCGCCACAAAATGGCAAAAAAAAAAAATTTACTGGCCACCAACTTTGCCGGCCTCGTGCTAAGAATATGACAATCGGATCTTTGCAAACAATACATAATTGGAAAGTCAATTTGAGGAGGTTTTCAATGGTACATTCCGATCGAAGATCAAATTTGTAAACCGCAAGCGTAATGCCGACAAAGCTCCTGCAGATTTCGTTATGAAATACGACAGCGGCGACAACTCCGACAGTCGATTCCCGGTGAATCACTGGTCCAAAGCTGATGAATTTTACCTCGATTTGTTCGTATTCACATAAGCTTCAAAACCCATCAACCAAATTTACGATTTGAATTGGTTTTGGTTGTGAATTTATGTTTGATTTTCTGACAAATCTCTATAAAAAGATCCTCTCTCGACGTCTCTCTCTTGCAGTCTCCCCGCCAGTAACTCTCTCAATGAGGTAAGTTTATGGGTGCGGTAGTGGTGTGCGGCGGCGACGTAGCAGATCTCTGCTATCGTGAACGTATGTACAACTCTGATTGGGGTCGGTGCATCCTCATTTTTCTTTTTTTGTTTTGTTTTGATTAAATAGCATTTACTATATTATTTATTAATGATTTTCATATTTCTAATTAATAAAATGTTAAATTATCAATAAATATTCCACCTCAGTATTTTTCATCCAAGATTTGTGGGTCCAGTTAGTTTACAACGGAAATATAACGGTGAGTATGAAAGTTGATACAAAAATTAAAATTGGGGTACTAATTTTGATGTTTCTCAAATTTAGGGTAGTAATTTTGAAATTTAAGCTTATTTTGGGTAGAAAAATGGAATTTACCCTTGTAAGAAATATGAACTAATTTTCTCAAACGAGCTAGTTGAAAACTTGGATACGATCTCAATGGACCTATACGGTGGAAGTGGCCGAATAAAATAAGTATATTATTTTTTCAGATTTATATAATATCGTACTTTAGAATACTTTATTTTTTCTGGTATCATAATTATTCACCTTCTCGTATCCAATAGCATATATATCCCAAACTTTTATTGTTTGATATTTAGGTTAGCTATTTTTCCAAAACAATGTTATGGTAGTTTTCTTTAATACATTTAATTGATTTAAAGCGGTCTGCAAATGATGTTTCATGATTTATATTCGTCAAAATATTGAATGTTATATAATTTTTAAATCTTCATCAATAAAAACATTAAATAAACTTTTTTTTAACCCTATAATATTCCATTTTAAAATATTGCTATATGGAGATAGAATTGATGTAACTATTAGAAACCACACAAATGGAGGCCTTATTCATTTACAGCTCCTCCATTGCATCGAGGTCTTTATTATTATTATTTTTTTTAATTTAAAATATTGCTATATGGAGATAGAATTGATGTAACTATTAGAAACCACACAAATGGAGGCCTTATTCATTCACAGCTCCTCCGTTGCATCGAGGTCTTTATTATTATTATTATTATTATTATTATTATTATTATTATTTTTAATTTGAAGTCAAGGGATAAACGGGTGGATTGCTTTTCATTACATAAACTCTTTGTGCGCTCTTGAAGTGTCGCGAGAATATGACGCGATATGATTGATTAGTCTGATAGTAAGTTTTAATTTAGAATGTACGACATTTGAAATTAAACTTTTTAATCACAACGTGTTGTATCTTATTTTACATTATTATAATATACATGTTATAAGTGCGCTCTCTTATTCTGTTTCTTATTTAATTTCATATCTGAGCAACATGGACTCTAATCTAATAGAGGATCCACCAAATTTGATTACAAACTGGGCTATTCCTATAATTTGTTCATGTAATTAGACCGTGTCATAACAACATGTGACACTTGTTTACGACTCCATTAATGCACTATAGATTCTTAGGTTTTTACCAACACCACCAAACCAAATCTCTTGCCACCATTTTAATCCTATCTGATTTCCAATTTATTTATAGTTGATTCTCTATTTATTTTTACGATGACCGTTCAAATCTAGTTGAAATTTAAAAAACTGCAAAATTAAACGCGAAGATGTTATACAAATTTTTATTGAAAATATATTGATTAAAAAAAGATTGGATCACATTCAATTTCCTCCATCATAAAACTAAAATTACCAGCATTTTCTAATGACATATTTACGAGCAATACATATACTTGACACTTGACGTAAATCTTTTTATTTCGTAAATCCCTAACCAGGGATTAAAACATTCCCAACATTATAAGACTAGTTCAAAGTAGCTAACAAACAAATTCTTGAACCTCACTTTACCATCGACCTTACACTTGTAGGTTGATACCTTTGATAGGTAAATTAGGAATTAATCAATGTGGAATATGGACCTATGGGAGTCACTGTCACGTGAATCTCCACGAGGAATGTCTAGTGGTGTGCCACTATAGCAGGGAACATTTGCAAAACGACAATATATATATTAAATAAAAATCTGACTTCGAACTATACAACTTCCACGTACCCTTTTCGCTCCACATGACTTGCAGGAGACCCCTTTCCTTGTGACACACTCACGGTGCTAATTCATACACTTGGCGATTATTCATTTATACATGGGTGGGGTTGACCAACCGCTTAATAATGGCTATTTTTTTTATCTTTGTAATGTGCCTGTTATTTTTGTAGTTTTTTTTTTTTTTTTGATAAAATATTAAACGAAGTTTCTAAATAACAAATTTAATATTGTACAAGTTATTATTCATAATAAAGAATATTTTGATTTGGAAAGTGTAAATGTAAGTACATGTTGAAAATAATTATTTTTTTTCGAATTAAGAGAATAAATATATGATATTTTAAAATAATTTTATTGTAATTGTCTATTTTATTCTTTGATAATAATATATTATATTATTCATATTTAAAAAATACAACATCAATATGTTTAATAACAAGAAATATAAGATATAATTTTTTTAATAAATTTTTTAAAATTAGTGAAAAAATTTTATAATGATTTTTAAATAATCATTTAAAATCTGAAATATCGAATAAACATAAAAATCATAAATAAATATTTTAAAACAACATTGAAAAACTAGAAAAAATGAAAATAAATAAGATACAATAATTTATAATCAGATTATGAATACTTGGTTAATAAATCTGGAAATTAAAAAAAATCATAAAATATAAGAGTAATATGAAAATTATGTAGAAATAAAAGAAAATTATGAAAATATTTTAAATAATTATTTAAGATAAGAAAAACAAAACACATAAAACAAACATAATTATATAAAATGATAAAAAAAAATAATGCTTAAAAGATGAAAAAATGCAAAATATAATGACTTATAAGTAAACTGTAAATACTTATTTAATAAATATGAAATTAATAAATCATAAAAAATATAAAAATATAGAATAGAAATTTGGTAAAATAATTATTTGCAATATGTAATATATGGGTTTTGCACTTTCAAACCTAAAGTATTTTTTGTTATAAGTAAAAACCGTACGATACATGATTTGTGATTTTCAACCACTAGTGCAGAAAATGTAATTAGAGTTGCTGTATAAGTGGCGCTTCAAAGATAAAGCGCTGTAAAATGTATAAAAGTGATGTTTTTTTAACACTTAAACGCCTCATATGAAAAAAAAATCATTCAAATGTCACTTTTTTATTAGCAACCAACCCCAATAATAATATAGGAGTCGGTTTATCATTAAACGGCACCAATAAAGCAAGCCGAGAGGCGCTTAATCATAGAAACATCACCAATATTACAAAAACGGGAAGCGCTTAATTACATAAGCGCCACTAATAAGCCAGCCGGGAGGCGCTTAATTATAGAAGCGTCACTAATATTATAAAGGGCGCGGATATATGCACCCCCAAAACATATGAGTTGACCCCAATTGATAAGAACACCCCCAAAAATTCTAAAATGCATTTTTTTTTTTTACTAAATCAACCCCACAAACACCCCATTGTACCCCCATATAATATAATAAATAATATAATAATAAAATAAAATAATAATAATAATAAAATAAAAGTAAACAAAAAGGAAGAACAGGAAATAGAGAGAATCGCCGCGAGAGAATAAAAAACGCAAAATAACAGGGAGGAAAAGAGATAAAAAATTGCTTGGCAAAATCCACGAGAAAGAATGGAACGGGGTGAGTTATTAAACGTAAGGGGTAAGTTATTAAACGTAAGGGGTAAGTTTCTCGTTTGATTCAATTATTTAGGTTAGGGTCTAAATTTTTTGAAAAAAAGTATCGTGTTTGACTCTGGTTCTACGAACCAGAGCTTTATGTTCGGCCGATTATTTTGAACAATATGGCCATGTTCATGTATATTATTCGAACTTTTTCTGCAAGAAATGCATACGTTCAAAATTTAGGTTCGAACACAGTGCCTATGTTCGAAAATAATATTCGAACAGGATGCCTCTGTTCAAAAATATTAGTCGAACACTTTTAGTTTGTTCGAAATAAAATTGTAAACATAATGCTCATGTTCGGATAGTGTTTGAGAACACAAAAAGAGTGTTCGATTTATTATATCGAACAAAGACAGTGTGTTCGATTTATTATATCGAACACACTTGTGTTTGAGATAATTTCGAACACATTTGTTTCGCATAACTTGCATCTGTTCCGTTGTTATTTAAGAAACTAGAAGATCAAGTATTAATACATGTCTCGTATTTAATTGTGTTTTTATTATCCAACCAGCTAAGTTGTGAAGAGCACACTGCAACACTAAGAGCACTTTGTTGATGGGGATTTACTAACCCCGAATGCCTATAATGTTATAAATACTGGTCCACATGCTCACGATGGTGCTGCTATCCCTAATGGGTCAGATCCACAGTGGGACCGAGAGTTCTCAAATAGTTGTTAACTCGAGGAGTTTCACGTTGGTACAGTAGAGGCATCCCATCTATTTGAGGAGTATACAGTGGAGGACTCGAACATTGATATCGCTCGACAACAATAATGAAATATCTCTCTTTTCCGCAAACTTTTACCTTGTCCCGACACACTAAAGAAGAAGTTGAAATCTCGCAAAAATAAGTTGTTACTTCATTCAAAACTGTTGTAGCCAATTCTTCTCTAGCAATACGAGCAATGCACAATGGCTGTCATACAATCTTGGGCCGATATAACTTACCAAAAAAGTCACTCTAAAAAGCATTGTTTCAAGAGGGTTTCTTATGGAACGTTTGTGTTCAAATTGCATTTATTTTCTAATTGTTTTGATTAGTTGATCGGCTTGTGTTAAGCATTTATATTCTCTCTTTACATTGATAAGAAGCATCGTGCCATAATTATATTTAAAAATATAATATTGTATTTACCTTTGTTCTTATAAATTATATATTGGATTTTCGGACTATAATGAATTTTCTTTTTGCCTACTCTTGTCTAATTCATCTTGATTTGTTTTCCTTTCTTTTTTTAATCGAAGAGGGATTTGTGTTCCAGTTTTTCTTTTATGAATTTTTATTTTGGGTGATGAATAGATACACACACTATTATTATTCTTTATTTTGTGTTACAAATATTTATTTATTGTTGTCAGGTAATGTATCAGTATGCTATTTGGCTTTTATCTCCAATGGATGTAGGAGAATCATGTTATGTAAACCAAAGGTGATTAGGTATGAATATATCAATGAACTTGGAGCGGTCTTTTCATATTCTTCCTCTCCTTTTTTTTCTTTATTATTTATTTATTCATTTTCTTGATATCTCTATTTTTGTTTCTACCAAACCTAGCATTCTTGTTAAGCTTCTTCCAGTGTTATAATTACATAAATGATGTATTACGTTGATCGAAAATTTCTTATCACTCTAAGAAATCGTCTCCACAATAGTACGGTGTCGATTGTAGAGCGATAAGATTTTCCGGAGTCGTATCTCTGGAGGATAGATGTTATCGGCGGTCGGTGTTTTTTACTTACTCTCTTGTTAATTTTAGTTACACTAATCTACACTAGGAAAGCATTAAGTCATTGGTTTGGTTTGAGTTTTATGCTAAAGCTTGAATTGAAATGAAGACTTGAAATTTTACTAAGGCATGAAAATGGAAATTAAAACTTGCTTGAAATTAACTAATTTTAATGATATAAATGGAACCTAATTAACAACCCTACATAAATTAAAATCTACAAAACTAAGAAAGCCTGCAAATTTCAAAGGTAAAGTGGAGGAAAAAACAAAGCTTGAAATTGAAAGAGTCAAAGAGCATTAAATATAAAGAAGTCAAAGTTTTCAAAGAGGAAAGTCTCAAATGTCTTTTGAAACCCAAGTATTTTTTAGGTAAAAAAAGTAAGAAGTTTCAAGATGCTACAATGGAGTTTTGCAAGAATAAGAGCAAACTAAAAGATAAAAAGAGAAATTGAAGAACAATGAAAAGAAAACAACATAAACCAAAGCCTAATAACCAACACAACAACAAGAACCATCAATCAATAATAACACATAAGAGTAAAGGGAAAGATTACTACTAATTTGCATTGAAACACCAAAAGCTTCAAGTGTAGATCACAACCTTCAAAAGTAAATTCAAACTTCAACACAACTATGATCCACAAATGAAGGAGGTGTCACCCTCTCCAACACTTGCTTAAGAACAACTAACTAACTACTAACTAAGCTAAACTAAACTAGGGATTATAACTAAGTTTCTTGAGCAATGGAATGAAAAAGGAGCTTGGAGGATATGGAACAAGTCCAAAACCACCAAGGAAGGGATTAGGTTGGTGGAGAAAGGGTTGGGGGGTTTATACAGAGGCTACATGGGCAAAAATATCAAAATGGGCCAAAATCCATAAATCCCCTGCGAGGCAATCGATCGGACTGACTACCAGTCGATCGACTGCCATGTGTCAACGGCCCAACCTACTGCCGAGCAGTAGATCAGGGTTGTGTCAGTCGATCGACTGGACTAGCAATCGATCGACTGCATGCCAGTCGATCGACTGACATGGCTGCTCTCGGCTCGGTTTTGTCATTTTCCGCTCCAGCCGTTCGTTGGTTGTCGTTCCTAGTTCGCGCTATGTTTTCTTGCTTGTATTCACTTTTCCGATCCATAGTGAGTCGAATGGAATGCCCCAAACGTGAGCAGGTCCCGCTTGGTCATTCTACGACAAAAAATACAAAAACGAGTGAAAACTACGAAAACATAATAAAAACCACGAAAATGCTACAAAAACCTAAAACTAGCGAAATAGGCCTAATCGACTCTTAATACCTATAAATGCAAGCAAAATACATGCAAACACGACACAAAAAGGTAACAAAAACACGTAAAAAAATGTGCAAATCAACCACCCCACACTTAGAATGATTGCTTTTCCTCAAGCAAATCTAATCTAGAAGTACGAAACTACCCCCGGATGATCCTAAACTAATGCACAATACCCTAATTCGAGACGTCGCATGCTACAATGCTCATTAAGTTGATCAAATGCGACGACAAAAATGGATTGACAAGAAAAGTTTAGATCAACTCCCGGACCCTAAAAGTACTAGGTAATCCTCCAAGTCGGTCCCCTCGTCCTTGCCTGGTTAAGGTCTATCCACGCTCGAACCATTAATCGGCTCCCTACTAACCTCAATCATCTATGACTCTCTTTGACAAACAAAATCTAAAAAGGAAAAAAAGAAATGTGCAAGGGTTTCACGTTTATTACGTAATAGCTTCAAGGATTTATAACATATCCTTGCTTATTCATCATTATTTATTTCTCCATTTTCCTTTTTTTTGTCTTTTTTTTCGGTATATACAATACAAGGAGAATTCAACAACTCCGATCACTCGTTGCTACTAGCAACTTACAATATTCTCGATCGAGCACATGGAGCAATTGACGACTCCAAAATACAAAGGAAAAATCATATAGAGAGTGTTCGATGACGAGGATAGTTGAGGCACTAGTTCTTAATTAAGCTCAAGGATAGCACGAAGCTAAAGCCAAACAAAGTTTCCAACATATCAAATTACCTAAGTACACTAAATCCGATCGAGATTCTAAACTTTTGAATCAAATCATCAAAACCGCGTCACTTAGCCAAGGTTCCAAGCAAAAATAACACACACACTACTCAAATTATCACAACCAAGCATATAGATAACTTAAAAACCTAAGGCGAACTCTAACCACCCCACACTTAAAACCTAGCAATGTCCTCATTGCAAATTAAGCTAAAAAGTGCTAAAAAGTGTAAGGGAAAAGAAAAAGGCCCTATTCTCGATCTTGCGATGATGCGGTCGTGCATAAGTCCTCTCCGAGAGTCGAGACAAGCGATCTACACGAAATAAACAAACGGGGGGTTGCAAAAACAAGTTATGTACAAAAAAGGAAAATCTTTTTGGGGTTTTTGAAATTTCTTTTTTTTTTTTTGTGATTTTTTTTTTGAAATTGGGTTGCCTCCAAATAAGCGCTACTTTAAAGTATATATCTCGATGATTTATACAATTGACACTATCCGGGATCCAAGAAGAGGTGGCGATCATGCCACGCCTTGGTGTTCTCTAGTAGACACACCGGGTGACAAAAATCACCAAGGCTGGTAAGTCGGGCAAGATAGAAGATCAAAATAACAAAAATGCGGGCTTGCTTTGGAGGTCGGAAGAGTGAGTAGTCGACCACCAAAACTTGATCGTCGCAAAATGGGTCGACGTACTCCTTCGTCTCCACGAACGCCATCCCCTCTCTCTCAACTTTAGTAGTAGTCATAGTCGGGCACGAGAGAGTATGTTCCAACGCATCCACCACTACCTCTTCCACCACCTCTTGTTCAATTAAACATAAGGTACCAGGTGGTGGTAAAAGAGGCTCAAGCGTCTCCACGTCCTCCAAAATTGGCAGAACTTCATCATCCTCGCCAAGAGTAAGTGAACTCGACATTCCAAGTGCCGTTGGAAACCCCAAAGGTGACTCCCCCACACATTCCTCTACGACATCTTCAACAAGCACGAGATGGGTAACGCCAACCTCCGACCCTTTCTCCCCACCTTCTAACTCCACCTCCTTGCACCCCTCTTTCACAAGACCGTCAAAGCTCGAATTTCCATAAACCAAAGTGGGATCCACCACATTAAAGATGGGCATCTCATCAACACAAGGTTGTTTTAGCTCGTCCACATCGTTGGCAATTTGCTCTATTTGAGTCTCCATGCGAGAAAGGCATTCATTGATTTGTCGAATCGCCTCCAAGATCTCGGGTGAGAGAGGCTCAAAGTCTGGGAGTTGGGGAATAGACGATTCTTGAGAAAGTGTGGCGTAAGGATCATCGCTCAAAGTATACAAACTTGAGGTGGGTAGATCGTAAAAGTCTTAGCTCCAAGAATATGAATCATGAATTGGTAGAGCATACGTGTCAAAGCTCGGGTAAGAAGAAGGTGGGGCGAGTGGAGCATAAGAATCGCCAAAATCGGGATCATAAGAATCACGAGGCAATGAATAAGGATCCACGCTCGGATTATAGAAATATGAAACTGGTGGAGAATAAGAAGGGCTTGGGACGGAATAATCGAAAGGATGGGCCCATTCTCGACCGCTCGAAGCATATGGGTCATCATAAATCAAGGAAACCCGATAGCTTGGCGGAGTGGTGTACGGATCTGAATATTCAGGAGATTAGATATAAGGGTCATCGCATGGCAAACTAGCATAGTAGTTTGCCATCTCCGGTCGGATCAATTTAACGGGCTGTGAGGTGATGATGTGGGCCCGGATGATGCTCATGGTGGAGGCATCCTTTGATCGTTGTGTTTGTGGGCGGGCGGCATTGGATTGGTAATCGTTCGCTCTCGTCCGAGCGATTGCCTACCTAGCATGCACAACACTCAACAAAGGATACGGGCATCGAATGTAAAATAAAAAAAATCTAATCTAACTACTAACTAAGATAACAAGAGAAGTAATTAAAAACACCATTAGCCTTAATCTATCCCCGGCAACGGCGCCAAAATTTGATTGAAGACTTCTTAGCACTCTAAGAAATCGTCTCCGCAATAGTACGGAGTCGATTGTAGAGCGGTAAGATTTCCCCGAGTCGTGTCTCTCGAGGATAGATGTTATCGGCGGTCGATGATTTTTACTTACTCTCTTGTTAATCTTAGTTACATTAATCTACACTTGGAAAACATTAAGTCATTGGTTTGGTTTGAGTTTTATGCTAAAGCTTGAATTGAAATGAAGACTTGAAAATTTACTAACTAAGGCCTGAAAATGGAAATTAAATCTTGCTTGAAATTAACTAATTTTAATGATATAAATGGAACCTAATTAACAACCCTACATAAATTAAAATCTACTAAACTAAGAAAACCTGCAAAATTTCAAAGGTAAAGTGGAGGGAAAAACAAAGCTTGAAATTGAAAGAGTCAAAGAGTATTAAATGTAAAGAAGTCAAAGTTATCAAAGAGGAAAGTTCCATATGTCTTTTGAAAAACCAAGTGCTGTTTAGCTAAAAAGAGTAAAAAGTTTCAAGATGCTACAATGGAGTTTTGCAAGAACAAGAGCAAACTAAAAGATAAAAAGGAAAATTGAAGAACAATGAAAATAAAACAACATAAACCAAAGCTTAATAACCAACACAACAACAAGAACCATCAATCTATAATAACACATAAGAGTAAAGGGAAAGATTACTACCAATTTGCATTGAACACCAAAAGCTTCAAGTCTAGATTACAACCTTCAAAAGCAAATTCAAACTTCAACACAACTAAGATCCACAAATGAAGGAGGTGTCACCCTCTCCAACACTTTCTTAAGAACAACTAACTAAGAACTAACTAACTAAGATAAACTAAACTAGGGATTATAACTAGGTTTCTTGAGCAATGAATATGAAAAAGGAGCTTGGAGGAGATGGAAAAAGTCCAAAAACACCAAGGAAGGGATAAGGTTGGTGAAAAAAGAGAAGGGGGGGGGGGGGGTGGGGGGGGGGGGGGTTATATAGAGGCTGCAAGGGCAAAAAATGTAAAAATGGGCCAAAAATCCCAAAATCCCCTACGAGGCAGTTGATCGGGCTGACTACCAATCGATCGACTGCCTTGTGTCAACGGCCTAGCCTACTGACGAGCAGTCGATCTGGGTTGTATCATTCGATCGACTGCATGCCAGTCGATCGACTTGCATGGTTGCTCCCAGCTCGATTTTCTCATTTTCTGCTCCAGCCGTCCGCCGGTTGTCGTTCCTAGTTCGCGCTATGTTTTCTTGCTTTTACTCAATTGTCCGATCCATAGTGAGTCGAATGGAATGCCCCAAACGTGCGCGTGTCCCGCTTGGTCATTCTACGGCCAAAAATACAAAAACGAGTAAAAAACTACAAAAACATAATAAAAACTGCTCAAATGCTACAAAAACCTAAAACTAGCAAAATAGGCTTAATCGACTCATAATACCCGTAAATGCAAGCAAAACACATGCAAACACGACACAAAAAGGTAACAAAAATACGTACAAAAACGTGCTAATCATACGTCAATTAATATAATCTCTAGTTCATCCTATTTTGTCAACGATATGAAGGATTAAGTTTGTTGGATGTGTACTTATTCCATTAGACATGCTCATAATAACAATTTGTGCCATAAATTTAATTAACTGCCAGAATGTCATTGTATAACCTAAGTTGTTGCATGCACATAAAAATAAACTTGATTACTATACTGTAAGTGCAATCACTATATATATTGAGAAAAATAAGCAATAAAGTACGTTTCACCGGCGACTAATGTGATGCATATGAATTTAGGGTTAGCGGAAACTGGAATCGATGATGTAAAAGGCAAGTATGTGTTCGCAATTAATTAGAGAACAAACAAATTATGTTCGGAAAACAAAATCGAAAAAGTGAGGTATGTTCGAACATTATATTCGAGCAAATTGCAAGTGTTCTAAAAATATGTTCGAACATATGTATATTGTTCGATCATGAAATTCGAACATACATCAATTGTTCATTAAAACCAGATCGAACATATTCGCGATTTTCAGCACAATAGATAGTAATACACTCAAAAACAAAAGAGAGAAAAAAGGACTAAAAACAGATAGATGTCAAGAATACTAACATTATTCTTTTTGTTCGTATCATTATCCTCCATTTTTACAAGTTTTAATTTGAATTGTTGTTAGATATTGAGAGAGGTTTAGGGATGAAGAAGAAGGTACGGGTTTTTTTAATAAATATATTATATGTATATATAATTGCATAAATTTTATTTTTCAATTTTAATTATATATTATGATTAAGATTATTTTAGTCTTTTTATTTAAAATTATTTTTGTCTAAATATTTTGAGTTCAATTAATAGTTTTTTGGGGTGCGTACATCTGCACCCTATTATAAATAAGGAGGCGCTTAGTTACGTGAGCGGCACTAATTTTATGGATTTTTAGAGTCGGTCATTATTCGAACCGCCACCCACCTCAAATATTGGGGGCTCTTAATAAGTCATAAGCGATGCTAAAATTCCAAATTTATATCACAATCCCTTCTTCTCTATTCCCTAAATACAAATTGAGTATTCAAATTCGAGACGATCGACGGTCGAGAATGGGAGCAAGAAGATAACCGAAGCAACATATCAAGAAAACCTATGACTCAAATTGGCGGTTCAAAAAAAACTCATTCAACGCGTTTTGAAGTATTCTTGCTGCTTCAGTCGGCGGAGTCCCCGGTCTCTGCTTACATGCGGTTCCTCCAGAGCTCCGGTGTCATCCTCCATTCGCCGCGTTTGCGTCCATAGCCTCTGACCCCTTTTGGTACTTTCCTTTGCGGTGATGCCTCTGTCGCCCCTTCCATTTGGATGCATCCTGTCACCGAGGTCACCGTACGTAATGATGTATCCAGGCTTTATGTTTTCACCGATTATCCAATTAGGGTTTCCACCCTTGTCGCCTACTTTCCGGGTTCTAAGCCATAGGTGGAGGGTCATGTAAGGAATTTCATACACAAAGCATCAGAAAGGTAAGCTCTCTTAGGGTTGGTTTCTACATGTTTTTTTATTGAATTTCTTTCTTACTTAGATTATTACTATTACAGTGGTACAACTTTAATTTGCACCTTTTGGGATATTATAGTGAGAATTTTTTTGACCAGTGTATTATAGTGCAACAGAGATGTGGGTGAAGCTGGTTAATTTTAGTTGTTTTGTTCTGTACATGAATGCTGAAGAAAGTGAAGAAAAATCTAATTTTGCTTCTTCCTTGTTTTACGTGTTATAATTATTCATAAGAAGTTGAATACAATCTAATTTTATTGTTCACTCCATTTTATTTGATTATTTAATTTTTAGATTCTCATATTTTTGTATCTCTACATGTACTTAACTTGGATGATGTATTTGTCCTTCAATGACCATATAGAAATAGCTTGTTGATTGAGCCCGATAGTTTACTGCTGCTTTGTGCTTTTATGATACGTAATGTGAACTTTGAATAAATGTAGCTAGTAAATAATACAAAGTGTTTCATGTCGTTAGTAATGTAGTTAGTTCTTGATTACATTTGATTATGTCTGTATTGAGAAGAAAGAGACTTGTGGGTTTTGTTACGTGTTTCATTTCGTGCTAGATTGTAGATTTTTTTTGTAATCATAAGAGAATGTTCGAGATGGAAGGAACTTTAGATTCTAGGGGGTAATCGTGTGATTAAACTTCATTAGTGATGTATCCTCTTAAATCCGTGATTGATCATGGTCATCAAATTCTTTTCGTAGAGAGTCTTTTATAACAATTAAGGATTATTGAAATTGGCGGCAAGAAAATAATTTTGTATGGTTTCGCTATGTGATTGAAAAATTAGAAATATATTTTGTTTTGTTGTTTTGCGTATTTAGGTATCCAAAGAGATTAATTTTAGTCTTAGGTTAGTATTTATGTCTTTATGTAGTGTTTGTGTTTAGAAATAGATTTTGATCTCCTTTGTGATAGTATCATGAAAATTGATTCCCAAATATAATGGAAAAAGTAAATTTCCTGTGACTGAGTCAAAGGTTTAACCGACAAAGCATCTTCAAATACAAGAAATTCTTGAAATAGCGGTTACTGTGAGAGCATTTTTAATTAATTTCCCGATTTAGACTTATAATTTAGGATGCGGATGATACGAAAATGCAAAGCAGGCACTTTCTTACTGAATTCTTTTCCCCAATACTGCTTAAGGTTCTAAGAAATTCTCTTAATCAATCAACTTCAGGAAATCCCTGTATCATTATGAGACTATCATAGGATACCTTAAGAATTACTTAAGAGAAAAAAGTGAGATTCATACTTGTTTTAACTTTAACAAGCTCTTTGAAAAGCCAGGTAAATTATGTGATAGTTCATACCAATCTTTGAAAATTTCAACTGTATATCTTAATGTTATAACTAATTATTTTTTAAAAGTAGTTACTTTAAATATAAGATAAGAAAGTCACATATTTTAATTTTTTGTTGTATTATAAAGTATGTTAAATAAGATTTGTCAAACGCATTTAATATTACAGTAAACTGTTGAAGCTTACAAATAAAAATTAAAATGTCCCAGCAACCAGTAGTATTTAAGTGGGATGATTAGGTATATCAAGGTATTATTACTGATTAATTAGTTAATTGATTGCAGCGTGTCAACTACTATTCACTTATGAAAGTCCATTATGAATTAAAATGAAGTTAGACTCGTACTATATACTTTTTTTGTCAGACTCATTTCATTGATTTATCATTATTATTATTATTATTATTATTATTATTATTATTATCATTATTATTTTAGTTTTTTAGTTATTACTGACAAAAAAATGAGCACAATAAAGATAAAATCGAACTCATTCTGATATTAATTTTCAATATAAACATACAACCTTTTTACATTCTTTTTTACGGAGAATGAGGTAGCTTTCATTCAAATTCATTTTTTCAAGATTTTTTTTTCTGACGCAGAAAATCGAAAAGCTAAGTGGGACGCTGCATTGTCTTGACAACTACTCAAGCATATTTATTATGTTGAAGACAGGTTGGTTAATTCAAGCTTGAGTGTTTTTTTATAATTTTTTTTTCTGCTGAGATATGGAATACCAACTGTTCAGCAGCCTGTCCCACAATATTTTTCCTCTGGATTTGTTATTTAGAAAGAAAATCCAACACGTGGTTAAGGCAGGAGATTAAAAAAATGAATACATTCAGTATAGATGTTGTCCTTGAAGTTAATGATAATCTGATCTAATTTAGGACCTAGTCCCAGTTTAGTTTGGTACTTGTTCTTATAGAACCTTTATAACTCTGAGGTTACTCTTCAAGATGTTAATAATTAATAGTCGCACAAAAAGGGATGTTATGGCAGGTAACCGGGATGTATCCCTCTTTCATTGAGAATTTGATTTGTTTTTAAGTTTGAGTTGATGTGTGATGGATAAATCCTAATAATTATGCTAACATAAAAACAATTAAGTTTTTATTCTTGAAACAACAAACACTATATTACAAGCAGAAAAATGGCAGGAAAAAAACCTCAACTAACACATAAATAACTAAAAAACAACTACATAAAACACATATCTTAACAAAACAATAGAAAAATGCAAACAAAGCTCACCCGGACGCTCGCTCAACTCACTAGTTAGACGTGAGAGACGAAAATGAAGGTATCGACTGAAGTATCAACTTTTGGCTACTCCTAAGACCACCGAAAAATGTCTCAACACTGTTGCTACTACTTCTGCGAGGCTATGAGAATCTTTTCCGGTTAAGAGACTATAACTTTTAATGTCACTAATGGGAGACTGAGCCATTTTGGAGAAACTAGTGCATTTCATCTCCTCTAACAGTTTCGTACTGTTTGCCGAGTCTTAGTGGTTATGGTGGTAAGAAGTTCGGGCATTGCTATAAAATAATTAATTAAACATGTTTCTCGTCTTGAAATATATGCAACGGAATTAAAATGAGCTCATGTATATTGGTTTGGTGATAGTGCCTTGAAACCAATGCTTCAGTAGTGGTACACATTACGACTCTTTACTTCTGCATATATGCAATGCTATGACAAGTTGATAATTGTTATTATTACATTTTTTTTGTTTTATTTGTTGGACTATTATAGTATCAGGAAATGTCACCGATAATTTGATAATTACTTGAATATTGAATATTTCTTCGTGAACTATGGATCGTTTTTTTTCCAAATTAGGGTTTTCGACTAAACCGTTAACCCTCCAAGAGAACACCGTCAGTCAGACGTGCATTTTGGCTTGCTACGGTCTCGGCTTCAGTGGTAAATTTTTCCCTTTGATTATTTTTTTTTTTACACTAATTGCTTGAGTTACTATGTATTTGCCATTCTTTTGGGGTAATTATAATGAACTGTATATTACTGTTGGAAGTTTTTTGGTGGCAAGATTTATGAAGAATCATATAATTTGAGTTTATGTTGTACTGCTGGATGGAATGAGGAGTACATTTGATTATGGTTGTGGTTATGTTGACAGGGGGATTTGGGTCTTACTTGCTCTCCATGGATGAGAAATCGTATAAACTGATTAGTGAAGATTATCCTGGTAATCGGGCAGAGGATGTGAAAGGATGTGAAGAACCCTGGGTTGTTATGGATGATGGGCTTTATATTTGTTGTTAGTTTCCTCGGAATTTTTAGTCTTGTTCCTCTTCGTACGGTAAGTCATTTATAGGATTTGACTCTATGAAATAATTAGTAGATTAAAAATAAATCCTTAATTGAATTTTAAAAATGCTCGTTATTGCTTGCATCTAATTGTTTTATGGGCAGCACTAACGGATCAGGATCATTTGTTTGGCCAAAATTTAATACTAATACATCATAATATAAAAGCCAATACATTATAGTGAAAAACCAATACATCATAGTATCATTACATCGTAGTATAAAAATCAATACATCATAGTACGGATCGGAGATTTATGAAAAACCAATACTTTCGAGTACAAAATCAATACATCATATAGTATCGGGTCAAATGGCCCAACGAGTCTTGACCCGTCAATCTGGCCTAACACAAGTGTTTTGCCTTGTTTTATTATTATTATCTTTTTTTGTTTTTCTTTTGAAGATGACTTTTAATGTGGTGTGTTGGATAATAATACATGAAGGCCTTACGATGATTGACGATGGGCACAAGGATGGTAGGCATTGTTATTGATTTTCGTGCATATCGTCTGTCTCTTCCTACACGACAACCATTACTATTTAAGGTTTCTTCATCTTCAATAGTGTGCAAAAATGTACTTATCTTAATGTCTTTTAAACAAAATATGATGTGTTTAATAGTGTGCAAAAATGTACTTGTCATTGATGATTTTTTATAAACTTATTGACTTTGTTTGAGTTGTTATGTTTGAGCCAATGTTTGGCAAAATTAAGTGATAGTTTTGTTTTGTTTTCAGGACTCCTTTTCAAATTTTCATCTTGAACCATAATAGTTTTTGGGACTAAAAGACTCATAATTCATGCATCGCGATGACTATCAATCTGTTCGGCCCCAAGTGCACTTTGAGCTGGAGAATAACATCAATTAGTTTGACTTCTTATGCATTAAAGACTAAATCATATTGCCTGATCAGGTCGACCCCTAGCACACTACGGTATGAGAAATGCTAGCTCGATAGCATCCATTAAGCTCAGGCCTATTCAACCGAGCTAATCATTATTGGCCACATCAAATTCCAACTTATAATCTCCCCATAATACATGTACAATCACATTCTACCCAACGAATATCTTCTGCGTCAGAATATCGTTATAGAACTTGTGATATTCAAACTCATTTAATGGACAAGAATAGGCAGCGAAGTCCCACAACGGCGAAATTCAAAAGTCCAACCAATAAATATTCAAAGCAAGACTTAACTGAAAACTACTGATTAAAGCTCTAGCTTTCTATCATACTCAACTACTTATTGTTTTAAAGTTGATATAACAATTAAAAATAATATAAATTTAATTAATACATTTTTAATTAATTAAAATATTCTTAATTAATCTCTCTTCACTATTTATTCATAATTATCTTATTATAATAAGTTTATTTTGATTTTCTTATATAAGTAGGGATAAAATTGAAAAAATGTTGTGCAAATTATTAAAACGATAACTAATTTTTAACAAAATTTAGCATTCAAAATGACACATAAGTATTATACAGTTTATTTTTTATATATAAATAATATAATCAATTATATATATATATATATATATATATATATATATATATATAAAGATTTAAAATTTATTATGTAAGATTTAAATAATGTAAAAAATAGGAGATTTGTTTAAAATAAGAATCAATACCATGGTAGAATCAGAACAAGAATCGTAAGGCCGCAGTCCCGATCATGGAACCCTGATTGGTACTACCCTAAAAGCAATTGGTGATTGCTTTTAATGGGTTAGACCCATCACAATCACTAATTGCTTTTAGAGTAGTCCCAATTAGAGTTCCATGATCGGGACCTGATCTTACTATTCTTGTTCCGGTTCTACCATGGTATTGATTCTTATTTTAAACGAATTTCCTATTTTTTATGTTATTTAATTCTTATACATAATAAGATTTAAATTATTTATATACCATGGTACAATCAGAACAAATCGTATGATCAGGTCCCGATCATGGATTTTGATTGAGCTTTTAATGGGTTAGATCCATCTCAAGTATTACTAAGTTTTTGGTTTTTGCGTGTCTCAGTCTTTTTTTTCATCCCGAAAAGTAAAAGGAAACAATTTGTTCTCATAACCAAGTTGGATACAAGCAGAGCAAAAGTGCGCCCAATTTACATTTCTTTCTTAATCCTATATGCATATTTTTTAAATAGATTTTTAGGTATAATAATTTAAAAGCTTTTAGTTTTGGGGTCGTTTTTAATATTTGAATTTGAATATATAACATAATGTTATGAATGAATATGATTATAAAGCAATAAATAGAAAACGTAAAGAAGACACAGATTTACGTGGTTCACCAAATTGGCTACGTCCACGGGCAGAGAGAATAACAAATTTTATTAACTGATTAAGGTTACAGATTTCTGATCTCAATGACCATATATATAGTATTGAGATAATACACTAAAGTTAGGCTTAAGGCCCGTACAACACGCTGAAGCGAGAGATTCAAGACATATCAACAAATCTCCACCTTGACTTGAATCTTCCTTGCAAATGCATCATTACAATACCAGATGAACAAACTCCTTCTTTGTGCCTTAGATTTGCCCTCCTTGGGCAACTAACAGCTTTTGACGTTTAGCAAGTCCAAACAATGTCGAAACTTGCTATGTGGGACCGACTTGGTGAACATGTCAGCAGGATTATCAGTAGTACCTACTTTCATCACCTTGATTCTCTGCTTATTCCTTAGAAAATGATACCTCGCATCAATATCTTTGGTCCTCTCATGATGGACCTGATCCTTGGTCAAACAGATTGTACTCAAACTGTCACAAAACACAATAACTTGATCATGATTTAGACCAAGATCACCCACAAGCCCTTTCAACCAAATTCCCTCGTTAACAGCTTCTGTTAGTGCCATATATTCTGCTTCAGTTGTAGAAAGAGTAACTGTAGCCTGTAAAGCTGCCTTCCAACTAACAACGGAACCACCAAGAGTGAAGACATAACCAGTCATAGATCTTCTACTATCAACATCTCCAGCATAGTCAGAGTAACCAGTCACAGAACCATGAGCATCACCTCCATACAAGAGACCAACATCAGACGTACCTCTAAGATAACGAAAAATCCTCTTTACAGCTTGCCAATGCTCCTTTCCAGGTCGTCCCATGAACCTGCTGACAACACTCACAACATGTGCAAGATCTGGTCTAGTGTAGACCATAGCATACATTGAACTCCCTACTGCATTAGAGTATGGGACTCGAGATATGTACTCCTGCTCAGCTACAGACTTCGATGTATAATCAGCGGATAAATGAATATTTGTAGCACTTGGGGTATCAATAGGCTTGGCGGTAGACATGCTAAATCTAGACAAGATCTTCTCAATGTAACTCTTCTGTGACATGAAGAGATTCTTCTTTTATCTTTCCCTATATATCTCCATGCCTAGAATTTTCTTGGCAGCACCCAAATCCTTCATATCGAACTCATCACTGAGCAGATCCTTCAGCTTTTGTTTATCAGACTTGGACTTCGTAGCTATGAGCATATCACCCACATACAGAACAAGATAGATCATGGAACCATCATCTGCTTTGTTTTGATACACACAACAATCATGTGGACTCCTGTTGTATCTTAACTGGATCATGTAACTTTCAAACCTCTTATACCACTGCCTTGGAGACTGCTTTAGCCCATATAAGGATCTCTTCAACTTGCAAACATAATCTTCCTTCCCCGAAACCTGGAACCCCTCTGGTTGAGTCATGTAGATATCGTCTTAGAGCATTCCATGTAGAAAAGTTGTCTTCACATCCAGGTACTCAAGTTCTAAATTCTGTTGTGCAACCATTTCTAGTAACACTCTAATGCAAGTGTGTCTGACCACTGGTGAGAATATCTCATTATAGTCAACCCCCTCCTTCTGTGTGAACCCTATTGAAACTAGTCGAGCCTTGTATCTCACACCCTCACAAGATGTGGTTTCTTTCTTCTTCTTGAATATCCATTTGCTAGTAACAATCTTCCCCCCCTTAGGCCGTTTGACCAGCTCCCAAGTCAGATTCTTGTCAAGTGATCCATCTCTTCTCTCATTGCAGTGAACCATTGAGCCGACTCACTACCTGAAACAACCTCTCTGTATGTGAATGGTTCACCTACAGATGGTTCTTCCTCTTCCACCTCATCAGCGACTTGTAATGCATAAGTCACCATATCCTCAAAACTGTACCGCACAGGAGGCTTCACGCCTGTCCTCCTAGCTCTATCAATAGCTATGCTTGTTTGGCGAGTTTCTGGATGAACATCTGAACTTGTACTTTAAGCAGTAGTATGTTGATCTTCTCCACCTTGGAGTTGTGATTTAATCTCATCGAGAGTGACTTGCAGCTCCACCTGTTTATCAACTCTACTACAACTTTCTGCACCAATGGACTTCACAGCGAGGTTAAGCATAGAATTCTCATCAAAAATCACGTTTCTGCTGAATATAACTCTATTTTATGAAGGTGACCAGATTGTATATCCCTTAACTCTATCCCCGAAACCAACAAATATACCCTTTTTAGCTCTTAGTTCTAATTTACCCTCACTAACATGATAGTAAACAGCACACCTAAAAACTTTCAACGATGAATAATCTGCAGGTTTATTAGACCATACCTCATAAGGTGTCTTGCAATCAATGCCAGTGTGAGGACCACGGTTGATCAGATAGCACGCCGTGTTTACTGCTTCTGCCCAGAACTTTCTAGCCAAAACAGCATTTGAGAGCATGTATCTCGCTCTCTCCAGCAATGTCTGATTCATGCGTTCTGCTACACTATTCTACTGTGGTGTGTGTCGAATGGTGTGGTGTCAAGCAATCCTTGCACCCTTTCAGAACTCGTTGAAATCAGACGAATAGAACTCCAGACCATTATCAGTTCGCAGCCGCTTGATCTTCTTCCCAGTCGGATTTTTTACCAACGCCTTCCACTGCTTAAATCTCTTGAACGCTTCACTTTTGTTCTTCATCATAATTACCCAAGTCATACTTGAGTAGTCATCAATCATAGATACAAAATATATGTGGCTTCAAATAGAATCAACACGTGACGGACCCCAACAATCCATATGAATGTAGTCAAGAGTCCCATTGGTCTTGCTGCGATGAAGCTTCCCAAACACACAATGTTCACAGAATTCAAGACTCTGCACTTTATGCCCAGAAAGAAGATCCCGCTTTGACAAAATCTGCATCCCTCTTTCTCTCATATGACCGAGCCTCATATGCCACAACCTGGTCATATCCGTGTTCTGAACCTCGGATGATGCAACATCATCAGAACCTGTCACGGTGGAACCTTGCAGATAATATAAGGTACCACGTTTCAAGCCTGTTAGAACCACCTTTGTACCTTGACAGACATATATAACTCCACCTTCACCTTTGAAACTGAAACCCTTGCTGCCAAGAAGACTCAATGATATTAGATTCTTCGTCATCTGTGGTACATGCCTGACTTTATTCAAGGTGCAGAATACCCCATCATTTGTCTGTATCTTGATTGAGCCAATTCCAACCACTTTGCAGACAACACTGTTTGCCATGGAAACATTTCCTCCATTTATCTGCTCATAGGTCAAGAAGAAATCCCTGTTAGAATAAATATGGTACGATGCTCCAAAATCAAGAACCCACACATCATTACGATGAGACTGTCCAGCTACAACCAAAGCAAGATCTTCTTTAGAATTCGTATCAGTTTCTGCCACAGCTGCAGAACCACCGACACCCCCTTTCTTCTCCTACTTTCTCTTCTTCTTAGGACAATCATTCTTCCAGTGCCCTGGTTCTTTACAGTAATTGCAGATGTCTTGGGGTTAGGGCCTTTTGAAACTTTCTGATTCGGCTTCCTTATTTTCTTCCCAAATCTCCTTTTTTCTTTACCTGTGACAAACAGCCCCGATGCCTTATTTTCTTGGCAGAGCTAGTTGCCTGTTGACGGTCTTCTATACTGTGGAGGGTAGATCGAACATCTTCCAGAAACAGAGTATCTTTCCCAGTAATTAATATTTCAACAAAATTCTCATACGATTCAGGTAAAGATACTAATAAAATTAAAGCAGCGTCCTCCTCTTCTACTTTAACATCAATATTACGCAAATCTAGTAAGATTTTGTTTAATTTGTCTAGATGATCACGAAGAAGAGTACCTTTCTGCATGCGTAAATGGAATAGACGTTGGTTCAAGAGAAACTTGTTGGTTAGAGACTTCGTCATGTAGAGACTCTCTAACTTCAACCAGAGAGCAGCGACAATTTTCTGATCAGCAACCTCGACGATAACATCGTCAGACAGACATAGTATAATAGTCGAGTGAGCTTTTTCTTCTCGGGTATTTCACTCTTCTTCATCTACATCCTTAGATTTAGGTTTTCCTGATAGCGGCGCCCACAGACCTTGCTGCTTCAGCAGAGATCACATCTTGATCAGCATAATCCAAAACTATTTCTCCCGGTGAATTTGTCAACTTTTATGTTGAAAGCAGACATTCTCGGTCTGCAATAAAAGAAACCCTAACGGTGCGGAAATACCCTGATCGAATCGACCAGGCTCTTGATACCAGTTTTTTATGAATGATAGGATTATAAAAGCAATAAACAGAAAACGTAAAGAAGACACAGATTTACGTGGTTCACCAAATTGGCTATGTTCACGGGCAGAGAGAAGAACAAATTTTATTAACTGATTAAGATTATAAATTTCTGATCTCAATAACCATATATATAGTATTAAGATAATACACCAAAGTTGGGCTTAAGGCGAGACCCCCGTACAACACGCCGAAGCGAGAGATTTAAGACATATCAACACATAATATAATAAAATTTTAAATGGTAGATCCCATTAGAGAGCTATAATTTAGAAATAGTAATAATTTAAGTAGATTTTGGTGGTAATGGTAAGCCTTACATTCTAAAAGATGAGATATGATTGATAAATTTGAAATATTTTGATATAACAAATAAAATTGAAAATGAATCAATGAAAAATTATATATGAATTTTACTTATTATACCTCATATTATTCTCCTTATACCTTTTAAAAAAAAGGAGAATTTCTTTCATTCTTAACGTTATCTTCAAAGAGATAAAAATCATTTTTTTCAATTAGATGATTGCGATTACGTTGTGAAGAGTCAAATACATTGTTTGATACGTATAAATTTAATAAGTTTTTTTTAATTCATTTATGAGTTTTAATTTGTCTAGATATTATTTTGAATTTCTTGTCAAGTATATTTAATACTAATTGTTTAGAAAAGATATTAGAATGTAATTCTCTTTTCCTCTAGAGTAGAAATCGTGTGTTGCAAGTCTTTAGCTTAATAGGACTCTTAGATTTTATATTTTTTTTTTCTAATTAATGTAATTTACTTGCAATCTATTATGCACATCTTATTTCCTTCTTTTGTATATTTCTTTTACAAGTAAAATGTGTCTAATGTAGACATGGGGACTTGCTTTACAATTTAAATATGGATATACCACAAATTATAGAGAGAAAACATAAAGAGTAGATAGTTGATAGCGTTTTATTCAATCAACAAATATTCTGCCCAGAGCAGGCGTTGCGGCGCGTATGTTCACCAACATCCTGTTGAATGAATTGTTTTTCTTTCGTCTTTAGTTTTTATTAAGATCAAATCATGCGATTTTTAAAACTTGGGAAGAGTAGTGCTGATTTAAAACTATGTTGCTGATCAGGATATTTCGCTATCTTTACTAGTTGCTTATATTTTGAAGTGTAATCGTTGATTCACATTTTCTACTAAATACTTTTTGCCATGAGATATACCTATAAGAATTTATTTATAGTCCAAAAATTTAAAACCTCATTTTTGTTTTTTTATTATTCCAATTACACTCTACACAAAACACATTAATTGGTTATATTGATTTTATTTATTACAAATCACCTAATTAGGACATGCAATTCTTTCGTACTTGAAGATGATTTCAATATGTATAAATAGAATAAGACTCAATTCTTCATAACAAAAATGTGAGAAAAAATGGTATACTACGCAATAAATATAATGCCTAGTTTGTAAATTAGATTTTATTTTACTTGTACTGCCCCCACTTGGCGCACAAGGCCGGATCATATAAGCTACATTCAGTCACTTTTTGCAGACACAGAAGGCATTCATGACCTAAAGTGACCAAACAAAACCAATAAATGATAAGAATATACAACCAATGCTGGATGAACAAATCAGATATATTCAACCAAGAGCAAGTCTCATGTGTGACGGTCACATGGATCATATATCATGTGACGGAGCTCTATTCCTATTCATATCTGGATTTGATCTATCCAATTGGGTTGGATTAGGCAGATTTATTGGGTTTGGGGCTCCGTCACATGACACAAGACCCGTGTGACCGTCACATTTGAGTCTTTGCCTTCAACCAATACTGGTCGAACATACATGCTCTAATTGGTCTGTACAGACTGAATGCCTTTTGAGCGACAATTCATGATTGCACATGTGAACTGAATAGAAAATCAGTTATTCTGAATATTGATGAATATCATTCCTATTTATCTTATCAAATATTTGTGATAGGATTATCGTCACGGAGGATTTTAAGTCCTATTAATTACATTATATATTTTAGAGTTGTTTGCCCATCTGAACTCTAGTGTTTGTTAAAATGTTAGTAGTTAAAAAAGTACTTGTATCTTGAAATGTTTTAGAGATAATTATCAAGACTTTGTTATGTGAAATAAGGACTCTCTCAAGTAAGTTAAGCTATAAGTACCACTTGGCGTTTTTGGTGAAGATGATGACTGCAAGGAGGAGAAAAACAGAAACCCTACTCTAGCACTCTTGCTTCGTTCTCGGATTCATTCTTTGAGTTCGTACATGTTCGAACGAGAAGAATTTTAGGAGCAATTTCTTTTTCCTCTTTTTGTAATGTTACTAGAACATTTTCCCTTTGATTTGTAAACTTCTCTAGTAATATATCTTTTGGCTGAAAGGTCGCGTTCTGTGAGTTATTTTAACTCACAAGCAAAATTCATTGTTGATCTATCTTTTGCACATATGTTAGTAATAATGCTTCAACATAGTTATTAACATTGGAGTTAAACACGTTCATACAAGTTATTGAAGACCTTCAAAACTTTCAGTTGGTATCAAGAGTGATCACTTGACTCTACTAAGTGGGATTCTTGTGAACTTTGAAGGAAAACAATGGATACTGTAATGAACGCTGCAATCCGACCTCCTGTGTTGGATGGAACAAACTACGCAATCTGGAAAGTCAGGATGCGAGCATACATAAAGACGATGGACGAAAGATCCTGGCATGCAATTCCAACTGGATGGGAAGCTCTTAGGAGAGATGATCCGGACGGTGACATCATTTTGAAAAACGAGGTTGATTGGACTGTTGAAGAACTGGCTACTTCAAATGCCAACACCAAAGTCTTGAATGTCATCGACAGCTTTGTGGATGTGTCCTTGTTCAGAATCATCTCCAACATACAGACGGTTAAAGAAGCATGGGAGGCACTACAACTCTTCTGTGAAGGAGCCAGAGGAGTCCAAAGAACCAAGCTAAGAATGCTGGCAACACAACTTAAGTACTAAGAATGGAGGAAAGTGAAACCATTGCAAGCTACAGTGCAAAGCTTCTTGACATTGCGAATGAATGTCAATCTCTGGGATCCTCTATCTCGAACTTGTGAGTAAATTCCTGCGACTAGTGACAGAAAAATTCAACATGAAGATCACGACTATTGAAGAAGCCAACAAACCTTCTGTCATGAGTTTTGATAAACTTGTTCGTTCCCTAAAGACTTACGAGATGGAATTAAAAATCAACCAACCGAAAGGGAGGAGCATTGCCCTTATAACTGCTCCAGATTCTGACGACGAAGACCTTGATCTTGCTGCCATAGCATACGAGGCTGAGTATGCAAATTTAGATGCGGATGGCATTACTCTCATCACCAGAAAATTCGGTGATTTTCTGAAGAAAAAGAAAATCTCAAGAAAACCCTTGAACAGGCACCTCAAGTCCTCATCTGAGCCCAACACTCCTCAACCATTGGGATAGTCTACCGACAAGTTCTAAAGAAGAGATCTGACGCCTACGAGTGCGAAATCTTAACCCAGAAATCAAAATAGCACCAAGGACTTGGACAATGTTCAATGTTACGAGTGCAGAGTGTTTGGACATTATAAGTATGAGTGTGCCAACACCCTATGAAAAAGGAATTTTACCGCCATGAGTGATGGAGAGGACAACGAGGATTCAAAAGAAACCGAGGTGGTTGCTGCCATGAGCGTCTGTGTTGTCTGGGATAACACTGACAGTGTGAGTGACATTGTTTGTCTCAACTCATTCACCACAACTGAAAGCGATGAGAATGAAGATTTTGCTGCGGCTTACGAAGAGCTGTATGAGAATTGGTGCGAACTTCTCCAGAAGGTCAACATTCTCTCTAAAGAAAATGAGAGACTGACGCGAGCAGACAAGGAACAACAATCCGTGGTGTTGCGTCTAGAAGCACTTTTGACCAAACGAGAAGAAGAACTGGATAGAACCAGGGGAGAACTCTAAGCAGCTATGATGACACTCAAGAAACTCAACACTAGATCAACCAAACTTGATGAAATCCTGTCTATTAGAACCATGATCAGACATGAGATAGGGTTCGAGGCTCCATTTTTTGTCAAAGAAGGTGAAAAATCCTCCAAAGGATCTGTCTCCATGGATAAAACCAAGCGAAGGAAGCGTACCTACGTCTGTCATCACTGCTCAAAACTGGGTCACATGAAACTCAAGTTATAAAGAGCATCCTCTCCCGGTAAAATAATGCCAGTGAAGAAATGTCCCAACATTAGGACTAACACCACTCGCAAAAGTAGAATGGTATGGGTAAAGAAAGAAGACACCCAGTGCAACATGATCTATATCTCCCTGAAGTCTGGCGTTGAAGACTCGTGGTATTTTGATAGCGGGTGCTCCAGGCACATGACAGGTTTGGGTGAATAATTGACAAATTTTGTTCAACACAAAGGAGGCAAATCTCAATACAGTGGTGGTGCGCATGGTCAGATTGTAGAAAAGGAACCCTGAATGTTGAAGGGTTACCTAAACTTCATAATGTGCAGCTTGTCAGGGGTCTGGCTGCCAACCTCATAAGCATCAATCAACTTTGCGATGATGATCTTCATGTAAAGTTCAGCCGAGACACTTGTGAAGTCTTTGATATCTCTGATCGATGAGTCCTTATCGGAACTCAAACCACAAACAACTTCTACAAAGTGAACAACAAGATGTGGTGTCAAAGCGCACAATCTTCAGAGTCTGAATTATGGCATCAAAAATTGGGACACGTTAACTACAAAATGATGAGCAAACTTGTCAAGCTTGAAGGTGTAAGAGGAATTCCCAAGCTAGTCATCAACAACCCATCCATATGTGGTGATTGTCAAAAGGGGAAACAAACCAGGGTGTCTCATCCAGTGATCCAACATTTCAACACTACTCGGTGTCTGGAATTGCTCCACATGGATCTTATGGGTCCAATCGAGGTAGAAAGTATGGCTGGTAAGAAATACTCATTCGTTATTGTTGATGATTTCTCTCGCTTCACCTAGATTGAGTTTCTTCGTGAAAAGTCTGAAACCTTTGAAAGCTTTCAAAAACTGTCCAAACGCGTTAGTAACAAATTTTATTTGCAAACTGGCAGAATTAGGACCGATCATGGTAAAGAGTTCGAGAACTCATCTTTTCAGAAATTTTGTGACAAATAAGGAAAATCTCATGAGTTCTCCTCACCAATTACGCCTCAACAAAATGGAATCGCTGAGCGTAAAAATCGGTCCTTACAAGAAATGGCTCGAACCATGTTGATTTCAAAAAACTGGCAAAAAGGTTTTGGGATAAAAGCTCTTAACACTGCATGTCTCATTTCTAATCGAGTTTACTTTAGAGTAAGTGCTTGCAAAACACCCTACGAACTTCTTGTTGGAAAGAAACCTAACCTGAACTATTTTCATGTTTTTGGTTGCGTGTGTTATGTATTGAATGACAAATCCCACTTAACCAAGTTTGATTCTAAAAGTGACAAGTGCATCTTTTTGGGATATTAAGTAAATAGCCATACTTATAGGGTTTTTAATCTAAGAACTCGTAATATGCCTGAGCCTGTGAATATCAGATTTGATGAATTAGCAGCTATCTCCGGAAATAATGCTGAGGATGATGTGGTTGATCTGATTCAGAGTCCACAGTTGTCTCTCCTACCCACTCCAAGGGAGTCATCTAAAACTGCACCAAGGGTCACTGAAAGTGTTGCAACACTTGAACCAACATCGCAGGTGCATACAGACGCTGATGGTGAAACCTCCGAATCTGAAGAAGACAAATCAGACAGAGTAATCTCTACACCTCTTGACAGAGACATATCCTCTAGGATACATAGGAATCATCCTACATCCCAAGTCATTGGATCCTTGAACGAAAGAAGCACACGAAAGAAACAGATTAATTTCAAGGAAATGGTAAAACTGCTATGTATGGCCTCATGCTGTTCACTAACCAATTATTCTTGTTTTGTGTATAACATAGAGCCCAAAAAAGTGGAATAAGCTCTTAGAGATGAGTACTGGATAAATGCCATGCAAGAAGAATTGGATCAGTTTTCCAAAAATGACGTATGTGACTTGGTACCACAACCAAATGGTGGAAACGTCATTGGAACAAAGTGGATCTTTAGAAACAAGACTAGTGAATTAGGAAATATTGTAAGAAACAAAGCCAGGCTTGTGTCTAAAGGCTATACTCAGGTTGAAGGTATAGATTTTGATGAAACTTTTGCTCCTGTAGCTAGAATTGAGTCAATTAGATTACTGCTAGCAATTGCTTGTCATTTGAACATTAATATTCACCAAATGGATATACAAAGTGCTTTTTTAAATGGGTTTTTTAATGAGGAAGCATATGTTGAGCAGCCAAAGGGATTTGAAGATCCTCATAAACTGCATTATGTTTTCAAACTAAAAAGGGCTCTCTATGGACTGAAACAAGTTCCTAAGGCCTGGTATGAGAGGCTCACTCAACATTTTCTCCAAATGGATTTTAAACGTGGTGAAGTAGATAGAACTCTGTTCATTCTGAAAAAGAATCACAAGATACTAATTGCTCAAATCTACGTTGATGACATTGTGTTTGGTTCAAACTGTGATGAGTTACTTAGAGATTTTGTGAAGAGTATGTCTACCACCTTCGAAATGAGCATGTAAGGTGAGTTATCCTTCTTTTTGGGTTTACATATTAAACAGTTTAAAAATGGATTTTTCTTGTCCCAGGCTAAGTATGCGAACAATCTTGTGAAATGCTTTGGACTTGATAGTGCCAAGCACATGAAGACCCCCATGGGATCAAGTCCAAAACTGTCAAGGGGCAATTTAAGTGAAAGTGTTGATCACACTGTGTACAGGAGTATGATTGGCAGTCTTTGTTGGAAAATACAACGAGCACAAATTGGGAATATATGTAATTCACAAAACTGGAAAAAAGAAATAGAAAATATAAAGTCGAGTCGAGTTAAGAACTCTCTCTGCAAGACGAAATTGCCCCGAGAGTGCTCTCCGGTTTTGGCAATTCGTCCCCAAAGATGAAACGACTACATCTCCAGTATAACAGCACCGAAAAAATACTGGAGCTCCGGCGAACTGGATGAATATGGACCGAGCTACGTAAAAAGAAATGAAAATAATGCAGAAGTGGAATATAAAGTATGTTCTGTATTCTTTTCGTGTTTTCAGGTGTGAAAAATGCAGGAGCTTCTCACCCTTTTATAGGGGTTCCAGCGGGGAAGGTAACAGCACCTTAATGACGACCATAAATGCATCATTAAGACGTTCAAAACTGACAGCACCTGGTAGCATGAACCTGGACAGTATTACCGTGTACATGAAATGCATGTTGAGTTCGTACATTTTGGAAACGTACCTGAATGGTTAGGTGATTAGTAATGTGCTAGATGTTTTTGTAACGTTCAGGAGTTCAAAAGCTTCTCAGGTGCGTGTCCGTTCAAAAAGTACGCAACTAAAAAGGAAGCCTGGGTTGAACCAGGACACCCATACGGACCATCTCAATCGGACCAATTGCCCAAGACCCAAGTCCCAGGACCAGGCCTAAGGTCCAAGGTCCGGGATCGGGACTGGGCTCGGGCTCAGATCCACTCGGCTCCGCCGAAGGCGGACGGGTGAACCCAAGTCCAAGAGCCCGCGTGAGCTTTGTTCACACAAAGTCCACAACACCTGCTGGCCCACTTGATGTCCACTAATGAAATGTAATAGTTTTTAAACTCCCTTCCATATTGATTAACTTTCAATGTGGGATACACAATAATGCACGTAAGCAACCGTTCAATTTCCAACCATCATTTCTCACTCACCAATAATTCTATTTGAGGAATTCAAAATGCTACGGTTATCTACACGACACGTAGATCGAGCCTATATAATTCGTTAACACAAATTTTCACTGTACCATTAAATTGATTAAATATAATTTACAACAATCCCCCACATGAGTGAGAATATCCAACAAAAATAAAACAAAGTATGCAAATACGTAGCTCAGTTCTTAAGAGGCAATAGAGAATAGGGATATGTGGCTTGTGGCCTTGAACCCTTCTTAGTTAATACTATTGAGCATACTGGCGGATTAGTGAACATAATTCTTGAACTATTACCCTTTGTGTATACTAGAAAATAGTACCAATCCACTAAGGTCTCAGAATTCTTCCGTTCTCACGTTTATGTCCGTTTCTGGCCATGGACAACTTCTTTGGATTCATAATAATTCAGTAGAAGTGACCCTCACTTCTCGCTTACATAGGTGATTCTTAAACGAGTATTCTGTCGTACTCAAGTCAAAGACCTGCACAAGAATCATTAAAAATCAGAGATTTATCCTCACCACATGACAGATTAAAAACTCTACTTTTGCCATTGGGGAATAGAGTTGTAGAGTTTTACTTACCCAGAATTTTATAGTTTAGTTTTTCCATTGAACCAAGTTTGTGGGATCTCCACTCATCATGGTTGGGTTTCCACTACAATCATCTTTAAGATGTGGATTTCACTCCAATTCCTTCAAGCAACTTATACATCTGATCTCGAGCTATGTTTTTAGTGAATGGATCCGCTAGATTATCTATCGACCTTACGTAGTCAACTGAGATAATCCCACTCGATAACAGATGTCTTACGGTGTTATGTCTCCGACGAATATGTCGAGACTTACCGTTATACAAACCACTTCTTGCCCTTCCAATAGCAGCTTGACTATCGCAGTGAAGCATAACCGGCGGCACGGGTTTCTCCCAACATGGAATATCTTCCAAAAAGTTACGAAGCCATTCTGCTTCTTCACCTGCTTTGTCCAAAGCGATAAACTCAGATTCCATGGTGGATCGGGCTATACATGTCTGTTTAGTGGATCTCCAAGAAACAGCTCCTCCCCCTATTACAAACACATACCCACTTGTTGACAGTGAGTCCTTTGAGTCGGATATCCAGTTTGCATCACAGTAACCTTCAAGTATCCTGGGGTATCTACCATAGTGTATCCCAAAGTTCAGAGTATACTTTAAGTATTTCAAAACTCTCTCAAGCGCTTTCCAGTGTTCTCCACTTGGATTGCTTGTATATCGACTCAGTTTGTTTACCAAGTAAGCTAGATCAGGTCTTGTACAGTTAGAGATGTACATCAAATATCCAATGATCCTAGCATAGTCCTTCTGAGCAACAGGTTCACCTCCGTTCATACTTAAGTGAACATCGAGTTCCATAGGTGTCTTTGCTGAAGACTATCGTGTGCATTGAATTTCTTGATCACTTTCTCAATGTAATGAGATTGTGATAAGACAATTCCATCTGGAGTTCTTATGACTCTTATGCCAAGAATTGTGTCAGCAACTCCCAGATTCTTCATGTCAAAATTCCTTTTTAGCATGATTTTTATCTCGTTAATCACTTGTAGGTTTCTACCCATGATTAACATATCATCTTCATAAAGACATACTATAACAAATCTTAGTATTCTTAATGTCGACACACTTGTCGCACTCGTTTATTTTGAACCCATTTGACATCATCACTTCGTCAAATTTCAAGTGCCATTGTAAAGGTGCTTGTTTCAAGCCATATAAAGACTTAAACAGTTTGCACACCATTCTTTCTTGTCCAGGTTTTACAAACCCTTCAGGTTGTTCCATATAGATTTCCTCTTCTAAACTGCCATTTAAAAAAGCTGTATTAACATCTATTTGGTGAATCTCAAGATTGTGCAAAGCAGCAATCCCTAGAAGCACCCGGATAGAGGTAATTCTCATAATAGGAGAGTATGTATCAAAGAAATCATAACTCTCCTTTTGGAGAAATCCTTTCATAACCAAACGAGCTTTATCGTATCGATTGTTCCATCAGCTCTGAACATTCGTTTCAGAATCCATTTACTCCCTAAAGGTTTACAACCTTTAGGTAAATCAGTCAGAATCCACATATGGTTCTGTATGATCGAATCGATCTCGCTCTGTACATCTTCCTTCCAAAACGAACCATCAATTCGGGAGAAAGCTTCTTTTAATGAATTTGGTTCTTCATCCAAGAGAAAAACCACATAGTCGGGACCAAAATCCTTTGCAACTTTAGCTCGAGTGCTCCGTCTAGGAGTTAGAGCTTCAAGTTCTGAACTAGGTCGTTAATGAGACTTAGATTCAACTCCCACAAGTTCTTGACTTGTAGTTCCTTCAGCATTACCAGTGTTGGAACTTGAAGCAGCTTTATCCTTACAAGGATAGATATCTTCAAAGAATATCGCATTCCTTGACTCAATGGTAGTTCCGACATTCATGTCCGGAACATCTGACCTATGAATTATAAATAGATAGGCGCTACTGTTTAGTGCATAGCCAAAAAAAATACAATCAACCGTTTTGGGTCCGATTGTCACCTGCTTTGGTAGAGGCACTTCTACCTTCGCTAAACACCCCCACACTTTGAGGTATTTATAAGAAGGTTTCCTTACTTTCCACAACTCATAGGGAGTTTCGTCCCTACCTTTAAGTGGAATTTTATTGAGGATATAATTTGCCGTTAAAACAGCTTCCTCCCACATGTTCTGAGGTAACCCAGAACTAATCAACAACGTATTCATCGTCCCGTTCAATTGAGGTGTATACGGAGCTGTAGTTTGATGAATTATGCCACTTTCGTTGCACAACTCCTCAAACCGAGCTACGTATTCCCCTCCTCTATCACTTCGAATAGATTTTATTTTGCAGTTAATTTGATTTTCGGCTTCACTCTTGAATTTCTTAAAAGCTTCAATAGCCTCATCTTTTACTCTCAAAAGATATAGGTAACAATACCTTGTGCAGTCATCAATAAAAGTAATAAAATACTCTTTGCCACCTCTTGTTTGCACAAACTTCAAATCGCATACATTCCTGTGAATTAATTCTAGAGGTGTCGTGCTCCTCTCTACCGATTTAAACGGTAACTTTGTCATTTTTGCTTCTACACAAATTTCACACTTACTTTTATTAACAAATTCATTTACTTTAAGGAAATTGAGATTTGACAATTGTTTTATTGCATTTAGATTAATGTGGCCTAATCTACAATGCCATAGACTGGAGCACTCAGTCAAGTAAGAGGAATCAGAAGCAATTTTATTAATGATAGGTTTTGGGCGTATAGCCATTACACCGAGTTTAAACAGTCCATCTGTAAGGTAACCCTTACCCAGAGGTGTTCCAAACTTAGACAATACAAACTTATTAGCCTCAAATACAAGTTTAAAACCACGATAAACTAGTATTGATCCAGAGACTAAATTCTTCCGGATGTCCAAAACGTGCAGCACCTCATTCAGAGTGATCTCCTTGCCAGATGTCATTTTTAGGACAAATGTACCAACACCTGGAACTTGCGAAGATGCTTGGTTTCCAATGTTTAACTTCCTTCCCTCACATGGATGGTATTTGGAGAACAAGTTCCGGGCTACATACACATGGGCAGTTACAGCAGTATCGAAGAACCATTGACCACGTTTCTCGACCATATTAGCTTCCTCAGTGATAACCACAATGAGATCATCACTAGTCAGCTCTCTCTCGGCAAGTTGGGCACTCGGTTTGGCCTTCTTTTTCTTTGGCTTGCCTTAGTTCTTCGACAGATATCCAGGTTTGGCGCAATTGTAGCAATCGCCGTTGAACTTCTGAGAAGAAGGAGCTTTAGGCTTAGAGTTGCCAGGACGCAGCCTCTTCTTCGAGTTGTCTCCTCGTTCAAGTAGGTTCACCCGAGGTTCATCTGAACTTTTTGAATTCATGTACTGAACTCAAACTTCGGACTCAATTCGTACCTTCCAGATAACATCTTCAAGAGA
Organism: Phtheirospermum japonicum; assembly: GCA_014905375.1. NCBI lineage: Eukaryota > Viridiplantae > Streptophyta > Magnoliopsida > Lamiales > Orobanchaceae > Phtheirospermum > Phtheirospermum japonicum. Next base: position 210,190 of record BMAC01000722.1, on the reverse strand, counting down.
CATCGCCTTTCGCTTGTGCTTGAGATACGTCTTGAAGTCTTTCCAGTTTGGAGGAAGCTTATCAATCAAGGCAGAAGCCGTGAAATCATCAAGAAGTACCATCCCTTCGGCGTGGACGTCATTCACCAGCATTTGGAATTTTTGAACTTGTTCCATAACCGGGCAAGAATCAACCATCTTGTGGTCCATGAAATTCGTGACTACAAATTTCCTAGTTCCAGCCTCGTCGGAGCTGTACTTCTTCTCAAGTGCCTCCCAGATCTTCTTGGAGGTCTTTACGTCTGAGTACACGTTTCTCAGGCTATCTTCTAGGCTACTAAGGAGAAACCCTTTGCACAGATAGTCGCCGTTGTGCCAGTTATCATAAGCGGCACGAATATTGAAGTTGGTCTCGGACTCATCCGGAGTGGGTGGTTTGTTTTCCTTCACGAAGTTAGCGAAGCCAAGCATCGTAAGGTAGAACAAAATCTTTTGTTGCCACCTCTTAAAGTCGTCACCATTGAATTTTGGAGGCTTCTCCGCGGCAGGCATAATCCGTGAGGAGTGCACCGGAGCGGCCATAGTAGGAACAAATGTCCCCGTCATACCCGTTGAATGGGTAACATAAGAGTACTTTGGCGTAGCCATTGCGGACATGCTTGGAACCGAAGTTCCCGTCATCCCAGTAGGATGGATCACAGTCGGGGTTGACAAATTTTGGAACAAAGTCCCCATCCCATGAGGGAATGATCTAGAAAACATACTTGGAACCGAAGTTCCCGTCACCCCATTAGGATGGTTCACAGCTGAAGCTGACACAGTTTGGACTGAAGTCCCCATCCCATAAGGGAATGATCCAGCAGCCGAAGCTATGCCTGAGTTCGGGTTGTTTGCTGAGATGCGCCTCGACAGTGTCTCCAAGAGGGTGTCGAGGGTTCCTTGATTGAGGAGGAAATTAGCATGAATCATGTTCATGTTTGGCGTAGAAGCGCCAATCATCGAGGTGTTCGTGACTGCGGGTGCAGTGGTCATCATCGAAATGGTGGAGGTAATGGCAGGAGCGATTGAACATATCGAAGTGCTGGAGGTCGACATTCTTTTCCATTAGAGATATAAAACAGTAAATTACAAATAAAAATTTCGTCTTGCAATTATTGGAAAATACAACGAGCACAAACTGAGAATATATGTAATTCACAAAACTGGAAAAAAGAAAGAAAAAATATAAAGTCGAGTCGAGTTAAGAACTCTCTCCGCAAGACGAAATTACCTCGGTAGTGCTCTTCAGTTTTGGCAATTCATCCCCAAAGATGAAATGACTACGTCTCCAGTATAACAGCACCGAAAAAACACTGGAGCTCTGGCGAACTGGATGAATATGGACCGACCTACGTAAAAAGAAATGAAAATAATGCAGAAGTGGAATGAAAAGTACGTTCTGTATTCATTTTTTGTTTTCAGGTGTGAAAAATGCAGGAGCTTCTCACCCTTTTATAGGGGTTCCAGCGGGGAAGGTAACAACACCTTAATGACGACCATAAAGGCATCATTAAGACATTCAAAACTGACAGCACCTGGTAGCATGAACCTGGACAGTATTACCGTGTACATGCAATGCATGTTGAGTTCGTATGTTTTGGAAACGTACTTGAACGGTCAGGTGATTAGTAATGTGCTAGCCATTTTCGTAACGGTCAAGAGTTCAAAAGCTTCTTAGGTGCGTGTAAGTTCAAAAAGTACGCAACTAAAAAGGAAGCCTGGGTTGAACTAGGACCCCATACGGACTATCTCAATCGGACCCGCCAATTCAGATCAATTGCCCAAGACCCAAGACCCAAGTCCCAAGTCCCAGGCCCAGGCCCAGGGCCCAGAACCAAGGTTCAAGGTCCGGGTTCGGAATCGGGACCAGGCTCGGGCTCGGATCCGCTCGGCTCCGTCGAAGGCGGACGGGCGAACTCAAGTCCAAGAGCCCGCGTGAGCTTTGTTCACACAAAGCCCACAATACCTGCTGGCCCACTTGATGTCCACTAATGAAATGTAATCATTTTTAAACTCCCTTTCACATTGATTAACTTTCAATGTGGGATACACAATAATGCACTTAAGCAACCGTTCAACTTCCAAGCATCATTTCTCACTCACCAATAATTGGATTTGAGAAATTCAAAATGCTACTATTATCTACACAACACAAAGATCGAGCCTATATAATTTGTTAACACGAATTTTCGCTGTACCATTAAATTGATTAAATACAATTTACAACAGTCTTTTGTACTTAACTGCTAGTTGTCCAGATATCATGTATATTGTCTGTTTGTGTGCTCGATATCAGTCTAACCCTAAAGAAACTCACCTAAAGGCGCTTAAACGCATAACTAGATATGTGGCTGGAACTTGCAATCTAGGAATCTGGTGTACTAAGGACACTAATTCTAATCTTATTGGATATACTGATTCTGATTGGGCAGGTGATGCTGATGATAGGAAGAGTAAGACAGGTGGGTGTTTATTTCTAGGGAACAATCTGGTTTCTTGGTATAGCAATAAGAAGAATTGTGTGTCTTTATCGACTGCTGAAGCCGAATATGTAGCCGCAGGTAGTGCTTGTTCCCAACTTCTCTAGATGAAACAAATGATAGAGGAGTATGGGTTACAAAGTCATATCCTTACTGTCTTCTGTGATAATTCAAGTGCAATTGACATCTCAAGGAATCCAGTACAACACTCTCGAATAAAACACATAGACATCAGGCATCATTTCATTCGAGATTTGGTTGAGAGAAATGTTGTGATTATTGAGCATATTGGAATTGAACATCAACTTGCTGACATATTCACCAAATCATTAGACTACGAGGGATCTTCTAGATTAAGGAAGTCTCTCGGCTTATGTGCTATTTGATTTATTGTTACTGGAAATGCTGCAGCATCCCTAGTAATATTAGCTGCAGCATAATGTTTCAACATGCATTTTTTTAATTATTTTTTTCATAACACATGGTAGGACTTGCACAAGCTCACGAATGCAGGAACATTGTAGGTTTGAGTGTGATGTCAAAAGATACTGAAAAATTTCGAAATAAATAATTGTGGGCTGAATTTTGCAGAAACAAGTTTTTCTCTCGGTGTGCACAAAAATAAAATAAAGATTTGAAGGATGTCCCAGCCATTCATTCGTGGATGATTATTTTTCATGCCAATGTGCTGAAATTAAAAAAAAACCCTATCTTTGGATTCTTAGTATGCTGATTAAGTGGAGCTTCTTTTTACTCCCGGACATAAATATCCTCAAACATAAATGACCGAGTCATTCACCGAGTTAAGGATTGTCAGTTCATTGACTTTGTTGATTGAATGACAGTACCAATGCAATCACACATAGAACTAACACTCTACTGCAGATTTGAACCCTATTTGATTTTTTGTTTTAGGTAATTCCTTTTATGCATACCTTTAGAACATGCATGTTTGGTGAATTTTGTTCTTAAAGTTTTTTTTTTTGGTGAAACTATGCTCATAACAAAAATCTGTTTTCTCTTGCTCAAATACTTTCTATTTGATGTCTTGGTGTCAAGTGGGTTATAATCAGAGTCTTGTGGACCTAAGCCGTTGCTGCACTTGGTTATTTTGTGAGGTTATGTGTCTATTGGTTTGGTGTTAGTAGACTGGTCTACTGGTGTTAGTGGTCTTATTAAGGGGAAGTGGGCTTGTAGAGTGGGCTTGTTTCTTGTCCGATTTCTTAGGCCTTAATGTTATTACTACTATCCCACTAACAATGAGTCCAAGAAAAACCAAGGTGTCAAAGAAGTCTGCCTCTCATCGTCTGAGAAGGAGATGATGTCGAAAGACAGATCTGCCTCCGACACTCTTCCAAGATACATTCCCCTCGACATTCGAGGCGAACACGGAGATCCCTCAATTACTTATATGAATGTTGGTGAGTCTGATCCAACACAGAGACCTAACACTAGGGTATCATCTGCCCAGTCATTACAACCAAGTCCATCGACTGACTTGGTTGTGACGCCCGCCGGTGATACAGAAGAACTCTACACCACCATTCTCCCAGGTAACCCCGATAATAAGATTGATGTCAATGACTTTTTGAATCTAAAATTAATTGCAGAAACTTGCAGAAGGATTGGGAATCTCTTGCTGAAGCGGTCACGATGTCTGCGAGGGATTGACACAGGTCACCTATCGGAGGTCGTCCCCAAAAGTTTGTCTGGAAAGGATGTCATTTTTAGAAGACATTAACTACAAAACGGATAGTGACGACTCTAACTATACTTCGCCGGAGGGATTGGTTGCAGAAAAGGAGGAGATACCCATCACGCCTTTCTTTCTTGATTCTGAAGTCGAGATGGTGCACAAATTCGGGTCTAAGAGATGTTGTCTTAATCCCCAAAACATGGTGGCTCTAGATTCAGAACCAATGGAGGATGATGAAGAGGAACTTCTGACCGATGAAGATGCACCATTGGCATCTCTGCTATTAAAAATGTGTAAGTCAATTCTTGTGCAGGGTACATCGAGTTCTATGCCCCATCTACTGTTATTTTTTGTCCTTCTCCTGACCAACCCTCTTCAAGCTCCAGTCGGTCCACTGAGAGGACCATCTCTATTGAAAGTGAGAATGCTGGCACACCACTGCCTGACATTGCCCCAGAAGCTTCTAGTGCTTCTCCTGTGACCCAGACTCCTGAAAATGATGTCTCCTCTGCGAGCTCGATTGCATCTGAGAATTCAGATGATGTTGATTTTGAAGTTCAACAGGAGAATCCTGTTGATGAGGCCGCAGAAGTGGAGGAGGACGAGTCAGTTAGCTTTGATCTAGAGGATGATTCAGATGGTGAGGAGCTGGATGTGAGCAAGGCTTATGCACCTCGTTTTTATACAAGTGCAGCCAAGGAGAAGTACAATGCGCTGCATAACAGGGTGATGATCGAGGAAATGAGGGTTGATCATGGGCTGTTTGAGAAGAAAAATCTGAACATGTTTTTGAGCAGAAAGGGGTTAACATCAACAGTGACAACTGCCATGCCATATATGAGGGAGGCCGTGCTTGAATTCTATGCCAACATGCTTCCCTCGGTCTCCAATCAGTTGTCTGAAAAATATGGTAAGGTGTTTTTACGCGAGAAAACCTTTTCTTTTTCTCCCTCGGTGATTAATGATTTCTTCGGGACCGAAGATTATGAGGAGGGGGTCACTTTCAATGATTTTGATGAAGCGGCCAACTTCCTCACTGGTGGTCAGATGACGCAGTGGGCTAAGAGGTTTCTCAACTCGCACCTCACATCACTCTACTCTGTTCTTCACAAGATAGCTGTCTTCAATTGGGTCCGAATACAACCACAGTCACACGCTCGCAAGGAAGAGCCCTGTTTCAGATAGGAACATGGATGCAGTTTAATTTCGGCCAAACCGTTTGACTGCGTGACTAAGTTTGCGGACACCACAACTACTAAGGTTGGTTTGCCCTTTCCATCGCTCATCTATTCGATCCTAGATGATCAAGGACTCCAGAAGTATGATGGTGAGCACTTCAGTGGTGAGCCCGGATTCTTTGGCCTCAGCCACAAACACTTTGAGGGGACTCATCGCATTATTGATCTGCCGCTGTAATTTCCTGATGATGAGGATATGGATGCCACCTTTGCTGCCGCTCCAGATGTTGGTCCCAGTGTCACTAAAACGGGGACTAACACTTTCACCTCTATCCCTATTCCTGTTTTTGACTTACAGGTTCAGCTGCGCTTGATTGATCAACCGATTGCTGGGGGCCGGGCCCATCTAACTGGGCTGGAGAAGTTGCGAGAGTTCTTTTCCGAGGCGCTCCTTTTGCAGTTTGGCCAAAAAGGGGGAGAAGAGGAAGCTGAAGCTGGAGAGGATGAATCTGAAGATGGAGAGGATGACGGGGAAGCTTCTAGGCGTGATGCGGTGGAAAAAGGGAAACAGAAGATGGATGATACTCCTCAGGGGGATGTTGATAATACCACATTGATCCCCCGACTGTCACGAAGGAACATGGCAACATAATTATTAATAGTGGAGTTAAGCACGTTCATACAAGTTATTGAAAACTTTCAAAACTTTCAATTTGTATCCACGGTTCGATTCGCTCAATGTTCTTCCATTGGGTGCATGAATTTTGATTGCATAGTTATAGATTTTATGAGAATAAATGTATGTTTTTATATTAAATTTTTTGTATAAGGGCATTTGCCCAATTATTTATGTTTATTTATCACTTATTTAATAGAGTGAACTTAGTAATAATTGGATGAATTTAACCGCACCAAAATCAAAAGTGATCAACAAGAATATTGGTGGCAAAATCATAATTCGTCGATGACTTTTAGTAGTGGGTTATTTCTATCTCGATTGAGAAATTAAAGCATGCGAAAATGATAGAAGCTCAATATATTCTTCTGACACCTGGACTTGCTTTGGACAAGTTATTTCACTTCACTTTGGCGAATTATACGTAGGAGGTGAAATGATGATTAGACCCCTTAATTCTAATGCCATAATCACTATGACCAATGAAGTATTCTGTTTAGGAACCTGTCAGTGTAAATTGGATTTACAAAATCTTTGGGCCATTTTCAACTGATTGTGAAAGGCATTATAGAAAATATTAACTTGCGCGTGGTCATTTTCAGTAATTTACCTGCTCCGTTAAAACCTTTCGCACATCATAAATTAATGCCAACTTAGATAAATATAATTAATTCTTTGTTTGATGAAAGTAAAAATGATAATTTAATAAATAATGCCAATAATTTATAATTTTTTATATAGCAAGGTGATCCAAGATCCAAAAGCCATTACAAGATTAAAATTCTTTCCCCAATTAGAATAAGCTTTAATCTTCATCCACAATCCATGAAATGGAAGGAAATTCACATTGTATTTGAAAAACTAGGGAATGAGAAAAAAAAATGGAGAGAAGAATGAGAGGGGAGGATGAGGATGATATAAGATGATGGGTTGATGTGTGGTGAGGTTATCGAGTGAAAGGAGGGTAAAATAGTCATTTGGTGCCAAAATGACTCTTGGACGAGCAAAAAATGAAGCTCTCGTTGATAGACCGTTGATCTACGATCGGCCTATGGGTGCACAACATGTGTTGTCAACAAGCATTTTGAGGATCTTAAGCTTTGAACTGGCGTCGGTTGTCTCATATGAAATGTAGCCCTGCCTATATTATTCCATTTGGAGTTTATTAGAGAGATTCATGGCCTTCAAACCAAAAACTTTCATATCTAGAAATTTAGTTCAATTTGGATTTCAAGCTGCTTTTTACAACTCTAAAATTTTCAATTGGGCAAACTGGTAAACATAAAAGTTGTAGATAACTCATTTAGGTTTCTAATAATATAAAATACAAGCAATTGGCAAGAGGGGTCGGGTATTTATGCTAGTATTACGGAAAATTCTATATCCAACAAGCGAATGCGTGGAACAACAATGTAAATGTCTACATTTCTCGTCGTTTTCTCTCGATTTTTGCACCATAGACTCATTGAGACTTGTGATTGAATATATTGAGATTAGCTCATCTTTTGACCTCGTCTAGGTCATACTTTGATTATCCTTTGACCAAGAAAAACAAAGTAATATAAAAATCTAAGAAATAAGAGAAAAACATAAAAAAAACACTAAAGAGACGAATGATTCGAACTTTCCGTACCTACTTTTTAAATATAAGTTTGTCAAGCTTAAAATGTTCGCTCGCAAGAGTACGAATTCGCTTGTAGGTTGTTAAGTTGAACTGAGTCGAATCTCTTGAGGAAAGCTAATCGGAGGATTTTTTTGTGTTTGTTTTCACGAATGAGAAAAATAATGAAAAAGACTAATCTAAACACTCAGAATCAAGAAGTTGATTTAAAAGATGAACAACGAAATCAAAAGTTTTGAAAAGATTTTAGAAAACAAGGGTCTAGGGCTCTACAATTATCTCCACGACCACTTGGGCATTTCATCGAACACCTTACCTACGAGCTAGGGTTGTCAATCACAACTTGTAGATTAAGTACCCAACAATCCCAATTGATGGTTCTAAATGATTCTAGGCACTAGAGCTGTAAGTTCTAGCAAACAATCATCAACATATTCAATATCATAAGTTCAAAAATAACACAATTCATCATAAAAAGCTTGAATAAGCATCAATAGGGTTTTTGAAGAATAATTATTCTAATAAGATCAATTAAACTAATAAAGCAAAGGAAATTGAAAACTTACTAATTAACGAATAAGAGTAACATCGTCCAAGTGCAAAATTAAACTAAGAACTATTAAGTAATTAATCTAAGGTTTACTAAAACTAAGAAATTATCTAAGATCTATCAAATATAGAGTTAGAAATGGAGAAATAGAAGAAAGAAAACAAAGAAAACTCTAAGGTTGTCAATCCAAGAGGTTCGAAAAGAAAGAAAAAGGAATTATGGGCACTGGGCTCTGCTTCTGGCTGCTGGGAGCTTCTCCTTTTAAAGGCACAGAAGTGGGATTGTTCATTTTATGGGCTAAGGGCTCTAGATTCCCGAAATTGTGCTGACACTTGGTATCCCAGTGTGGATAACAAACCCAGTGTCAGTTGTAACACATCAAATCGAGGCCCAATCTCGTTAGAACTCCACTCGCAAGCCCACACTCGTCATTCTCAAGACCAAAACACTTTAAAATCCCTGAAATAGACATGAAATATTGTAAAATAATCTGGAGACACATAAATATGAAAATATGCTCAACCTATCCAACTTACATCGAATTCAGTAACAAATCCAACTAAAATACTACCCAAATATATATAAAAAATCAAGACAAATTCATGCGAATCAATGAATTAGAAAAATCGACCCAAAACACGACAACACAACATGAGAAAAACACGACAACAACACATGAGAAAACACAAAGAAAGATGTATGAACACACAAAAAACATATACAAATAAATATGTACTAAACAACCCCCCCACACTCGGATTTTTACTTGTCTTCAAGCAATATTATCCCAATCATAAAGAATTTTATGCTCTAACCCCAATGAATGAACATGGCACCTGAAAAATGAAAAACTCATTAGTGATTATATTTGAATTACTAACTTAGACGTGTTGCACACCTTGTACTGGACAACCTAGACCAACCTCTACCGTTGACATAATGAGTTGCCCTTCATGAAAAATTCGCGTCCGAACACGGTCCAAGAACTATCCACACGGAAATTAAGCTAAGTCGTCATCCTATTAGCCCAATCATTTATGCACCTCTTTCCAAAAATTCCTATAAGAAAAATACATATAGTGGTTACACGATTTATTACGTTCACATCACTAGTACAAGGATTTTCATACAAATCCTTGTATTATTCTTACTTTTGATTGTATTTTTGTTTTTCATCTTTGTTTTTTCCTTTTCTTTTTATTACCCAATAGGCGAGGTACTTAACAAACACATATGTACAATACAAGCTATACATAACATAAGTGAGTGTTTTAGCAACTCCGAGACTCTTGCTAATTGCAACTTGTAATTTTCTCGATAACGCACATGGAGTAAAGTATAACGACTCCAAAAATAAAATTATTAATCCTATATAGGGCAACCGAGAACGGGTCTAGTTAAGTGTATTCGGTTTTTCTCAAGATACACACCGATAGTACGAGGCTCATGCACTTTCACAAGAATCCACACTTCAAGCCCCACAATCTCACTAATGTTCAAGGAAAAATCTAGACTATCACATAAAGCTCAACTTGCATTACTTTGCCAAGGTTCCAAATATAATTTCCACACAAGGACTTGATCCATCACACATAAAAGCATCCAATTAAATATCAAAAACAAAAGGAAACTTCCCCCACACTTTAAACTATACAATGTTCATATTGCAACTAAGAAAAGTAAAACAAAAGAGGGAGTTAAGAGAGTAAGTCCCTATGAATCAAGTACGAGAAGGAAAGTCCACTTGTCTCATCCAAAATCCAGAGCCACAATTAGGAACCTACAAAATGTATAAGTTGAAAGGAGAACATGAACCACAATAATATGATCACAAAAGAAAAAAACGCACAAAAATGAAAAATAACATAAAAAGCAAGTACAAACTTGAATTGCCTCCCAAGAAGCACTTGTTTAACTTCTATAGCTCATCGACCTATAAAGAGAGATGTTATCTGGGATCTAAGAAAAGTTGTCGATCATGCCATTCCTTCGTGTATTCCAAAAGAAGAAGTAGATGTCAATTTTGGGCATCAAGAGCAAGATGTAAGAATAAAGAACCAAGAACTCTAACTTGCTTAGCAGGCAAAAAACATGAATAGTTGATTACCACTAAGAGATCAAAAGTCATTGGGACTATGGAATGAGGCTCAATCATCGGAATAGCTAGAAAATCCATTGAACAAAAGGAGCATTCATTGACTAACCCAAGATCAATCGTTTGCTTGATCACCACCTCAACTCTCTCAAAAGCACGCAATGCAACATTCGGGCATAGGATATGGGGATCAGACTCCTTCTTGACCATATCTTCAACCGCATCAAACTCAAGCTTCACGAATGCATCGGGTTATTTTCAATGAGGCTCAATAATCTCAATATCCTCTAAAATTAGAACAAATCCATCATGCTCACAAATATAAAGTAAGTTCAAACCCTCAACACCCACCGTGATCTCTAATAGCATCATCCCCACACTCTTATCCACAAAATTATCAAAAAGCATAAGAGGGGCGATGCACATATACATACTCTCAACCTCAAGATTTACAGGAATATTTGAGCTTGAATTGCCAACAACTAAGGTGGTCTCCACCATATCAAAGAATGGTACTTCAATAATACAAAGTTATTTTGTCTCATGTCGGATACTTGCACTATTTGCATTCATCATTTTTACAATAATGACATATGTTTATTTGAAGTGCTATTCCCAATATTTAGATGCTCAGGATTATTCTAATATAGTATTCATGTTATAGAGAGTCTCTTCAAAGATTGGTGAACATTCAAGGGGTGGATATGGGGGTTCACACCCAATTGAGTAAGGATCAGAATCTAGCAGGACATCAGGATGGTAGTTAACTTGTTTGTTGTAGTTGGGAGGAGGATGTGGGGCATAATATACTTAGTTCAGGTTGTAGGGAGTTAAGGCAGGTGGAGCATAAGAGTCGTAGCTCGGATAAAAAGAATTAAAGTCGGGTGGAGCATAAGAGTCATAGCTCCTGTAACAAATAGGTGGGCAGTTGGAGCATATGGATCTTTATAATTTGGACTATAGAAATCGAGGCCTACGGGCTAAAACCAGGATTAAAGTGATTGGGTTGAGCATATGGATCATTGTGTCTTCTATTGTAAGAATTTGTAGGTTTGGCCCATTAATCGCTCCTTTGTTGATCGTGAGGTTGGATTGAGGAGAATAGAACATCCCCATGAACCAATCATAGACCTCATCCCACATTTGCAAGGAATTAGGTTCTAAATTCATCAACCATATTCTTGTTCGATCCTTCAATGTATAGATGAAGAGTCGCATCATACTTGATCCTTGGTGAAGCCTTAAAGAGTGAAAGTTTGGGTGACGACATCATATTCTCGGATAAAATTAAGCGGATTCTGGCTCAGAAGCCCATTGAATATTGGTAGTAGTTCGGAGTAAAAATCATAAAGATCATACTCTTGCATCACGGGGCTAAATCAAATGGCCCGTTGAGAGGAGCGTAATGATCGTAATGTGTTATATGTGCTCGATACTTGGACATTTCTGGTTTGTTATATCTTTGATCTCAAAAGATGTGGTTGATGTCGTTGATGTACTTTGCACATGAATCGAACTTTTTCGCGTTTAAAATTAATGAAAAGCTCGTCCGCAAGAGAACGGAGCTGTTGTATGCGATAAGTTGATCCGAGTCGAATCACGAGGAATTGCGATCGGCGTCGATAAATGTTTGTTCATGATTTTTATAAAATAACACACGATCCATTTCTTTGTTGAAAGAGTTCTACAACTACGAATTTAAAAATGAGCATGCAATTATTAAAAACCTAATTAATTAATTAAACCTAATTAGAAACATGAAAATTCAGATAATTAAAAACAAGAAGCATCAATATACTCTAGCAAGTCGAAAGCATTTGAATTACTAAAATAACATAGTCGAACTAAAATACTAATAGTGAAACGTACAACTTAAGAAAACTAAATCCAAAGTAAAATTACAGAAAGCAGGAAATTACTACTTATAGTTCATGAAAATCTGCAGCAAAAGATCGAACTTCAGCGTCAAACGATGACGAGTGACGACGGTGAACGTAGAAACGAGCCTCCGTTGCAATCTTCGAARGAAATCTTCAAATATGATGGAAAAGGGAAAGGGGAATATGTTTCTAAGTGTTTGTGACCTTTCCCCCTCGAAGTCTGGTGTGGAAATGGAAAATTCCGCCGGTTTTTATAGAATTCTTCAAAAATAACAGCTCAACCACCGGAGCGTCGACGGTGCGTCAGTCGACGCGAGCCAGGTGCATGCGTCGACCAGGCAGAGCATCAACTGACGGGCCTCGGATCGACGCTTCATAACCTTTGCGTCGACGGAGCGTCGACGGTGCGTCAGTCGACGCGAGCCAGGCTGCACGCGTCGACAGGCAGTGCGTCGACTGACGGGCCTAGGATCCACGCTTCAGAACCTTTGCGTCGACGGTGCGTTGACTGACGGGCCTAGGATCGACGCTTCAGAACCTTTGCGTCGATGAAGCGTCGACTGACGGGCGTAAGATCGACGCTTCAGAACCTTTGCGTCGACGGTGCGTCAGTCGATGCGGGCGTAGCGTCGATAGTGCGTCGACGGTGCGTCAGTCGACGCACCTGCATGGCTTCGGCTCGTCTCGTCCCATTTTCCTCGTTTTGAGCTGAGATATTAACATTGAACAAAGTTAGATTTATTTCATACAAAACAAAGTAAAAACACATTAAACACCATAAGAACGAAAAACATAAAAAAGGAAGAAAAACGATAAAAAGATAAACTTAAAACACATAAAAGCTCACAACATACGATGCAAAAACACACGAAAATCACATACAAATATGTACAAATCAACTCCCCCACACTTAGTTTTTTGCTTATCCTCAAGCAAAATCTAATCTAGACGTAGACAAGGAAAAGCTAATTACCCGATGACTTAATGACTAATGCATCCATATGATTCAAGAAGTTAATGCATTAGATCGACTAGAAACTCAACTAAAAGGACGACACGATAACGTTGAGATAAGAGATTTAGACTAGCTTCCGAACACCTAAAAGTAACGAGTTGACCTCCATGTACGTCACCCATCCATGCCTCGGCCAAAGTCTATCCCTGCTCAAACCGCCAAGTCGTCACTCGACTAGCCCAATCATCTATACACCTCTTTAACAAAACAATCTAAGAAATTAAAAATAAAAATAAGAACTCAACTTGTACAAGGTTTTCTCTTCTTGTACTTATTCTTTCGTTTTCTTTTATTTTTCTTTTTCTTTTCTTTTTCTCTTTTCTCTTTTTTTTTTTTAAAATAAGTACCCATAAAGATGAGGTACAAAACGAGCATAATTTACATAAATAACAAACGAGAGTTCATTGACTCCAACCTTACGTTGCTGAGTGCAACTGATAATATTTTCCAACTTTGCATGTGGAGTTTTAACGTCTCCAAAATAAAAACAAAAATTACATAAAATCCTATAGAGGTTAACTGAAAACGGGGCTAGTAGAGAGTATTCGACTCTTAAGAARGAAACATAAATAGAACAAGAGACAAGACACTTCATAGATTATTTACACTTCATTCCCCACAATTACACTATTGTTCGAACGGAAATCTAAATATCCTAACCAAAGCATCTAACCACGTCACTTCGTCAAGGTTCCAATCAATAACAATACACACAACTCAAATCAACCACAAGCAAGCATACAAACAATTACCAACCAAAGGACAACCCCCCCACACTTAAACCATACAATGTCCACATTGTATAAAATGAAAAATTAAGCAAGGTATGGTAAAAGAAAGAGAAAGAGAGATACGTCCCTGAAATCGTGCTTGTGATAATGAGTTGAGCATCCAAGAACATCTAACGGGCTTCAAAGTTAAGGGGAACCTAAAACGAAAACAAAAAGAACGAAAACACACAAAAACAAATAAGATTAAAATACTTGGGTTGCCTCCCAAGAAGCGCTTGTTTAACGTCACTGAGCTTGACGTAGCCTCCCCTCTATGCCAAACAGGGGTCAACGAGAGTCACACTCTCCTTTTCTTGAAGCAATTTCGAACCTTGAAAATATGGCTTCACACGATGGCCGTTCACTAGAAAACTCTCTTTGGTTGTCTCATTTACCAAACGCACAGCTCCATAAGGGAAAACTTCAGTAATAAGGAATGGGCCACTCCAACGTGATTTGAGCTTTCCGGGAAATAAACGGAGGCGAGAATTAAACAACAATACCTGCATGCCTACTCGGATATCTTTGTGAACAATCTTCTTGTCGTGATAAGCCTTAACCTTCTTTTTGTAGATGTCCGCGTTGTCGTAAGCCTCATTTCGAATTTCATCAAGTTCCTCCAATTGCAGTCCTCGCTGATTACCAGCTTGTACCAAGTCAAAATTCACTGCACGAATCGCCCAATATGCCCGATGCTCCATTTCCACCGGAAGATGACAAGCTTTACCAAAAACCATTCGATAAGGGCTGGTTCCAAAAACATTCTTGTACGCCGTTCGGTAAGCCCATAAAGCATCAATAAGCTTGATCGACCAATCCTTGCGACTCGGCTGAACGATTTTTTTCCAGAATCGCTTTGATTTGTCTATTACTCTTCTCCACTTGGCCCTATGTTTGTGGGTGATATGTCGTGGCCACCTTGTGTGTCACCCCATACTTTGTCATCAACTTCTCAAAAGATCGGTTACAAAAATGTGCACCTCCATCACTAATGATCGCCCGCGGAAATCCAAACCTACCAAAAATATGCTTTTGAATAAACTTGAGCACGACTCTTGCATCACACGTTCTCGTGGGAATAGCCTCGACCCACTTGGACACATATTCAACGACAACCAAAATGTATTCATATCCGAATGATGCCATAAATGGACCCATAAAATTGATGCCCCACACATCAAAAATGTCCACGACTAAATTGCTTGTTTGCGGCATCTCGTCACGTTTGCCAATATTTCCCAAGCGCTGGCAACGATCACATGTCTTAGTGAACTCATGTGCATCTCGAAACAACCTAGGCCAATAAAACCCGGATTGGAGGACCTTATAAGCTGTTTTCTGACCTCCAAAATGCCCTCCGCACTGCTGATCATGACAAAATGAAAGAATGCTCTTCTGCTCTTCCTCAGGGATACATCGTCGAATAAGTCCATCCTTCCCGAACCGAAACAGGAACGGGTCATCCCAAAAGTAATCCCTGCACTTAGAAAGAAATCTCTTCCTCTCTTGGAATGATAATTTGGCACTCAAGTAGCCACAAGCAAGAAAGTTAACAATATCGGCAAACCATGGAGTATTAAACGAAGAAATAYCACATGTTAACTCATATMGAAAAACARCATTCAAACAACCAAATTCACACACTCCCTCTCTATCTAGTCGGGACAAATGGTCCGCAACTACATTTTCACATCCTTTACGATCCTTAATTTCAACATCGAACTCTTGTAACAAAAGTATCCAACGAATCAAACGCGGCTTGCTTTGTGTTTTATTAAAAAGATAGCGAAGAGCCGCGTGATCACTATGGACGACCACCTTTGAACCAATAATATAGGATCGAAACTTTTCCAAAGAAAATACTACAGCTAAAAGTTCTTTCTCGGTGGTTGTATAGTTCCTTTGAGCCTCGTTTAACATAAGACTCGAGTAATAAATGACTCGAAGGAGACTATCCACGCGTTGACCCAAAACGGCCCCCACGGCGTCATTCGACGCATCACACATAATTTCAAAGGGAAGGGACCAATTTGGGGCAACGACCACCGGAGCCGTGGTTAACTTTTTCTTAAGCAAATTAAAAGCATTTAAGCATGATTCGTCAAAAACAAATGGAACATCACTACTTAACAAATGACAAAGCGGGRGACTAATTTTGGAAAAATCCTTAATAAATCGCCGGTAGAAGCCCGCATGTCTAAGAAAACTACGAATACCCTTAACATTCGTGGGAGGTGGCAAACTTTCAATAACATCAACCTTGGCCTTATCGACCTCCAAACCATGACTCGACACAACATGACCAAGTARAKTACCACTTTTAACCATGAAATGACTTTTTTCCCAACTTAATGTTAAATGACTATCTACACATCGTTCAAGCACTTTAGACAAATTCTCAAGACATAAATCAAAAGAAGAGCCAAAAACTGAAAAGTCATCCATGAATACCTCGAGATAGTCATCTATCATGTCTGTGAAGATGGAAAGCATGCAACGTTGGAAAGTCTCCGGTGTGTTGCATAGTCCAAAAGGCATCCTCCGGAAAGCGAAGGTTCCAAAAGGACAAGTAAACGTCATCTTCTTCTGATCTTCCGGCGCTATGGCAACTTGATAATACCCGGACAACCCATCGAGAAAATAATAGTATTGGTGTCCGGCCAACTTATCAAGTAACTGGTCAATGAAGGGTAATGGGAAATGATCTTTTCGTGTGGCGGCATTTAGCTTTCGGAAGTCAATACACATCCGCCATCCCGTAGTCAATCGTGTTGGTACAATTTCCCCTTTTTCATTCTCGATAATCGTAATCCCGCCCTTTTTTGGAACAACATGGACGGGGCTCACCCATTCGCTATCGGGTGCAGCGAAGATAATACCTTCGTCGATCAACTTAAAAATCTCCTTCTTCACAACCTCCATCAAAGTAGGGTTCAAACGGCGCTGACCCTCCCGAATTGGTTTTGCACCATCTTCTAGCACAATGTGATGCATGCAAGTGGCCGGGCTAATTCCTTTGATATCCCCCAAACTCCAACCAATCGCGCCTTGGAATCATTTAAGAACTTTGATCAATGCTTCCTCTTCAGCTGTCGTCAACTCGGCAAAAATAATCACCGGCTTCTTTTCGCCTTCTTCGAGATAGACGTACTTGAGATGATTTGGAAGTGGCTTAAGTTCGGATTTTGGTTCATTATCCGGTTTTTCCGCAACAATCACAAAAAGATCAATTATGCCCTCAGAATTTGCTTCGGACCAATCGTCCTCCTCGGACCTAGGGCTGCAAACGAATCGAGTCGAGTCGAGCATTCACGATTTCGAGCCAGGATTGACTGTTTTTTATTTGTGCTCGAGCTCGAGCTCGATGAGCTCGAAAGATTGCTGCTCGAGCTCGGCTCGACAAGGAAATGAGCATGCTCGAGCTCGGCTCGAGATCGACTCGACAATGCTCGGCTCGACAAAAGCTCGAGCTCGGCTCGAGTTTTTTAGTTTTAAATCNAATGTCCCTGGTCTGTATCAGATACAGCTTCGATGTAGGTTCTAGGATCGGATCCTTGATCAACCTCATCTACTAGGAATAATCTATCGGGTACTTTCCGAACRCTTTCGGATCGRCGTACCGATGGTTCAGGAGGTATATTAGTGGTTTGTTGAATTTGTTCATTCTCATGTGCTTGAACTTCGTTTTGTGGTTCTCGAACTTCTTCGAGTTCTACCATGCCGCCTTTTCTATCCAATAGAAATTCCTTCTCAAGGAAAGTGGCATTTCTTGAAACAAACACTTTTGCTTCAGAAAACAAAGTAGAATTCGTATCCCATTGAATCTTGGGGATACCCCACAAAATAGCATAAATCGGATCGACTATCCAACTTATCTCCCATCAACCGCTTCACATAAGCGGGGCAACCCCATATCTTAATATGTTTGAAACTGGGTTTTTGGGAATGCCAAAGTTTATATGGAGTGGAGTTAACTGCTTTGGTGTTAACCCTATTCAGCAAATATACGGCAGTCAGGAGTGCATGACCCCATAAGTATGCCGGTAGTTCAGTGAATCCCATCATAGATCTAACCATGTCCAACAAAGTTTGATTCCGACGCTCGGAGACTCCGTTCAATTGAGGAGTTCCAGGAGGAGTCCACTGAGAGAGAATCCCATTCTCTTTTAAGTAGTCTATAAACTCGGCGCTCAAGTACTCTCCACCACGATCAGATCGTAGTTTCTTAATACGTATCCCGAGTTGGTTTTCTACTTCGTGTCTAAAATCTTTGAACCTTTCAAAAGTTTCAGACTTGTACTTCATTAAGTACACAAACCCGTACCTAGAGTAATCATCGGTAAAGGTGACGAAGTAGTTATAACCACCCCTAGCACTAACACTTAGCGGGCCACAAACGTCTGTATGGATCAAATCCAATAGACCTTCAGCACGTTCCATCTGTCCCTTATAAGGCGACTTGGTCATCTTTCCTTTAAGACAAGACTCGCAAGTRCCAAGTGACTTCACATCCTCCCAGGAGAAAAATCCATCACGAGCGAACTCGTTCATCCTTCTCAAGGAAATATGACCCAATCTAGCGTGCCAAAGTTGTACCGGGTTTAGACTATCATTTTTACGTTTTGCTGAAATAGTGTTAATCGGTATTTCATTAAGAAAGGTAAACAGTCCCAATAGCTTCGGCAGCAACTCTTGCTCCGTTGCCCATCCTCAGGTAGGTCTCTCCTACATCAAGTCTTCGGCTTCTTGCCATTAGCTGCAAATCATTACAAAGATGTGAGCCACAGCCAGTATCCAATACCCAAGACGAAGAATCAACGGACAAGTTTAATTCAATGAAATACATATCTTTCTCAGAACGCTTCTGGTCAAGATATTCTTTGCAGTTACGGTGCCAGTGGCCTGGTTTTCCACAATGGTGACAAACGTCATCAACTTGCTTGCTGACTTTGCCACTCTTTGACCCACTTGAGCCACCCTTCGCAAAATGCTTGCTCGGAACGAAACTTTTCCGTTTCTTCGAGAAAGAACTCTTCTTTTCAGAAGGAGCAGCAAGGAGAACAAATTTCTCCTTTTTGATGGTTGCCTCATAGCTGACTAACATGTTCAACATCACATCCAAGGTAGGATTGAGTCTGTTCATGTTAAAGTTCACTATGAACTGTTCATAGGAACTTGGAAGAGACAGTAGGATCAAATCCACCTGCAACTCAGYAGGAAGTACCACGTCTAAGTTTACCAGCTTCTCAATGAGTGTTATCATCTTGAGAACGTGCTCGTGGACRGAAGCCCCTTCYRGCAATCTCAAGGCGACTAACTCCTTCATCGCTGCGTACCTAGACGCCCGAGTATTCTCACTATACATCGACTCAAGGTTCTCCTTGATGTCGGCTGCATGAGCAAAAGACTCATACTTCCTTGCAAGTTCAGGGACCATGGATGCTATCATATAACACTTCGCATGGACGTCATCTTTCTTCCATTTCTCAAGTTCG
>BMAC01000722.1:149185-178881 GCA_014905375.1 Phtheirospermum japonicum | reverse complement strand
TATCCTCATTATGGCGTAACCATATGACTAGGAACAAGTTCGACGAGTTACATTACGTGCTGGATTATCTCACGGTTCTGCTAGACCAATCCACCGTAATAGAGTAATCTCATCAGGACCATATCTATGCAACTAGCAAGGGATAAAAGATATGGAATGCCAATATGTATAAAGGATATTATTACGAATAAGGAACGATTGTATTACAAGATAATAGTCAGACCACAGCCAGAAGTTGGCTTGTTGGTCACCTTATTCTAACACTTAGTTGGAAAACTTATCAAATAAAGTCCATTTTTATCATGTTCAGGCCCAAATGCCGACATAGCGTGATTATTTTTTTTTTCATTTAATTTTAAATATTAAATAGAGGCGAAAAATCATTTTTGCCCTTCCTTTTCATTTAATATTTTCCCCTATTTTTCCATTTTTCCACATATACTATAATTTATGATATATATATATATATAATTATTACAATATAATTACCAAAACAATTATCAAATAGTAGCTTGTGTGGCTTTCCCAGTAGCTTTACCCCCTGCCTCAGCACTCATGGCGGCAGCCATGGCTTGATACTGAGCCACTTGAGCTGGCGCACCCATTACACCATCACCTGCCTCCTCGCGCCGCTATTGAACGCCATCTGTGCGTACCCCTCTTCCGTCACCACCCCGATGGTCGCTGGTCTCTCTATCCCAAAACCTCAAAATATCCGGTGACCTTCTGTGGTGGAAAATTCGATGGTCTGGTGGCCGCAGAAGGCACAAACCCTTGAGGAATCATGTTGTACATGTGCTTTTGGTCTCGTTAGATCTTCAGCGGCATCCTTTGAACTACGTAGTAACCCCGAGGTGGTGCGCGTTGACCGGTCTCACCATCTGCCCATTGTACGCGCTGGGCGATGCCGAGATCATGTAAACTGGTTGTTCATTACTAACTTCGCTACTCGGGGCAACTGATTCTCCGTCAAGTAAGGAACGCCGCCGTCAATGTTTATCTAAGAGATCTTCTTCGGAAACTTGTAGTATTCACGGCTGCTACCGATGTCTTGGGTGATGAGAAAACCATCGGTGGTGCTGTTCATTATTGGTGTTCAGCAGTGGCCATGGGTGAGGAAGGGGTTATAGCTACTACGATTACAAAGGCAACGGTTAAACAAACTGGGGTGAAGAAACGGGATGAAAATGAACAATGAAAAAATGGAAAGAAAGGAGAAGGGCAAAATTATTTTTTGCCTCTATTTAATATTTAAAATTAAATGAAAAATGATAAAAAAATTAAATAATCATGCCAAGTCATCATTTGGGCCCGAACGTGATAAAAATGGACCTTATTTGATGTATTTGCCAACTTAGAAGACGTGATATGATGCTGGCCAACATCACGTACCTTTTGTGGAAAGTGTCCCATATAATGGACCAAAAATGAAATTATCTCTGAAAGAGATGATAAATAGAAAGCTAATCTAAACACACGATCAAATTTTAGGGTTTGGAGGTTTTAACTACTAAGATGATAATTTAAATGACGAAAAATGAAATCGAAGACTTTTAAAATTTCAATATGACCAGGGTCTAGGGTTCTAAACTTGCCTTCATGATCAATTAATAATTTATTGAACACTTAATTCTACAAATTGGGGTTGTCAATCTTGATTCTCAATTAAACACCCGATAATCACCAATTAATGGCTCTAAACTCATCTAATCCCTATAGCCATAAATTCTAACCTAAAAATATCAAGAAATATAATAACATAAACTAAGAGCAAGCATGAACATAGTTAACCCAACAAAGTAATCCATAATCCAAGCTATTAAAATAATGAAATCATAACTAATGCACAAATAAACTAAATCAAAGCATGGAGGGGATAGAGCATTCAGACTACAAATTGAAACTCAAAGGAACTACTACCAAGCTTGAACATATCTTAATAAAAAGGGAAAAAGATTGTAACCATCCTGTACTATACACGTTTTTTGAGTTTGCATCCTAACGTTTTTTTTTTTTTGTAATTTAATGCATCCTGTACTTCAAAAAAATCTGAAAGTGCATCCTCCGACAAGCCAGCTCACCCCAACTCGCCGAAACTCACCTAATCTCGCGAGTGACATTGCATATTTTCAAACGCGTATACTTTAGGTGAGTTCCGGTGAATTTATTATTTATTTAAAACTAGTTACGGTATATTTTATTAAATATTTTTATTAAATATGCAAACTCACCGAATTTATTATTTAATAAATAATAAATTTTATTTATTTAATAAAACTAGTTCCGGTAAACGTTAGGATAAAATATGGTTTGCATATTTATTTAATAAATTCTAGTTTTTATTTAATAAAACTAGTTTTTTCTAAATTTTGTATAGTACAAGATGCACTTTCAAAATTTTGTATAGTACAGGATGCATTAAATTACAAAAAAAACGTTAGGATGCAAATCTAAAAAACGTGTATAGTACAGGATGGTTACAATCTTTTTCCCTAATAAAAATTTAGTCTACAATGTCAACCATGTGCAAGAAAATGACTTGTTAAGCTAAACTCATTTGCCTTTCACTACCAACATTCTACACTATGTCAAAAGAGAAATGAAGCTTGAAACAAGAGAAAGAACATGAAAATGGAGAAAAATAGTTGATTACTGACAACACATGAAAATATCCAATATCCAATCACCAAATTATATATGAGAATCTAGGATTATAAAACATACATAAGTCCTACAAGAGAGAATGCTAAGATAACTACTAAAGTTAATTACCTTAAGGAGAGGAGAATCCAAGTTATCTAAAGGACACTACAAGATTAAAACTCTTCCCCCCATTACAATAAGTTTTAATCTTCACCCACAATCCATGAAATTGAAGGAAATCCACATTGTATTTAAAAACTAGAAAAAGAGAAAAATGGAGAGAAGAATGAGAGGAGAGGATGAGTATGGTATAAGATAATGGGTTGATGTGTGGTGAGGAAATAGGGTGAAAGGAGGGAAATATAGTCATTTTGGTGCCAAAAAGAGACACTTGGACGGACAAAAAAGAAGCTCTCATTGATAGACCATTGTTCCACGATCGATCTATGGGTCCACAACATGTGTTGTCAACAAGCATTTTGAGGATCTTAAGCTCTGAATTAGTGTCGGATGTCTCATATGAAATGTAGACATGCCTATTGGCATTCATTTATATTATGAATTATTCCATTTGGAGTTTATTGGAGAGATTCATTGCCTTTAACCAATAACTTCCACATCTAGAAATTTAGTTCAATGTTTGAACTTCAAGCTGCATCTTACAACTCTAAATTGCTGAATTGGGCAAACTGTAAACACAAAAGTTGTAGATAACTCTTTTTGGTTTCTAATAATATGAAATACAAGCAATTAGCAAGAGGGTTTAGGTATTTATGCCCGTATTACGGCAACTGCTATATCAAACAAGCGAATGCATGTACCAATAATGTAAATGGCTGCATTTCTCGTTGTTTTTTGCACCATAGACTGATTGACACTTGTGATCGAATTCATCAAGATTATCTCATCTTTTGACCTCGTCTAGGGCATACTTTGATCCTCCTTTGACCAAGAAAACAAAATAACTTAAAAATCCACAAAAATAAGAGAAAAAATAAAAAAATACTAAAGGGACGAAACAAACTACAAAAATGTAAAATAAGCCAAACGGACCGAAAACAAGACAAAAACACACGAGAAACACGTAAAGAAAGATGTAAGAACACACAAAAAACACGTACAAATAAATATGTACTAAACAACTCCCCCACACTTAGTTTTTGCTTGTCGTCAAGCAAAACTATCCTAATCATAAAGAATATTATTCTCTAACCCCAATGAATAAACATGGCACATGATAAATGAAGAACTCATTGGTGATTATATTTGAAAAACTAACTTAGACGTGGTTCACACCTTGTACTGGACAACCTAGACCAACCTCAACCGTTGACATAATGAGTTGCCTTTCTTGAAAAATTCGCGTCCGAATACGGGCCAAGACCTATCCACGCAGAAATTAAGCTAAGTCTTCATCCTACTAGCCCAATCACCTCATTCCAAAAATTTCTTTAAAAAAATACGTATAGTGGTTGCACCATGTATTATGTTCACATCACGAGTACAAGGATTTTCATACAAATCCTTGCATTATTCTTATTTTTGTTGTATTTTTCAGTTTTCATCTTTTTCTCTATTGTTAGTATCCAATTGGCGAGGTACTTAACGAACACATACGTAAAACACAAGCTATAAATATCATAAATGAGTGTTTCACCAACTCTGAGACTCTTGCTAATTGGAACTTGCAATTTCCTCAATAACGCACATGGAGTGAAGTATAACGACTCCAAAAGTAAATTATTAATCCTATATAGGGCAATCGAGAATGGGTCTATTAAAGTTTATTCGGCTTTCTCTCAAGCTACACAACGTTAGTACGAGCTCATGCACTTTCACAAAGCCCCACACTTCGAGCCCCATAATTTCACTAACGTTCAAGGAAAATATTGACTACGACATAAAGCTTATCTTGCATCACTTCGCCAAGGTTCCAAATATAATTACCACACAAGGACTCTATCCGTCACACATAAAAGAATCTAATAAAATATAAAAATCAAAGGAAACCTCCCCCGCACTTTAAACTATACAATATCCATATTTTAACAAAGAAAGTCAAAACAAAAGAGTGAGTTAAGAGATTACGTCCCTGTTAAGCAAGTACGAGAAGGCAAGTCCACTTGTCTCATCCAAAATATAGAGCCTTAATTAGGTACCTACAAAATGAAAGGTTGTAAAACATAAACAACTATAATATGAGCATAAAAAATACAAAAGCAAAAAAATGAAAATATAACATAAAAACCAAGTAAAAACTTGGGTTGCCTCCCAAGAAGCACTTGTTTGATGTCTATAGCTCAATGACCTGTATAGAGAGATATTATCCAAGATCCAAGAAAAGGTGACGATCGTGTCATGCCTTTGTGTATTCCATAATAAGAAGTTGACGACAAAGGCAAGCATCAAGAGCAAGATATAAAAACATGAATAGTGGATTACCAAAAAGAGATTAAAAATCAACTGGATTATGGAATGAGGCTTAATCACCGGAATAACTAGAAAATCAATTGAATAAAAGGAGCGATCATTGACCAACCCAAGATCAATAATTTCATTCATCACCACCTCAACTCTCTCAAAAGCACGTAATGCAACATCCTGGCATAGGAGAGTGGGATCAGACTCACCACGAGCTTGTAGCTCAAGTGGTATCACTAACCCTTTATAAGGGTGTTGACAAAGGTTCGAACCCTAGACCTCTCAAATTATTTGAGATTTATCTTCTACTTTCCAACCACTTGACTAAACTTATTAAAAAAAAGAGTGGGATCAGACTCCTTCTTGACCTTCTCTTCAAAAGCATCAAACTCAAGATTCAAAATGAATTGGGTGATTCTAAATGATGCTCGATAATCTCAATATCCTCTAAAATTAGCACAACTCCATCATGCTCACAAAGAGTAAGTAAGGTCCAATCTTCAACACCCACCGTTTTATTTAATGGCATCATCCCCACACTCTTATCCACAAAATTGTCAAAAATCATAAGAGGGGCAATGCACATATTCAAACTCTCAACCTCAAACTCTACAAGAGCATTTAAGATTGTATTGCCAACAACTTAGGTGGTCTCCACCACATCAAAGAACGATACTTCAATAATACAAAATTATTTTGCCCCATGTCTGATGGCCGCACTATTTGCATTCATCATTCCCGCAATAATGATATCTGTTCATTTGGAGCACTATTCCCAACATTTAGAAGCCAAGGATTCTTCTAATATAATAGTCATGTTATAGAGAGTTTCTTCAGAAATTGGTGAATATTAAACCGGTGGATATGGGGGTTCACACCCCACCGAGTATGCATCAAAATCTAGTGGGACATCGGGATTGTAGTTAACTTGTTGGTTGTGCTCAGGAAGTAGAGGTGAGGCATAATATACATAGCTCGGGTAGTAAGGAGTTAAGGCAGGTGGAACACAAGAGTCATAGCTCGGATAAAAAGAATTATAATTGGGTGGATCATAAGAGTCATAGCTCCTGTAAAAAATAGGTGTGGCGATTGGAGCACATGAATTATTATAATTTGTATTATATAAATCGAGACCTATGGGCCGAAAATAGGATTGTAGTGATCGGGTGGAGCATAGGGATCAACGTGTCTTGGATTGTAAGAATTTTGACCTCGTCATGGGCCCACTTTGATTATTCTTTAATCAAGAATAAAAAAAATAAAATAAACATCCACAAAAATAAGAGAAAAACATGAAAACACTAAATAGACGAAACAAACTACAAAAATGCGAAATAAACCAAATCGGCCCAAAACACGATGAAAACACATGTGAAAGACGCAATGAAAGATGCAAAAACACACAAATAACACATAAAAATATGTAGAAAATACATATTAGAATCTTCAAACAATCTTATATATAATATATAATAAAGTATTTGAGTATCCTATATATATATACTTAAGATCTAACCTCGAAGTACTTTTTCCAATGAGACCTATCCACTATATATACAACTCATAAACTAGTCTCTTAAAGTCGACGTGTAACTTATGGGCCTTGACTTGAGCCCATATTTAGCCAACCACCTTTCTTTTGTGATGAACCCTAATTAGATTTTGTTTCCTTCTTTTTTTTCTTGTTTCCTTTTATGGAGTTCAGATTCTTCAGGTCTCGTTGACCGACTTTATGTAATAACTCAAGCTTTTAATATTGGATCTTCTCGAATGATCAACAAATCTCTTTGAATATTCTGTAATCCATAATCTGAATCTTAAACTTCCTTATATACTTGATCTGCTCTCTCATTCCTTTCCGAGTGCATGCAACTTCATTTACAAGTAAGAGAGATAAACAAGTAAATTGTTCCCTAAATAGATAATATACAGGGAAAGATATTTTTTGCAACCTGTACTATAGGTGTTTTCACGCTTTGCAACCAAATGTTTTTTTCATTGTCAATTGCAACCAATACAAAAACTTTGCAACCTAAAGCATGAAAAAAAAAACTTTAGGTTGAAAAATTGTAGTACAAGTTGCAATTGGCAACGAAAAAAATATTTGGTTGCAAAGCGTGAAAACGCCTATAGTACAGGTTGCAAAAAATAT
The DNA here is from genome assembly GCA_014905375.1 of Phtheirospermum japonicum. NCBI lineage: Eukaryota > Viridiplantae > Streptophyta > Magnoliopsida > Lamiales > Orobanchaceae > Phtheirospermum > Phtheirospermum japonicum. The sequence continues at coordinate 171,665 of BMAC01000722.1, read as the reverse complement.
TTTTCTTTAATATATATAAGGACACTTATATATGAAGATATTAACTTACCTTAGTTTTCTTTAAGTATGGAAATATTTAACCTCGATGTAGCTTCCAAGAAATAATTCGAATGATGTCGATCCTCATTTTCTTTCAAACATTGTAACTTTATTATTACTTAACAAAAAAATTATTTTTTGCTTTTCATTATTGCTCATCCTTAATTCAATTGAATAGCCCTACAAAATTGATATGTTGCACTCCTTCTGATTTTTTGATAATTGCGAACTAAAAAAGAGCTCATGCTATTTCAGTTTATGACTATTCTGGATGTGCTTCCCTTGTTTCCGAACTAGCTTGGTGGTGAATCCAAGTTAGGCGGGGTCCCTGGCCTACACAACTTATGGCTGGGTCAGGCAATATTTCCCATTTTACTCCTTCCAATATAATGATAATTACAAACTAGGTAAGGGACTCTAGCTTGTGTAACTTATGACTGGGTTGGAATTGATCCCCTTGTTTAAAAAAGAGAAAGGTTGTGAATCAATTCAAGCATGGTCCCTGTCTTGCACAACTTAAGACTAGTAGGGCGAGCTTCCCCGTTATACCCCTGGTTTTATGATAATTGCAAGTCAGACAAGGGGCTTGAGTTTGTGCAGCTAATGACTTGGTTGGATGTTCCCTACTTATTTATAAATTGGATTGGTGTGGATCCAATTTAAGAGGGGTCCCTGGCTTGCACAACTTATGACTAGGTCGGGTGAGCTTTTCCATTGTACTCCTTTTGGTTTGATGATAATTGGAAATTGGGCAAGGAGCTCAATCTTTGGCAGCTTATGAATGGGTTGAATGTGCTCTCCTTGTTTCTAAATTATCTTAGTGGTGAAATCAATCCAGGCAGGGTCTTCATCTTGTGCAGATTATAACTAGGCCATGCGAGCTCTGCTAGTATGGTAGTTTCGTAGCTTTCTTGCCAAACTTGTCAAGAATTTGAGTCGAGCCACATGTACAAGGCTTATGAAATACTTCATGAGAGATTTATTTTCCCTTATGATGGGCTTATGTGATCTACAGATGAAATAGGGGTCCCAATTCCCTCTTTATAATGAAATTCTCTCAGGATGAAAGATTGACCTTGCCCTAGTTCAAGTACGGTTCATTTTCTCTATTCTATAAGCACAACTGAATATAACATTTGATGTATTAATTATGCAATAAGTTTAGAGATACCTATTGTGGAATAGCTGAGGTGAATGGATATATTGGTGTTTGATCCCCATAACTTTATTCATTTATGTATGACGGGGGATGAGTGTTCAGCTAATATTTTGTCTACTGTAAGTGTACAACTTTCAAATGTAGTAGTAGAAAGCAAGATCGTATTCCACAGACTAGATAGACTAAATACTTTATTTGTAATAGTTATGATTTTATTTAGAGCGATGGTTGAATAAATAACATAAAAATAAATAAATATAGACAAAACAAGGGATGGGGATAAATCTAAGATAATGGTTTCGATTGGCAACTATTTCATTTATAATAGATAAATTTTATATCATATAAGCATTTCAATAGCCATCTAGCAAACCTAGTAAAAAGATGTAGATACGTAGACTCAATTACCTATGTACCTCACCGTTCAGTTGATGTCACATATTTTAGTTGAAAATAGCTCCTAAGAATTAATAGCTTCTATTAGAAAATTATAATCTTGTGTATTAGCTACGCCGCATATCTTATTGCCTAAATAATATATCCTCCACTTCTTGTTATCACTTCTAGTTACACTGACACACGTAACTCGGCTTAAAAAGTCGCCTGAGATTATAATATCCTTTATTATATAGATGAACATCACTATGCGTTGTCTATGTCATCTATCTTATGGTCTAAATATTACTTTGGATCACGGTAGTGTCGATTTAATATTCTGAAAAGAAGTGTAAAGTAGTAGTCAATTGCCCATACAAAACCATTAACAAGATATAAACAAAATAGGTAGTAAACAATTAATAAACGAGATACTTTAATATCAAAAAACAAAGTCATCAATCTACTCCCATGTCCGAAATTAAAGTAATTAGTCGGACATGGTCAAAGAAAAACATAAAGACATGTTCGAATAACACAAGTTCAACTAAAATATGATACAAGAATATAAATAGAACCGCACCAAATTGAGATGATTATTTTTTCATTTGCCGTTTCTTCCCATGGGTGGATAAATGATGTTCATCTTCTCTCCTCTTTCTTTGAGCTCACTCTCTTGAGCTCTTGCCCTCCGAACTCGGCCAAAGACCATTTCTTGTACTATATGGATAGTGATATATGATATGTAAGATAATATTTTTGTGTAAAGATGAATAAGGTGTTTATAGGACTCCTTGTAGGGTTTTTAGACCTAAATCCTATCTTAAAACTGTTTGCAGCCGTAAAATAATTTTACAACTTCAAAAAACCAAATTGGGCATGGGTTTCTTTATAAATGTTGTTAGCTTTTCTCTTAGCTTCAACCATTATATTGTACACCCTAGAGTACCTTGGAACATACACCCAAAAGTTAATCAACTTATACATAATGTCCATCGGTTGGCACTAAGAAACTTTAAATTTTATCAATTTAAACACAAAAGGTTCGTCAATTTTCATGCAAAAGTTCAGCATTTTGAATATAAAAGTTCATAGTTTTGTCACACATATTTATGGGTACACACACAAGTCCATCAATTTGAACTTAAAGATTTATCCCAGTGTATGTGGTTACATATAGATTGTATGTAATAATTTGCCTCTTAGCTTTTCATGGAATTTTGAATCACCAAATTTGACTCTGTAAGAGAGTTGTGTCCCAATACTAAAACTACTTCATATACATGTTTTTGACCGATTGCATGACTTCTGGCACTTAGAATGACCGAATTGGGTTAGGATGTCTTCTTAAGAGTTGTAGCACTATTGATTATCTTTCCGTGGCCACTTGAACAAGCTCAATCAGACTTTGTATGAGACATTTTTGTCCCAAATAAAAAACCTAGTCCATAACCATCTTACGGACGAAAATCACCATAGTTAAGTCTTCTTACCTTTTATGTCTACACTTTTTATTCTGCATTTTTGAGCTCGTTATAGTTCTTTTCTTCCCTACTCCTGCATCCCTTGGTCGCCTAAATTGGGATTTTCAATGCTTATGTTCTTCAAAGGCTTGAAAACCAATCAGTTATCTATGAAAAATAACAAGAACACCAAAAGCATAATATTTTCGAAGAAATACATAAAACAAGGAAAACCGCATGAAAATTTCACGTCAAGCCTATAAAATGCTATCGAGTATGACCGAAAAATATGTAAATATGCATGCGAACACTCATAGTAAGAAAAGCCTTTCATCCCATCTCCTGAAACAAGCACTTGACTCCATCATATAAGCCTAATTCTCCAAGGCTATCTTTATCACAAAAACTTGTAGGCACAATCCTCCACTCTGATAAAATATGATTACGAGCTTTATGTTCTGAATGCTGAAATTTAAAGTCAAATTGGTATCACTTTATTAACTTTATTCACTTATTCGATTTCACCATGATTCCTACAATAAAATACCATTATCATTAATAACATATACCATTAAAAAATAATGTTTCAATTAATTTTAATCAACAAGAATATAGAATCACGTGATCATAAAAAGTTCCATGCAACCTCATGCATAAAGAGTTGTAAATAAAGTCTTCGGTGAAGAATTTTTTTAAGACATAATCACCAACAATGTTAATTATGCTCCAGAAAATAAAATAGAAAGCTCTAGAAAGATGTATAGAACAATTCTGCATCAAAAAAAGAATCAATAAATTTAAACCCTATTTTCAAAACTTACAAGTTTTCTTCTTTTCCCTAAGTTGAATCCTTGAAAAATATGAATCTTGATGAATAAAAAGTGTTGTTTATGTAAAAACAATTCCATACTATGCATGTATATGGGTTGGAAACTCCTTGGGGGTTAACCAAAATAAGTGGTTCGAAGAAAGTAGGACTCTAAATAAAAATGCAACATCCTTTTAAAAATTTCTTCCAACACCCGACAGCAGTTGGGTGCTTGGTCGGGTGCCCCCTCGGGTACAGTACCAGGTTTATCAAAAAATAATGGAAAAAAATTCTTTGCCACTTGTACTTGTCATGTTTTTATGGTTTGCCACCTAATGTTTTTTTGTTGTTGTTATTAACAACCCAAAGTATGCGGGCTTTGCTCTTTGCATCCTTCATACTATTTTTTATTTAAAAAATGGTCGGATCGAAGCACGTAAACCTCATGCCTCATTTTGGAGGGAAATGTTTTCATTTTTTTAGAATGAGGCATGAGGTTTACGTGCTTCGATCAGATCATTTTTTGAATAAAAAATAGTCTGAAGGTTGCAAAGAGCAAAACCCACATGCTGGGTTGTTAATAACAACAAAAAACACATTAGGTGGCAAACTATAAAATGCGATATATACAGGTGGCAAATAATTTTTTTTCCAAAAAATAATACACCTGAACTAACATCCGACCACTTGTTCAGGTGCTTGCTCAGGTCTGTAAGAACATATGTCTGTACAGGGTCACCTAATCACACACCCAACCACTTAGTCGGGTGCCTGCTTGCGTACAGACTACTGGACACAAAAATTCATATTTTTTAAATAATGCATGAATCAAAAACAAAAAAAAAACTAAAATCAATTAAACTTCATTGGTTTGCCTACCAACAAACAGTAAGTTTAACGTCTTCAGCTAGAAGGCTATTAAGTCTTAGAGGCTCTCGAATCTAATTACTTGTTGAGCACACCCTTATTATCAAGTTCATCATCTTGTCCTTTATCAACTATATCAAAAAAGAAAATTCATCAATTTTATCAAATGAATAATAAAAAGAACAAAATGAATATGCGTATTAAAATAATGAACTGTAAGAACTCCCTTCTCCATGTCTATTTGCTCATGTGGTGTAAATGAATGGTCTTTAAAGTATATGTTGGGCATAGCCATTCTCCTTCATGTTCATAACCATAGAATCTAATGGATAATTGAAAGTCGCACTATTGATGACCACATATTTCACAATTCCTCTATGACACAGAACCATTTGATCCGCCAAACTTAAACATATGTCAATTATCCTCACTATAATAGTACCCGATTTTCAAAATGTGGCCTATGACATCATATTAACACTTGACACCAAATAATAAAAAGCTCACCTAGTTCCAAGATTATCTATATTACACGAGTTCACAAAACTAGTAGGGTCTTCTTTCTTCTCAGAAAGTGCACGATGCATGAAAATATTGCATGTCTCATTATTCCTTGTCTATCAATTTTCTAAGCTTCTCCATGAATCCATGGTGCTCCACCAATTAAAATAGTGTTACATGACTCATCTGGATTCATTTCTTTACCACTTTTAGATTTACTCCTCACCAAGTCCACCGACCATTTTCACCAATCACCTAACTTGCGTATCAATATTTCAAATGTTATCCTATTGTATTGGTCAAAACCTGTTGACCAATAAAGGAATCCAATTTTACCTCATTCTTATGAAAAAGTTGAGAAGAATCTTTCATAAAAGCATTCAAAATTACCTCAAGCAACTTTTCTTCTCTTTGACAATCTTGCCGTTCACAACCTTGAAATCTGGAGGAAGATGAAGTACATTCTTTGTGTTACCATATGACAAGTTATTATTATTTTGATATTTTGGATAGAATCCTCCTCGATTCAATTGCTGCCCCACATAGTTTGCTTCTAATAAATCCAATGGAAAATTCTCATCATTTAATGGTTCTCCCCCGACTTTAAAATGTAATTTATTTGTTAATATTGCTAATCATGCAACAATATCCTTGAGATAGTAAACCTCTTTCACCACAGTTACTTGTTTGATATTGGACCTATTAGAAGGCCATTGATAACTTTTTCTACCTATATTTTGAACAAGTGCAAGCTCAGCTCCAGTACTCTTTGGAAATAATGAGCCTTCGGCTACCGCATTGATCAAAGCTTAAGTTTGTCCCCTCAGACTATTATAGAAGAAACAAATTTGTTGTGTTTCTGTAAAATTGTGTAGATGACACTTTCAAATAAGCTCTCATAATCTATACAAAGACTCATATAAAGACTCCGCATCAAATTGAGTAAATCTTGTAATCTCGCTCATCAAGTGCATCATTTTTGTTGGCGATAAATTTCTATCAAGAAACTTCTCCTAAAACTTATAAAATGTCATTATGATCCCATAATAAACTGATATTAGCCAGTGCAATGCCTTGTCCCTTAAAGTGAATGGGAACAAATGCAGACAAAAATCATTTTGTGACACACCATTTATCTTTTGTAAGTCACGCACTTGCAGGAGATGTGCAAGGTGTTTGTGAGGATACTTGACCGTGTTACCCCCAAAATGCTCTTGAAAAACCATTGGAGTCAAGGAATTCTTTATTTCAAAATTATTTTCTAGAATATGGATGTGAGACATCTCTCCGTAAGTTTTGTTCCTCGTGCGGTGAAAATCATCACGAATGGGAGGATGTGGAATCCCTAGATCATCATAAACTCATCGTTGTTTGACTTGGGCATGTCGCACGCGCTCTTGATTGGTCCTCTCTCTTTTTCACTCCAACACTTCTTTTTTTCGCTCGACTAGCCCATTTTTGTGCTAGCTTGGCTCTATCGGTTATGGTATTGTTGTCATCAAAAAATCACCTTCAATGGCGCCATCGACCCTTACACATCTATCATCACCTCCGAATTGTAAATGACCAGTGGTCCCTTATGGGAATGCGTAGACATGCACAATACATAGCAAAAATACCAACGTAACAACCAAAAAGTAAAATAGAAATAAAAGACTCTAAATAAAAATCTAAACTACTTATGAAGAAACTAGTATTAATTACTAATCCTTGACAATGACATAAGAAACTTGTTCGGCTTAAATTTTTTCTACCACAAGTGTATGGATTTAAATTGTAGAAGTGGTAATCAAAGTCGTTTTCCATAGGGACTAGATAGACTAAATACTTCAATTGTAATAGTTATGGTTTTATTTAGAGGATTAAAATAGCAATGGTTGGATAAATTACATAAAAATAAATGAAATAAATATCTAGAAAAGACAAGAGATGTGGATGATTCCTAGACAATTATATTGAAAACTCTTTCTTTTATTATAAATTTGTAACCAATGTTCTATATCCTATATAACATAGAGATGGTCATATAGCAATCATGGTCAGCATATACAGATTCATAGACTCAATTATTGTGCACCCCACCATTCGATTAATGCCACATAATTTAGCTTAAAATAGCTCCTAAGAATTAATAGCTTCTTAGACAAATATACTATTGTATGTAACTATGTTGCCTATCTTATTGCAAAACTATTGTATCCTCCACTTCAAAAGAAGATAAAATGAGTAAGACTCAAACATTAACAAATGAAATAATTAATATTATAAATAAAGAGTCATCAATCTACTTCCATGTTCGGATCAAAGTGATTTAGCCAGACATGGTTATATCAAAACACATATTTATGTTCGTATAAAAAATGATCAAACTAAATAACAAATGAAAAGAAAGGGGGAGAATCTTATTGAGCCGTGGTGACTCGTGTGTCCACCATCGTCTTGTCTCGTGGATGGTAGGTAGTCACTCCTTGATATTAGGGCTCCTGATCCCCTCCAATATGGTCTTTTATATATGATATATGGTATATTATGATACTGGACGTGTGGGGTATTTATGACTCAAACACACTAACTTTTGACCTAAATCGCTGATTATTATTTTGTTTGTCGCATCGCATCTGACACCTGGTCGAGTGCCTTGTTAGGTGATAGGATAGATTTCTATTGATTTTTACATATTTATATGATTTTTTGTGTGTTTTAATTTAGTTTGTGGTTTTTTAATTTGTTTGTGCTTATTTCATTTTTTCGTAGTTTGTTTCATCTTTTTGCTATTTTACATACTTGTAGATCATTTTTAGGATTTTTACTTTATTTTATTTTATTTAGGTCAAGTTTGGTCAAGAGGCATGGTCCGAGGTCGAAAGACGGCCGAAACTGATAAATTTAATGACATAAGTTGACAATTAAATGATACAAAAACAACGAGAAATGTCAATAAAAGTAATCCACACGGTGTCGGCCTATTCACTCGTGTGCTGGATGTAGCCGCTTTCGTAACTTGAGAATAACTCTCTATAATTCTAATCAACTTAAGTGTGTGTCTAAAACTTTTATATTTACCACTGTGCGCAACTCGCAAGTTTATAATGTTACAAATCTAGGTGTATAGGCCACAACTCTGTCCGAAAAATCTCAATTGATATAATTTAAACGCCAAATGAAATATAAGGAATATTTAACCTCTTCCACACCACCTCACCTTTTATTCTTTAGATTAGTATAACTTTCTCTACAAGCTGGTTTTTAGATATTTTCTCTCTGTAGTTTTTCAAGTACAATTTCTTAGATCTTAAATTGACTTCTTTCTATTTTTCTTAAAGACTGGAGATTTTTGTTAGATTACTTGAATAAATTTAAGATCTCATTTCAATTTTTAGTAAGCTTCCTTATTTCATTGTCTTTAGTTTCTCTTTAATTGATTTTAATTATTTTCTAGATCTAGACTTCCATTTTAGTTATTTACCTTAAAGATCCAAATATTATGATTGATTTATGCTATAGTTGTAAGAACTCCTCTTAATATTATGTAAGCTCTCTAAATTTCTTGTCTTTCTTGCATTAGTCTGCTCTCGGCCTTTAATTCCATGGTTGATGTTCTTGCTTTGAGTTCTTGCTTGATAGGCGAGAAATTATACGATAGTTAAGGGATTAATTCTTATGTTTTTATGAGCTTTAAGTTGTTATATATGTTATTTCTTGCATATTTATTATTATGGGTAGTCGAGCACCGATTGTATATTTCTTTCTTATTTTGCAGTATTTGTTGCTATATTAAGTGAATGATGTTTCACAACGAAGCCGAGAGATGAGGATCAATGAATCGGTGAAAGAAAACCGACGAGTGAGGAGGTTGTGTAGATGTATCGCGTTGGTGCCGAGGATGTCATGCGTCGGTCGACGCGATGTGCGGAATTTCGTCTATGTTGCGTCGTTTGCGCGCGCATCGGTCGACCATCAACCGATGAGAGGCTGCAGCAGCGTCGATTCAAAGACCGTCAATTGACGCCCTGTCGACGGAACTCTCTGTTGCGACGATTGGAGGTGCGTCGATCGATGCACATGCAGGTCGACACGAGCGGGAGAAGTGCGTCGACACTAAGAGCTGGCATGCGTCGAGCGATGTCCGTCGACGCCGACGCTGTTGAGTTATTTTTGGAAGAAAGCTTGCGCAGAAAGAAAGATGATTCCTATATAAACTTGACCTTCTTTCGTCCTATGGACACACACAACATATCCTAGGGTTCCAAGGAGTTCCATAGAGGTCCCAAGTCATCCCAATTCATCCATACACAAGAGAACTTGAAGATTGAAGATCCAAGCTGCAAGATTCAAGTTCTACACATCGTTTCTCCTATTTTCTCAAGAATTATGTTTGTTTACCTGAACCTCTTCTTTTATTTTATTAACTCCATGAGTGAGTAAACTTATTATCTAGTTCTAGGGATGTTGAAACCCTCGTGAAACTATGTTCTAATTAATTTATGCAATATTGTCTTTCGTTCTTCATATGCAATTGTTTGTGTTGTTCTGCTTTCAATTTACGATTACTTAATTCTTAATTTGGCTTGATCACCTAGATTAAGAATTGGTTATCTATTGCTAGAAATAGGATTGCTTCTCGTGTAATTATCGTAATCTCTATTTCATTGGTAGCAACTAATGATTATGCATCGTTAGGGACAACACAACATAAGTTGAATAAATCGAGCTTATGTGTTTATTGCTTAGATTAATCTATTTGCCTGATTATTAATGTTGTTGTTGGGTTGAATCTAGAGAGCTTATTCTAGGTTATTCAATGGTTAGAATCAATTAGAGAGCTTATTTTAATTGAGTAAACGTTAAGGGCAAATTCGAGTAGCAGAGCTTATTGTTACTTAGGGTTTTTAGTCGTATATGAAGAATGGATTATGATATTGTGTTTGGTTAGATGAGTGGAACGAGGGTTGAAACTGAACTAGAACTAGAGCTTTATTATTATTGAATTTTTCGTTAAATATTTTCTTGCTTGTTTAATTGCTTATTTATTTTGCTATTTAGTTCTCTTAGATTAGTTCACAATTTCTACCCCATTTATTTGTTTAATAAAATACGAATTGTCACTACTACTAGTTGGTAGAGAGAAGCTGAGGAAAAATAAAATATTTAATTTGACACTTAACGACGAGCGGTCAGATTTTGGCGCCGTTGCCGGGGAGTGACGCCTTTAAATTGTGATTTTACGTATTTTACTAGTTTATTTTCATAATTTTGGAGCAAGTTGAACTCTTGTTGAGTGTTTTCTTAGATGAATGAACTTGAGATCATCTGGGAAGAAAGATTTGTATTACTATCCGGAAATCAACAAGAGAAGTCGCGAGTTGAAGAGGAAGAAGGAGACTTAGGACTCGGAACAAGTACTACCTAATTATATATCCGAGGAGTCTTCGAGTGACAGTGAAGAACGAGAAAACGAGACGATGGCTGGTCAAGCGGAACGAACGTTGAAGGAGTTYGRKAATCCCGARCTCCCACAACAACKATTGTGCATCACTTTTCCAACGGTGAACGATGCTACATTCGAGTTACGATCCAGATTAATCCATCACCTACCTTCATTCCATGGACTCACTAGAGAGGATCCTCATAAGCACTTGAAAGAGTTCCATGTCATTTGCACCAGTGTGAAGCCTTCCGGAGTCACGGACGAACAAATCAAACTAAGGTCATTCCCCTTTTCATTGAAAGACCTAGCCAAGGACTGTCTTTAATACTTACCTTCGGGATCCATCACTACGTGGGGGGCTTTGGAGAGAACATTTTTGCAGAGGTACTTTCCCGCATCACGAGTGGCAAAACTTCGAAAGGACATTTGTGCGGCTAGGCAGACGCAAGGAGAAACATTGCATGAGTACTTGGAACAATTCAAGAGGCTCGTCGCAAGTTTCCCTCAACACCAAATGGGCGAGCAACTATTAATTCAGTATTTCTAAGAGGGACTAAGTCTCACTGATCGAAATATGATTGATGCGGCTAGTGGAGGCACTCTGATGGACAAGACACTGACAGCAGCAAAAGAATTAATATTGAACATGGCGGCCAATTCCCAGCAATTCGGAAGCTATGACGCTTCATCGAGATCGGTAAATGAATTGGGTAATGATTCACTGCAAGCCCAATTAAATGAATTGAAGGCCATGATGAGTGCGGCAGGAGCTCCGAGGGTTCGACCATGCAGTTTATGTTAAACATTGGAGCACGTTATTGATGACTGTCCAAAATCTTACACTGTGGTCGATGCACACGTGAACGCTTTGGGGGCCGGAAATGGACAAGGGAAACAGTACGATTCGTACTCCAACACCTACAATCCGGGATGGAGAGACAATCAAATGTTCGGTTGGAGGAATCAGCAAGGAAATACATTTGGGGGTCATGATCAAGGGACTCCTCAAGCTCCTCAACGGGGGCAAATATTTACGAACCAATACAACACCCAACCACAAAGAGAAAACTCGTCACAATCACTGGAAGATATAGTGAAATCAATGGCGACAAGTTCCGCCCAATTTCAACAAGAAACCAAGGCATGCATAAAAAACTTGGAGACGCAAGTGAGTCAGATGTCTGCACACATAACCAAACTGGATGTGTGAGGCGGTGGCCGATTACAACCTCTAACCGAGGTAAATCCGAAGAATGTGAGCTCCATAACGGCGAAGTGGTAAAAGAGTACAAGGCCCGGCGAATCCATCAATTGAGCCGTAAAACAAAGACGAAAAGGAGGGAGAAGAAACGAAGCCAAAACATGTTGAGGACGATACTCTTAAATCGTCTAATATTGTTAATAACCCATTATTTCTCCCCCTAGGACCGAGACACTTCCATTTGCATCAAGAATCAAGTGCCAAGTTAAGGAAGACACGGAGAGGCAAATGCGAAACGTTTTCAAGAAGGTGGAGATCACTATCCCACTTGCTGATGCGATCAAGCGAATTCCCCGCTACGCCAAGTTCCTCAAGGACTTATGCACTAACAAGAGAAGGTTGAAAGGACATGAAAAGGTCCTAATGGGAGCAAACGTGTCGGCTGTATTCCAAAAGATCTTGCTACAAAAGCGGAATGACCCGGGCATGTTTTTCATTCCATGCACGATTAGAGACATGCGAGTCGAGCGAGCCATGCTAGATTTGGGGGCGTCAATAAATGTCATGCCATGCACCATTTTTGATTGTTTGAAGGTTGGTCCATTGAATAAAACTGGGGTGGTGATCCAACTTGCCGACCGAAACAATACTTACCCTGATGGTGTTGTTGAAGATGTTCCTGTGAAAGTGGACGAGTTAATTTTTCCAGCTGACTTCTCTATGTTGAGCATGAACGACTCCGCATCAAAGTCGCCACCTATCTTATTGGGGCGGCCATTTTTGAACACTGCTCAAACAAAGATCGACGTTACTCGAGGCACTCTAACAATGGAGTCTGACGGTCACATTTGTCAATTTAATATTTTTGATGCTATGAGATTTCCTGACTGCGATAACTCTATTTATGCACTTGATTGTTTTGATTCTTTAGCGCAGGAATTTCTTGAAATGCATAAACAAGATGAGCTCAAGATGGCGATAACACTAAGTTTGGGGGAGGACTCGTTGCTTTTGAGTTACCCTATAACCGAGCCAACTTGGGAGGACGACGTACAAGAGATAGTGTCAGCTTTGCACGTACTTAGTTCAAAAATGAGAGAAGAGGACGCGAATTTCATTAAGCTTCCCGAGTCGCACGAGAAAGTCGTACCATCTATAGTTAAGGCGCCGAAGCTCGAACTCAAGACCCTACCGGAGCACTTAAAGTACATTTTCTTGGGAGATAAAGGAACATTGCTCGTGATCATTTCGCCACTCTTAGACAACTTCCAAGAGGCATCATTGCGGCAAGTGATTAAAGACAACAAGCAAGCAATCAGGTGGACCATAGCGGACTTGCGAGGAATAAGTCCTTCCATGTGCATGCACCGAATTTTGCTCGAAGAGGATGCTGCACCATCTAGGGAGCCCCAATGATAATTTAATCCACTAACGATGGAGGTGGTAAAGAAGGAGATCTTTAAGCTGCTGGACGTAGGGGTGATTTATCCCATTTCTGATCATTGGTGGGTGAGCTCCAACACAAGTCGTTTTGGGCAGTGCAGCAATGCAACTTTGATTTTGATGGAGCGGGCGTGCGAAGGAAGCGCAATTAAAAGAGTTGGAGGAAATTCGGAACGACGCGTTTGAAAATTCCTTGATACACAAAGAGAAGACAAAGATATTCCATGACTTGAAGATTTCAAGGAAGCAATTCGTAGAGGGCGAGAAGGTGTTGCTCTTTCATTCTCGCCTAAAGTTACGTTCACGGTGGGTTGGACCGTTTGTTGCCACCACGTATTTCTGCATGGTGCGGTGGAGATTTTTAGCCCGAAGACGAACAAGACGTTCAAGGTGAATGGACACCAACTCAAATCGTATTACAGAGGGTTTCGCGCTATTGATGAGGAACGGATGGAATTGGAAGCGCCACCTACGACTTGATTAAGGGGCTAAGTCCGGCCATCGACTTTAAATAAAAGCGCTTGTTGGGAGGCAACCCAATGTTTACTCATTTTATTTTATATTTTTTGTTTTCCTTTTCTTGCAGTACTACGAGGCGTTGACGTGTTTTGGATGATTGGACCATTCTTAAACGGAACATGTGTCGTACTTAATAGGACCGGGACCTCCCTCGCCTTTTTCCCTGGGTGATTTCTCTTCCTACTCTTCCCTCATAATCGTTGTGATGCGCTTGTTCTCGTTTTCTGTTCGCTTGAGGACAAGCTAATATATAAATTTTGGGGAGTGGGTATTGAGGTTATTATTGAGGATATTGTGCTAAAAATTGATAAAATTTTGAAAATCTTTGTGATAAATTCCAGGGGATTGAGAATTAAAATGGTTACAAGTACTCGCTTGAATTGTTTAGGTGAACTATGTTTCGGTTAAATACTTTAGTCGTCACTTGATTTAGAGGTCAAGGGTACACATGTTTGTATTTGTGATTCATTTATGGAGCGTCAACTCTAGATTATTGCGTTATTGATTTGTATTTATGGTTGTCGTACTCAATATGAGTTGTGTGGGGCCTTGAAGTTGGCGGTTGTGTGATAATATTTTGTTAGTCGAAATAGAATTCAAATAAAGTACGGTTGCGGTATACCGGCATGGCGTAAGTAGAAAATTAAAAAACCAGAATTGAGGTGCCGAAATAGTTGCCTATCCGTGTACCAAGTGCAATTCGCAAACATTACGGGCAAAATCCAATGAAGACAAGCTAGTAGCTCAACACATTCATGCACATATTCAAGTGGCGCATCATATAATCAAATTTTCAATGAAGAGGAGGAGAAACTCATCAAATCAAACAAGATGACCCTCCTATCCAGTGCCTTATCATCATTATCAAGTCAAGAACGGTAGTGCGGATCTGCGGGTCTCAATTGAAAAAATGAATTAAAAAAAATAATAAATAGATGGGAGGATGAGATATTTGATCGTGACAAAAAATGGATAGAGTCGAACCATTGAGTAGCGAGGGGGCACCATAGAACATGGACATGGCATATATAAAAAGGTGTTGCCAAACTACTGGGATTACTTAGGTCAATACATGAAATGCTTGCGATTTCTAGAAATATAATGGTGTCTAGAGTCCGGATGAGTTCATTTAGTCAATTTGAGTGACTTACGAATATTAAGTTTGTCGTATGCTTTAATTTTATGTTTGCTTGAGGACAAGCAAGGTTTAAGTTTGGGGGAATTTGATAGGCGAGAAATTATACGATAGTTAAGGGATTAATTCTTATGTTTTTATGAGCTTTAAGTTGTTATATATATTATTTCTTGCATATTTATTATAATGGGTAGTCGAGCACCGATTATATATTTCTTTCTTATTTTGCAGTATTTGGTGCTATATTAAGTGAATGATGTTTCACAAAGAAGCCAAGAGACGGGGATCAACGAATTAGTGAAAGAAAACTGATGAGTCAGGAGGTTGCGTCTATGGCTCGCGTCGGTGCCGAGGATGGCTTGCGTCGGTCGATGCGATGTGAGGCATTTTTCGTCTCTGTTGTAGTAGCGTCAACCGACGAGAGGCTGCAGTAGCGTCGATTCAAGGACCTTCAGTCGATGCCTTGTCGATGGGAACTCTCTGTCGCGATGATTGGAGGTGCATCGGTCGACGCACATGCAGGTCGACGCGGGCGGGAGAAGTGCGTCGACGCCGAGAGCCGGCATGCGTCGGTCGATGCCCATCGACGCTGACGCTGCTGAGTTATTTTTGGAAGAAAACTTGTGCGGAAAGAAAGATGATTCCTATATAAACTTGACCTTCTTTCGTCTTATGGACACACACAACATATCCTAGGGTTCCAAGGAGTTCCATAGAGGTCCCAAGTCATCCCAATTTATCCATACATAAGAGAACTTGAAGATTGAAGATCCAAGACGCAAGATTCAAGTTCTACACATCGTTTCTCCTATTTCGTCAAGAATTATGTTTGTTTACCTGAACCTCTTCTTTTATTTTATTAACTCCATGAGTGAGTAAACTTATTACCTAGTTATAGGGATGTTGACACCCTCGTGAAACTATGTTCTAATTAATTTATGCAATATTGTCTTTCGTTCTTCATATGCGATTGCTTGTGTTGTTCTGCTTTCAATTTAAGTTTGATTAATTCTTAATTTGGTTTGATCACCTATATTAGGGACTGGTTATCTATTGCTAGAAATAGGATTGCTTTCCTTGTAATTGTCGTAATCTCTATTTCATTGGTAGAAACTAATGATTATGCATCGTTGGGGACAACACAACATAAGTTGAATAAACCGAGCTTATGTGTTTATTGCTTAGATTAATCTATTTGTCTGATTATTAATGCTGTTGTTGGGTTGAATCTAGAGAGATTATTCTAGGTTATTCAATGGGTAGAATCAATTAGAGAGCTTATTTTAATTGAGTAAACGGTAAGGGTAAATTCGAGTAGCAGAGCTTATTGTTACTTAGGGTTTTTAGTCGTATATGAAGAATGGATTATGATATTGTGGTTGGTTAGATGAGTTGAACGAGTGTGGAAACTGAACTAGAACTAGAGCTTTATTATTATTGAGTTTTTCATTAAAAATTTTCTTTCTTGTTTAATTGCTTATTTATTTTTCTATTTAGTTCTCTTAATTTGGTTCACAATTTCTACCCCATTTATTTGTTTAATAAAATACGAATTGTCACAATCTAAACCATAATCCTCGTGGGATCGACCCTTACTTGTCACTACTACTAGTTGGTAGAGAGAAGCTGATGAAAAATAAAATATTTAATTTGACGCTTAACAACGAGCAGTCATTGCTATTTATTATGTCTTTAGGCTAGATCTAGTTGGTCTAGACATTAATTGGGAAACCGTTAGGTGTTTATTATGTGTTTCGAAGTTTTATATTGCAAAATTGATTGTTTGACCAACTCTTGATTAATGTTAGACATTGATTGAGACCAAAAGGAGATATCAACGTCGATATGAAGTTAATTTGAGGTTGTGGTTGACAACCACGACTTGTGCAGATCAAATTCTTAGTAAATTGACCAATTGATAGTGGAGACTAGTCTAATGCCCTATACGTTTGTTTTATTACTTTTAAAACTAATTTTTCTTAAAATAGTTTTGAAGTGTTTTCTTTCAGTTTTGTCTTTCAAATGTTTTCTTAATATTTCTCATCATTTCAATTATTGTCTTACATATGAAATACCAAAACCAAATAATTAGTCTATGAGTTTAGAATGTATTTTTTTTCTTTATTTTTCTTTTCATGATACAAACATAAAAATGACTTCTGATTGGCCTCTTATAGAGACACACTCACGAAGAACTCACCGCACTACAATCAAAGTGCAATGATTTTCTCAATTAAATCCTTGGTGCTGCTGTTAGGAAGGCCAAATGATTAGTGGTTTTTGTATTTGTTTTTCATGATTTTAAATTAAGATTTGACTTGATTTTGTTTTTGTTCTTTAGTTCTATTCTGTTTTTGTTTATTGCTAGTTTATCTTGTTTCTCTCTCGTATAAGTTTAATGCCATATATTGAGTGTAGTGTGTGCAAGTTGATTGATGAAGTCAACCACATCTTTGAGATTCGAGATTTAACAAATAAAGACGACCAATTATCAAGAACCTCTACCTTATGATGATCCTTACGCTCCTCACGCTCTTTGACCATATGTAGATCCTTGTGATGACCTTTATGCATCTCCCTCTCATAAAGTGAGCCCCGAGATATGAGATTACAAGCTAGAGGGTTATCTTTTTGATTTCCTCCCAGTTTTTTATGGCCTCCCGCACGAGGATCTGCTTCACTTTATGCATGAGTTATAGGCCATCACTCAAATGTTTCCATCTCAAGACCTTGCCAAGGATCAAGTGAAGATGAAAATCTTTTTCTATTTATAAAGGGTCAATCAATGGAATGGTTCTTAGCTTTGTCCGAATGCATGAAGATAAGGGATAAGGTTTATGATCGGTTCATGGAGAAGTTCTATGTTCTTTACTCTGAGCTTTTATGATTTCCACCAAGCAATCAATGGGCCGCACCTCCAAATTTTTACAATTTGGGTGGTAATGAACTATATGCTCCACCCGATCACTAAACTCTGAGTCTTGATTTGTATGCCCCACCTCATACTTCTGACCACTCAGGCTACAAAACCTCATATGCTCAACTCCTCGAGTTATGATTCGTATGCTTCACCCATTTCTCATTCTTATTTTACAAGTTACAACCCCTATGCTGCACTTCCCTTGTCTCCTTACAATACGAGCTATGATAATTATACCCTACGTTCTCCCTACTATAATACTTCATATGCTCCACCCTCTGTGAATCCTTATGATCTGAGTTATGAGCCTTATTCCTTGCCTCTTGAGACTCATATTTTAATATATGACCATTACGCTTCATATATCCCAAGTTCTTATATTCTAAGATAAGATCATCATCCTACACCCCCTTCACTTGAATATAATCATGAGCCTAGTAATAAGGTAAATTGACTTCCTTATGATCATGACCTGCCTAATTTTCATTTTGTGGAACCCTCTTTGGTTGTTGATGACGTGCCAATTATTGATGTGGTGGAGCCTCCTTTTATTGGTTGTGATTTGAGCTTTAATGCTAAATCTATGAATGTGTGTATGGAGCTGATGTGTGCATTTTTTTTGCATATAATTGTGGTATTTTTCTCGCGTTATTAATTAGGTTTTAGTGTCATTTGTAGTGGTTTCGAGTCGAGTTTCATTAGGTTATTAGGTTATTTTCTCACTTTATTATTTTTCGTGTTTCTTTTTGATTTTACACTTAATTTGGTTAAATGGTTTCAATTAACTGAGGTTTGGTGACATTCTTAGGTTATTTTGTTCAAAACTCCCATTTCATAGGTGGCTCAATGATTTGAATCAAGCCAAGTCATGGAGGCCAAAGACTCAAGCCAAGTCGTGCCAAAATTTGCGCCAAGAGCAAGCTCTCAAATGGCAAATATTCTGGAATGTTAGCCAAGGCATGCCAGGCGAAGCCAAAACTCACGCCAGCCCATGCCTTGCCTTGCCCAAACTCGCGCTAGAAAGCGCGAAGCCCACGCCCGACGCCCGCCTGCCAGTGACCATTTCTACGCCTGCTCACGCCAAAACCCGCGCCACGCCTTATGCCTGCTCACGAAAAAACCCGCGCCACGGCTTGCGCCTGCTCACGCCAAAACTCGCGCCACGCCTTGTGCCTGACCCTGGCGACATCCACGCCCAGTGCCCAGCCATGGCCCCCCAAGCGCACCTAATGCCGAGTCACCCCGAGCCACCTCGAGCCGAATCGAGCCAAATCAACCCTAGGGTCGAGCCAAGTGGCTAGGAAGGTCAACACGGGTCACTTTTGGTCAAACCCAGGAATTTCAAGCCTTTAAGGCTAATTTGGCCCATTTAACACCAATTAAACCTAGTATAAATAGAACCCAACTCTCATTTTGTAAATAAATCCACTCTCCTCCCAACTCCTGCATGTTCTTGTGATTTATTTTCTCTAGGTTTTTACATTTAATTTCTCACTCTAAATACTAGAGTTAATTTCAAGTTTTTCCTTGGGTTTGTAAGCGTAATAAGATTTCAAGTCATCACTTGGATTTTATTTTGCTTTGTAATTTCATTCAATATTTTGGATTCTCTTTTCAATTCAAGTAAGTTTTCCTTTATTTTCTTCATTGTTCTTCAATTTATGCATTTTGCCTTAGCTCCTAGATTTATTGTTAGATTTTGTGATTTGGCTATAGAATCTAGGTGAGTGACACACCAAGATCACAGATCGGGTCCTTGATTGTTTTAATTTTGAGTATTTCATATGCTGTATTTTGGTTTTTATTTCCATACATAGTTTTATGTTGAATCTTAGATCTACTCTTCGTTTCTAGTTATTTCGCGTAAAGTTTTTAACTCTCACGTCAACTTTTGTTGCTTATTCCATTGATGCATTTTATTTTTGCTAATTTGCATTATTAAAGTTTTCATGATCATGCATGAATAGTAGTACTTTACGCTTTCATGTTTGTACATAGTAAAACTTTGCTTTTGCTTGCTTATTTTCATTATAGCTTTGTAATTTCAATTGGGCACACGCACGAGGCATACGAAACACTTCCACTTCCTTTCATAGTTAGTCGTAGTTTCATCTAGTTTCCATTTATTTCACTATCCTCTATTTTCACAAGCTAAAAACCCCTTGATTCTTACAATCAAACCAAATTCCGATAATACCAAGCCATGAACCCACTTTTATTATTTCAACACCACTAAAAATCTACAAAACAAAATGGCGCCGTTGCGACTCGGTTTGGTTAAGGTTTTTGATTTGCTTGTAGTTTCTTTGTGTTTCTAGCTTTCTTTTATATTTGGCATTTTTATGGTGTGTATACAAGGTCCTTGTGACAATGGAGGTTACATTTCCAACATGGTAGGGAATGGTGCAAACCATATTGGGAATGGAATGGTGTATAATGGTTTTGGCAACATGGGAGGACATGGTGCAAACCATGTTGCCAATGGTGGAATCGCCAATGATCAACCTAACATGGGAGGGCATGGTGCGAACCATGTGGGGTGTAGTGGCTTCACGGGTACGAATGGTCCGTATGGAGGATATGGTGCTCCCAGTCACTTTCTGAACATGCGCACTCCAAATTCCAGACTATATGGTGGTTATGATGCTCCCAATCATTTAAAGAATATGTCTAATGTAGGCTTTTTTAGTCCGAATGGGAATGTGGGTGGTCAATATCCGAATCCCGGCCCGTATGGAAGTCCTCATACTTATAATTTCAATCATGTCTAGATTGGTGCCAACAATAGTGCTCAAAAACCCGATCCGTATGAATTGTTTGGAGTTGTGAGCTCCAATGCCCCCCTATCCGCACTATGAGAGATGTTAACATACCATTTTTGGGGACATATACTCCACCTTGCATATCCCTTCCTCCCGATCAAGCAATGTTTTATAGTGCTAATGAAGCGAGTGAAGTTTCTTCCTCTTGGGATCTTAAGTTGAAAAAGAAATTAGAGGCTATGGAGGCTCGTCTTGCTATATTATCTTGCCCAAAACCAGATCCCCCGTGTGCATCGTGTGGAATGTTTGGTCATGATACCATGTCTTGTCCTTCAGCTCCCTCATTCAATATGCCGATGCCTCATTCGGAGGAAGTGTATGGGGTTCATGGGTATCAAATGGGACCCAGTTGTGCTAGATCATCTTTTGACCATCCGCCGACTCATAATCCTCATTACACTCCTACCAACCACATGCATCCGACTTTTGGTTATGCAAATACATATGCGGGTGTTACTCCTCACGTGGGTCCACTTGTATCGGTGAATGCTCCTTCTCCACCTTCCGATCCGAATCTCTTGGTCATTATGCAATCTTGTCCCGTGATGTCGGCCTTATTCGATACTAATTTCAATGCTCTTGAGGTTACAACCAATGGGTTAAATACTAACATAGGGCAACTAGAAAGTGATGTCAAGGTGCCAAATCTAGCTAATGAGAAAGAATATTTGCCAAGCCAACCTTCGAAGTGGTGGGGTGGTTGATAATAATGTTGCCCCTCCGTCCAACGAGGAGGTTCTTTCTATTCCGAGTGCTCTTAATCCTCTTGATTCCATCCCCACTGGACCCACTTTGACAAAGGCACTTCCCGATGGCCTACACAAGTCTTCGATCCCGTAAAGGCATAGACTCAAACTTTTATGCACCCCGTTTTTAATAGTTAATTTAAAAGCACGTCAGTTTGCTCGCAAGTGTACGAGGTAACTGTAGGGTGATGAGTTTGACTCGAGTCGTATCTCTCGAGGAAACAACTGTTCGGTCCTTTCGATGTTTTTCTCAAATACGAATAACATACATATACATTTGGGGGTTTGAATAGATTGATTCGATCATTAAACACTAAGACGATAATTAAACTAATTAAACTAATTACTTAAAACTAGATTATCAATTACGAACTAAGCAGTAAACTAAAGCTGATTAAACTAATTATTCTAATTTATCAACTAAGAGGAATAACTAAATTATCGATTAACGCTACGAAGATTAAAAGCTAATTAACGTATCTAAAGCATGAATTTAAGAAACTATCGCTAAGCAATTGAATCATACGAATCCAAGAACTATAAACTAAGCATAAACTAAATCGCATAAGTAAACTAAATTAACCAGTATCCAATATCCAAGCATAAGAAACAATGAAACTAATTAAAACTAGAATTAACTAAGAATTTATCTAAACAATTAACTAGAAAATTATCTAAGAGTTTAGAAAACTTATTGAAACTAAGGAAAGCAATGAAAAGCTCCAGCTATTCCGGAGTTTGAACGTTGATCTTGGGCGAAGAATGACTTCCGAACTCGAATTCGATGTGTTGTTCTTCAATCCTCGATCTCCGTTTTCAGATCTCATTATGAGATGTAGAATTATTGTTTTTATGCGCTAAGGAACCTTAGGGTAGATGTATCTATCGTGGCACCCTCTGAAAACTCAAAATATGAAGGGTTTTTATAGGTATTGCAAGTCTTGCCGCACAAGAAACCCTAATTTCCGAATTCTGGGCCGTCGCGTCGATGGTGCGTCGATGTTCGTCGAACTGACGCGTGCTGGCGCTCGGCACGGTGCGGTCAGCAGGTGCA
>BMAC01000722.1:94805-148874 GCA_014905375.1 Phtheirospermum japonicum | reverse complement strand
ACTCGTTTCACCGGAAAGCTTGTTCTTCTATTCTCGAACATCGAACTTCGTCTTTTACGTGCTAAACTCTTCCGGTTACTTAGCTGTAAGGTGAAAAATAACGAAACATCACCTAATTGCATCAATTAAGATCAAAATGCGGTAAAATAAGCTGGAATTATAAAATTACAGAATTACGCCTAAATCATCCAACTCATACCAAAAACAAATATAAAAATGAACTAAAAAGCTAATAAAAATAAGGACAAATCTACTCTAATCAACTACCCCACGCTTTATTGGTTTGTCCGTCCTCGAACAAACGATATTTTCGAAGTATAACTAGAATGAAAATTAGTTCAAGCAAAGAGTCGTGCTATGCTACATATGTAATTTTGAAAATATAGGTACAAGTCACGCAACGTCAAACACTTGACCATTATTTCATTGTCGCTTTAAAATAAAATCATGCTTCCTCACGAAGGATAATATATATAAGTACGCTCAAAAGCGCTCAAGTATTTTCTGCATGGGACGTGTATACACTCAAATCATACAATTACATGCACAGTAAATAAGCTCAGGGAATCAATCTCTTTTCAATCGCGAATTAAGTGTGCTATCAGAACTAAGAATCAGAAAAGGTCTTTACGGAGTTATAATGTAAGGCTCTTTGGACGGGTATGGAATATATAAGTCGTGTGGCTAACTCATGATCAATAACTCACTCAACCTAACCTAAACACGAAGCAAAATGCTTCACCTCATTCAAAAATAAAAACCTCACTTAACTCTCATAACGTAGCCTTTGAAATATAGGCTATTACTCAACTCAAAAACTCGTAAACCGACTGAAAGCTCAAACCACTGAAGTACAATTGAAGCTTATATCATGCTTCTTACATAACTCTTGCCTTCTAAACAATAGACTTTACGAAATAAACCATTAGACTCAAGCCTTTACAAGCGCGTAGGCAATTAATCAGCACTATGTCCACCATCCTATTGTTTATTTTTATTTATTCCCCCTTTTATTCTTTTTTATGGGGTATTAATTTTTTTTCTTTCTTTTCCTTTTTTCTTTTTTTTTTATTTTTTTATTTTTTAATTCGGATGGTGGTCCTTAATTACAAAACTAATAAATTCCTAATAAAAGTTTCCAAGACCCAAATAACCAATAAAATAAAGAACTCCTACTCCACGCTTTTAATGGGTTAGTAGGGGTCTCAAAAACACTTATGGCTAAAGGAAATAGATTATTTGGCTATGATTGGCTCATTCAGAATTTATAGTGGCTAAAATTTATGGATATGGCCGGAAATAGGGTTTTTTCTGCGCCTTAACGTCATTTTCAAAGTCAACTACACACAACGGTTTCAAAGAGATATCAAAACTGAAACTTGTTCACGTACATGCAAAGATGATAAACACTCAGGCTACTCACTGGCTTTTTGCATGAAAAATTTTGAATTGACGCTGTTTTTAAGGTTTTGCGAAATTGATTGCGTCCAAGTACCATTTTACAATATATATAATAATAAATTTTGGAAAATTATGCACTTATGCACGCTCAAAGACGAAAACAAATAGTCATACTTAGTCAACTTCGACAGGCATGCCATACAAACACAATTAAGCGTAGAAATAGCAATTAATCACGTTTAAGCATATAATTATTACAGGCCAAGTATCAAATAAAATTACACAATTAATCAATACAAATCACACTCGACCACCCCCCTCTCTAAAAATCCGGGCAATCTCCGGATTGCCACAAATACATCCAAAAATCAAAAAGAGGAAGGAAAAAGAAAACATCCCTGAAATAATAGTAGTCGAGCCGCTATTCGTGATTTGTGTAATTGGCCACTTCTTCAACGTACGTGATACGAATTGCCCTAAAAGAAAAATAAAACACACAAAAACAAAGAAAATAGCAGTATTTTTGGATTTTAAATTTTCCATTTTTTTTATTTTTTTTTATAAAGAAAGCATAAATAATAAAAATAAAGATAGAACGAGTTTAGAACTCGCGGGACTCATCATCCTCGGGGTTCTTGTCGACGTTCATGCTCGGTGTGGGGTATGCCGCCTCAAATCACTCCTCGAGCTTCGAAATGCGAGCTCGCATCTTCTTCAAGCTCCGACGATTTTGGTCGTGGTTCGCATCAATCTTCTCGTCGGTAATTTGGAGCTTATCGAACATCTTCACTTGAAATGCTTGGTTCTCCTCGAGAAATTGCCCCCAATCGGGACTCGGGCCTGAAGTAGAACGGCGGGCTTGCTCCATATCCTCGCCGCCATCATCGTCGTCATCGTGTAGTCGAGACGAAGATCCTCCTCTAGTCGACAACCTCACTCGGGGTGCCGGCGCACGCGCGAGTGGTAGTGAAGTGGTCCCAAGAGGGCTAAGTCCGCTTCCGGCCGGATCGAAACCGAAGTGACGGTCGAGGCCGGTAATGTATGGCGCAAATGAGAGAAGTGGCGACTTGCTTCCCGGAGTACCCTTGGTGACATTGTAAAGTCCTAGCAAAATAAGCGGGTACAACCGGACTTGACGACCATCAACGAGGCATTGTAGAACATAAAGCTCGACTTTAGTCGCGTAAGTGGCCTCATTCTTGCATAAAGGGCGTCGTCTCAAATCCTCGAGCAAGGAAATCTCTTACAATCCCCCGTGTTTCCCCCGGTAATCATCCCCCAAAAAGAGGCTAAATCGAAGCCTTGAACTCCAACCGGGTGGTCCCTTACGGTCGGAAAACCAAAAATGTTGCCAAAAACCTCCTCGTCGACAACCACATCATTTCCTCCTAGCCGACAAGAGAACGTCTCGTCGTTCCGAATCGCCAAAGTCGAGAAAAACTCGAGCATGAGTTCTCGAAAACCGGGCAACTGCATTTGGGCAAAGTACCCACAACCGAGGCCATCCACATATCGCAAAAGATCGGTGTGGTGGTCCGAACCATTCGAGGCATCATCCGCAATCCCTTGGACGTTCAAAGTCCGGTGCGTAGCAAATCCCCATTTCCGAATGTCCTTGAACATGTCCCCTTCCTTCTTGTCGAAAATCGGGAACGGTGCTCCATATTTCCCCGAGATATCTTTAAGTTTACCTGCTCGAGACATTATCAAACAATTCGAGAACGGACGGGGTTGAAAAACCTTGAAAATAAAACTTTGTGCTTCTTTGGGAAATTTCGTCGAACACTTGGCGTGCGTGTTCAACCAACTAAGAACTTGAGTAATTCTAGCACCAAAAACTTCCCACACAACCAACAACAACAACAATATGAT
This sequence comes from Phtheirospermum japonicum, assembly GCA_014905375.1. Lineage (NCBI taxonomy): Eukaryota > Viridiplantae > Streptophyta > Magnoliopsida > Lamiales > Orobanchaceae > Phtheirospermum > Phtheirospermum japonicum. The sequence goes on along the minus strand of BMAC01000722.1, from coordinate 145,601 downwards.
TCCAAGATAGTTTCAAGCGAAGTACCTCGTTGATTGTTCGTAGAGACGACCGAATTGTCCGGAATTGCCCGAATTTGCTTCAAACCTTGTAGCCCGTTTTGAACACAAATCAACTTGAAAGAGATAAGTATATTTTCCTGGGCAATATTGTGTATGTGAGATGAATTGTCGTGGTTTGGTTTGGTGTTTGTGAGAGTTTGAAAGATTTTAAAAATTTTTGAAGAAGAAGGAAGAAATTTGAAGTGAGAAGTGAAAAGTAAAAGGAAAAAGGGAGTTTGGGGCGAATTTAAGCTGCTTCCCAACTTATTCCCGCGGGTCAATGGTATATGGGTCGGGTTAACGGGTGAAAATCTGGTTTTTAAACGTTTCTGGGCCGGTCCACGGGTCGCGTCGACGCCGCGTCAGTCGACGCGACAGAAAGCGATTCTTCGGCATTTTGCGTCGACGCCGCGTCGACCGACGCGAGCATTCTCGGCGTCGACGCGGGCGGAATCCTGGGCATATTTTTCCTTCGCTCGTTCGATCAATTCTCCCCYTCCGAGTTCTTCCATCTGTTCTYAACAACTAAAAACCAAAATAAAATAATAAATAAATAAAAATAAAATACAAAAGGATACATAACGCTCGGGTTGCCTCCCGAGAAGCGCAAATTTTAACGTCGCTTGCTCGACGCTATCTTGCTCGTTTATCTCCCCACGTATGGTGGATCTCCAAACTCCACCATCTTACGATTGCTATTTTTACCTCGTCCGTCATGATAAAGCTTCAATCTATGCTTCCGAGCTTGAAAGGACAATTTGCCAATCTCATCGTACAACGTGGCTACGCCGTACTCATCAAATTCTTTAATCGAGAATGGTCCGCTCCATGAAGCTCCAAAATCGGCTGGGTCGTACTTACGTTCGTTATTATACAAGACTAATTCTCCAACCTCCAAGTTCTTGACTTCACTTGTGCGAACCTTTCTTGATTTCTTCATCTCCTTCGCCCAATCGCCTAAACACTCCTCGCCCGTGTTCTTTTTGAAAGTGAAATTTTCTCTATGGTCGAGGAAATCGTGCCTTGAACGAATTATTGGTGGTTTCGACTCCACCTTTTGCTCGAATTCGTGTGAAAACTCCTCATCAAAATTGTCTCCAAATTCTGCCACGATGTCGCGTATGTCAATTCCTAACAACTCGATCAATTCTTCTCCACTTAAGTGCATATGATCATAGGACTCGTAATCTTTACACGAATTGACTCGCTTGTCCCTTCCCTCGATAGAAACTCCGGCGTCATTTCCGTCGCCTAACTTGTTCAAAGTTGCGATCTCTCGTAATTCGTTGACGCATGATGCAACGGGGTCAATGAACGAATCTTCCTCTTGCATAATAGGAGAGGGAGTGTTGTGAATATCTTTCAGAGAAAAGATCACTGTTTCACCCAAAACGGTCATCGTCATTCTCCCTTTATGAACATCAATAAGAGTATGGGAAGTCGCCATGAACGGGCGTCCTAATAGAATGGTGTGCTCGTTGTCCTCAGTCGGGACTTTACCAATGTCCATAACCACAAAATCAACCAGAATTACGAGCACTCCAACTTGCACTAGAACATCTTCGACTATTCCTAACGGTCGTCGAGTTGATCGATCGGCCAACTGTAGGCGCATAGTTGTCAGTTTGAGGGGTCCAAGATCAAAATCTTGATAAAGAGAATAAGGCATTAGATTAACGCCCGCTCCTAGATCCAACATACCTACTGCCTTCTTCCCATTACCTAGTGAAATCGTTATGCAAAAACTGCCAGGATCGCGTTCCTTAGGTGGTAATGGTTTCTTGAAAATTGCGCTAACTTCCTTCGGTAACGGAACGTATTGAGTTGTCGCCAAACGTCTCTCTCGCGAGGCAAGTTCCTTAAAAGACTTGACGTAGGCGGGCATCGTCTTGATCACTTCTAAAAGTGGTAGGTTTATATTCACATTCTTTAAGAGATTGTACAGCTCCATGGATTTCTTGTTCTCCTTCGCTGGGCGTAATCGGCTCGGAAAAGGAACAGCATCCTTATACTGCATCGTTGTTTGCTTCGGTTGCGGCGGTTCATCGATGCCAGAGGTGTCGCTCGGAATTTTCCCTTGAATAGAACCAGGAACATATCTATTAGCGGATTTATGTATCTTGTCCACTGGTTTAGGAACAAGCTCCTCATCTTGGTTCTCTATGCCATTGTCGATCTTCTTCCCACTGCGAAGGATATGAACCGCCGATTCTTGCTCAGGTTGGCTTGGTAGCTTGTCTTTCTCCTTACTTGACCTAGCAATATCAGTTGCTATTTGTCCCATAGTTCTCTCAATTCTATCCATGTTTTTAGCTAGATCATGCACAATGCCGGAAAGTTGGTCTATTCCGCTCACCTTCTTTGAAAGTTCGTCTATCTTCGCATTCACCTTCGTAAGCCCTTCTCTATTACTGATCGTCTCAGCCACTTGATTCTGCTGCCAAACCAATAGCTGATCATTTGGTTGAGTTGCACTCAACGTCTGCCCTTGTGTATGAAAGTTATTTTGTGCCGGTGGGACTGGTACTTGAGCATAATGCGGTGGGGGAAATTGCGGATCAGGCGGCATATGATTTGGATTGCCCGGACCCCACTAGAAAAGAGGATTGTCACGTTGTGGTGTATACTTCTTTTGATTTGAATAATTCTGGATCGCGTTTACCTCCTCTTGCTGCTTACTGTAGTTAGGACATGCGTCTGCTAAATGCTGGAAGGATCCACACTGGTTGCAATTCGCAGCCATTTTCTGTGCAGCGGCCTTGCTAGCTCGCTCGGCTTTCCAAGCAGCTAATTTCTCGTCGAAAATCTCTGCACATTTCGCCTTAACTAACTTGCCATCATCTAAATCAGGGTCGGGGATGGAAACTTCGTTAACTCTCATCTTACGAGGCCGAGATTTGGTTTGTCTAGACTTTTCGCTTTGCTTCTCCAACACTTGTCTTGCCTCGTGTGCTGTCAAATCTCCAAAATCTCCTCCCGCTGCTATCTCTACCTCTCGTTTCCCATGGTCCAATAAACCATCGAAAAAGAACTGGTTAGTCATCTCCGGAGAATAGTTGTGGTGGGGGCAAGCTTGCAAAAGTGTTTTGTAGCGCTCCCACATTTCGTGAAATAGCTCTCCTTCTAACTGCTCGAAAGTAGCAATTTGCCTCCGAAGATGCCCCGTCGTTTGGGCTGAATAATATTGGTTTAGAAACTTCTCGCTAATCAAATCCTAGTCGGTTAACGAACCAGGCTCTAAGGACAGTAGCCATGACTTCGCCTTGTCCTTCAAGCTGTACGAAAAACAAATCATTTGGACTTCTTCTTGATGAAGGCCATGAACTACGAATCGGCCAACTTCATCAACGAAATAATTTAGAAATGCCAAAGGGTCTTCATGCACATTCCCATGAAAGGTTGGGAGTAGGTTGAGTTGATGCGGTTTAATTTCCACTGCCCTCGCGGTCGGTCCAAGAACAATGGCGGGCCTAAAGGGTACAACCTTTGGATGTGCCAAGTCGCGCTGTCTAAGTGCTCGATCTCCCCTTGGTTCTCGAACTTGGTCATATGCTCTCTCGTAGTGGTCGTTATGCGCGTAACGGTGCTCGCGCTCGTATCTCCTTCCGAAATTGTTTTGCTCGTAACCATGATCTTGATTTTCCAACCAGTCGTTCACGTGCCTTTGATTGTTAACATAGGTGTTTCGCTGCAAAACATCCTCATTCATAAATGCCACGTTCTCGACGTTGTGCTGACGCATGACATTGTTGTTCATCTCTTCGTTTTGCCTCAAATTCTCCATGTTGAGCGGGCGATTGACTATATTGTGCTGCTGGTTAACTCCTTCGTTTCTCCTTTCATCGCAGCTAGTAGAGTGTGACTTGTTTGGTTCACTACCATACCCAGCTCGAATGGGGTGTGGTGGTGATCTCGGTGGTGAATCGCCGTTTTGAACTGAATGTGCTCCTAACATAATGTCGGGAACTTGATCGCAAGCAAAATCAGTTGCTGTCGAAGAATTATCCTCGGGAATAAGAACGGGTCTTGGTCTTTACGGATTTGAACGGTGAATGTTGTCGATGAATGGCACAAGGTCGCGTTGAAGTGATCGCCTTCCTTGCATAAGCTCAACAACACGTCAACGTACCAAATGCCAAAAACCAAGTAAAAGCAAATAAAATAATAAATTAAACAGAAAATAAAACGAAAAACATCTTTAATTCCTACTCGTTGCGTTCCCCGGCAACGGCGCCAAATTTTTGACTCAAACTTTTGTGCACCCCGTTTTTAATAGTTAATTTAAAAGCACGTCAGTTTGCTCGTAAGTGTACGAGGTAACTTTAGGGTGATGAGTTTGACTCGAGTCGTATCTCTCGAGGAAACAACTGCTCGGTCCTTTCGATATTTTTCTCAAATAAGAATAACATACATATACATTTGGGGGTTTGAATAGATTGATTCGATCATTAAAAACTAAGACGATAATTAAACTAATTACTTAAAACTAGATTATCAATTACGAACTAAGCAGTAAACTAAAGCTGATTAAACTAATTATTCTAATTTATCAACTAAGAGGAATAACAAAATTATTGATTAACGCTACGAAGATTAAAAGCTAATTAACGTATCTAAAGCATGAATTTAAGAAACTATCGCTAAGCAATTGAATCATACGAATCCAAGAACTATGAACTAAGCATAAACTAAATCGCATAAGTAAACTAAATTAACCAGTATCCAATATCCAAGCATAAGAAACAATTAAACTAATTAAAACTAGAATTAACTAAGAATTTATCTAAAAAATTAACTAGAAAATTATCTAAGAGTTTAGAAAACTTATTGAAACTAAGGAAAGCAATGAAAAGCTCCAGCTATTCCGGAGTTTGAACGTTGATGTGTTGTTTTTCAATCCTCGATCTCCGTCTTCAAATCTCGTTATGAGATGTGGAATTATTGTTTTTATGAGCTAAGGAACCTTAGGGTAGATGTATCTATCGTGGCACGCCCTGAAAACTCGAAATATGAAGGGTTTTTATAAACATTACAAGTCTTGCCGCACAAGAAACCCTAATTTCCGAATTCTGGGCCGTCGCGTCGACGCAGCGTCGACTGACGCGTGCTGGTGCTCGGCAGGTGCGGTCAGCAGGTGCGCGCGTCGGCTGGCAGGTGCGTCGATGGGGTGCGTCGACATCGACGCTTCAGCAAGTTGCGTCGACAATGGTGCGTCGACATTGATGCTTCAGAACGTAGCGTCGACTGAGCGTCGACTGACGCGGTCATGACTCGCTGACACGGCTTGGGTCGACGGTCGCGTTAGTCGATGCGACTGAGCGTCGGTCTCCGTTTCTCGATCGTTTGCTACTCGTTTCACCGGAAATCTTGTTCTTCTATTCTCGAACATCGAACTTCGTCTTTTACGTGCTAAACTCTTTCGGTTACTTAGCTGTAAGGTGAAAAACAACGAAACATCACCTAATTGCATCAATTAAGATCAAAATGCAGTAAAATAAGCTGGAATTATAAAATTACGGAATTACGCCTAAATCATCCAACTCATACCAAAAACAAATATAAAAACGAACTAAAAAGCTAATAAAAATAAGGACAAATCTACTCTAATCAGGCACCAACCTCTAAAGCCCCTATGCCTTCTCCATCATGCTTATCTTTTGAGGATTTCTTACATATGGATATGATTCGAGATTTGGTCGAACAACTTTATATGGAGGTAGCGAGCATTGAAGAAGAGTTCAACTTGAGAGCTTGTGTTGAAGGTTGTGGTGAATTGAATGAGACCCTTGTTCGTAACGACGATCCTATTGTGCTTCAATGTGCCAAAGGTTTGTGTGAGAAAGATTTCTTATGTGTCTTGAGGGCAACGATGAAGTTATAGAGGAGGAGGTGGAGATTGTTGATGATGGGTTGGGAGTCGAACCTATTAAAAATCATGACGATTATCTTGAGGGGATCGGTGAATTGTTCGAGTTAGCATCCAACGAGGTTGAGAGGAGGCATAAGCCCGAGCCTAAGCCTCCCCCATCTCACCTCAAGCATATCTATTTGGAGGAAAAGGAGAGCAAGCCGATTATCATCTTTGTCAATTCGGATCCAGAGGAGGAGAGGTCGATTGAAGGGCTTAAAGTTTATAAAGGTGCTATTGGTTGGAGACCCGGAGAGATTAAGGTAATTATCCCTTTGACTTATTTGCATACGATCATTTTTAAGGATGATACTAAACTTTCTCGAGAATTCCAAAGGTGTTTGAATCCAAATTCTAAGGAGATAGTGGAAGACGAGAAATTGAAATTGTTGGAGGAAGGCTTAATGCTCAAAATTGATGGGAGTGAGTGGGTGAGTTCCATATCATGGTACCAAAGAAGGGAGGTATATACATTGTCGAGGATGAAAAGGGAAAGTTGTTGGCCACGAGGGCTACAACGGGATGGAGGATGTTGATCAATTTTAAGGAGTTAAATGCGGCTACCTAGAGAGACCATTTCCCTCCCGCGTTTATCGACCACATGATGGACAAGCTAGCCGGCCATTATTCCTTTTGTTTTTTAGATGAGTCATAGGGTCATTTCAAAACAAAAATCCCACCTGAAGATCTACCTAAGATGGCTTTTACTTGCCCGATTGAAACACTAGCCGGCCATTATTCATATTGGTTTTTAGATGATTTGTTGGGTCATTATAAAACCACCATTCCACCCGAAGAACGAGCCAATATGACCTTTGGAACGCTTGCTTCTCGACGACCTTTACTTGGGCTGTGCGATGCCCCAAGAACGTTTCAAGGATTGGACCCTCCCGACAAGGAGGTTGTTGCTTTGGTGGATTTTCCCGTTCTCTTTCCACCATGACCAAAGAAGGGAGTTCATCAAGCTAATGACGTAAAACAAGCTCTTTTTGAGAGGCAACCCAAGTTCTTTTCGTTTATTTCTTTTACTTTTACATTTCTTTCTTTCCTTTCCTTCTTATTATATAAAAATCCAAAAACTTTTGGTTCTTTCTAACCCTGTTTTGTTTTGTTTTGTTTTGTTTTGAGTCATGTGCATATTTTCTTGGGTTTTTTGATTTTGTGATTTCCTTTTATAGTGTGTTGTTTTTCGACTTCAACCTTGGCCAAATTGAAAAGTTAATAGCATTCATGGAGCCGGGAGAAACAAGCCATGCTCGATTTTCACTTAGATTGCTTGGATGCTTAAGTGGACCCCACCGAGCTCGACCCAAACTCGCTCAGTTAAGGAAGCTTCAATCTCACCCTCTTTTTACTTGAATTTTCATTAAAATGCAATAAGGGCATTGCATTGTTTAAGTGTGGTGTGGTTAGGTGGATATAGGGTCCGGGTTTTAGCATGATTTGTATATCTTAACTCGAGCCTTGGTGAAGAAACGCATTCTTGGCGAAGTGACGCTTACTATTTGCGCATGTATATGGTTGAGTCATTTTTTGTGTCTTTATTACATTGGTAAGCAATCACCATATGCTTGGAAGTTTGAATAGTTTACTTGTCGGGTATTTACATGTTTATGCCTCTTGTGTAAGGAGTTGAATTTTTGTGCTTCGTCTAAAACCCGCATATATATATATATATATATATATATATATATATATATGTGTGTGTGTGTGTGTGTGTGTGTGTGTGTGTGTGTGTGTGAGTGTGTGTGTGTGTGTGTATTCAACATTTACTCGTGAAAAGATTTCAAATCTCTAAAATCTCTTTTGATTTTGTTTCCAAAACCCGGTGCAAACTAGTGAGCAGCCTTGTGTGAATTATCGGTTTTGCTTGCATTTTTATGAAAATTGCATTGAGATGGCTTGATTTTGCTCGTACATGATAGAATTTGGAAATGACCTAGACACACATATATCACCATTATTCTAGCCATATCCAAATCTATAAGCTACTTAAAAGTCCCAAATGAGCCCCCTTGAGCCTATGCACCGTTTCTTGTTAGCCAAGCTCAATTTTTGCTCTTATATCTTCATAAATTGTGAGGTGAGAGTGTATATTGTTAGTTGACTAGAAATGTGAGGGAAATCAATTGAGGGTTTTGGGTTTTGATTTTCTTATACAAAAAAAAAAAGAATAAAACTCCAACACAAATCATGTAAAGTGATAAAGCGTGCGTTTAAGTGAAAAGCCTAGTGTTCAAAAAAAGCTAAATTTAGCAAAAATAAGCAAATTCAAAAAGCTTTAAGTGTTGTGAAATAAAAGTTGGAAAATTGTGGGACTATACGAAAGGGTTTCAAATGAAAGTTTGGTAACTTTGGAAGGGTGAAGCGATCATAAGCTTCGGGTTCTAGAATTTAGGGTTATGTGTGTTATTGATCATGTTTGTTCATGTGTTAGCCACTATAACCATATATTCCATACCTTAACAAAGAGCCAAAATTACAACCCGAAATAAATACCTCTTTTGATTCTTGTTTGGTCATGTATAATGGGTGATTTTGAGTTTCTAATTTTTGAAATCTTGATGAGATGCATGCATTGTCTGACTTGAGCGTATACACGTCCTTTATAAAAACACACTTAAGTGAATTGAGCGAAAACTCTCAAAATTCCATTTGTGAGGAAGTCATCGATTTGGTTTTCATTTGAGAAAGAGTAATACGAGCAAGCACTAGTGCAAAAAGTCGATTAGAGGCGCTGCATAAGTGACGGTTCAGAGAGGAACCGCTGCAAAAAGTGCAATGGTGGCGCTTATTAGCAAAAAAACCGTCACTTATAAATATAAAAAAATTAAAATTTTCGCCCGGGTGGCGGTTATTGAATACCAGCCGCCACCAATAATAGTATAAGAAGCGTCACCCAAAAAAAAACCTCGGGTGGCGCTTCTTTGAAAAAGCGCTGCCAATAAGTAAAACCAGGCGGCGCTTCTTTGAAAAAGCGCTGCCAATAAGTAAAACCGGGCTCTTTGAAAAAATTAGCGAACTCACTTAGAAACCCTGAAATCCCAACCCTACTTCTCCAATGACGTCGCTCCATCCCTCTCCACCCTCACAACCTCCCTCGCCTTCCTCAACTGCCCCATCTCCTGATCTCCCCCATCCGCCTTCTCGTCGAGCTCGCCGCCAACCTCCACTCCACCTGCGTCAGCAGCCTCAAGACACTCTTCGGCATTTGGTTCAGTTGCCTCCAGAACGTCATCTACCTCACCGCGTCGCGTGTGGGCACCACTAATCCTCGACGACATGAGATTCCTACGTGCTGTCACGCTCTCCCAGACCAATCTCTCCGGCAATCTGCCCAAAAATTGGCACCCGAATCTCACCTTCGTCGATTTATCGGGAAATCATCTCATAGGTAAATCTCCATCTCGTTAATTCATCTCGAAAGTCTCGTGCACTTGAATCTCTCGTCAAATTCCTCTTAACGAAAAGATCTCAGCCACATTGGGAACTTGGGACCTTTGAAAAACCTATCCCTAGCTTCGAATTCGTTAACCGGGCCGATCGTTGTCGGGCCTAACCCATCTTGATCTGGGCTCGAATCAGCCCAGTGGGAAAATTCCAAATTTCATAAGGGATATGAATAGTTTGAAATACCTAAATCTTGGAGGTAATAATTTTTGCGGTGTTGCTAGTTATCTACCTCTTGACTGAATCTTTTCTGAAATGCATATGACCCTAATCATGGATTATAATGATGATTGTCTCATCGAATAGCGCATTGAATTGATGAAGCTTGCATATGACCCAAACTGTATTGAGTTTGGTGCAGGTTATTGAGAGGAAAGGTCTTGATATGGTCTAGCGTGATTAGATCTTGCTGTCAAAAGAATTGGGAGATTTCTGCCTCAGTCAAATTCCATTGTATCTATTTTTCATGATATCCAGCTCGGACCTTGAGTTTTTGAATTAAAAGTTTCATTGACTTAGCTAACTTTAAGAGATCTACATATAGCCACATAGAAAGCATAAATTTGTTATTGTTTGTTTATGTTTCTTAATGATGAATTATGTCCATATCTTGCAAAATCTCAATAATATCCGTTGTCGAAAGAATCTCGGAACAATTTAGGCCTGATGCTATTCATGAACCAGGTTATGGAAGTAATAAACTTGGCCCTCTATAAGATTTTGTAGCATTCATTGTTTAGGAAAATAAAAGTGTTTCCTTTAGACTTCATAGTTTTGCTATAGAAGCATTTGAGACGGATACGCTTTGACAACCAACTCATCAAGAGAGAAACCCAGGGAAGAGTTAGGAARAGGAACAAGGAGAAGCGAGAACCACTTAAATGGAGGAATCTACTGTGTTGTCTTACTTTGTTTTAAATTAATAAAGTCATTGCCATATACATGAAGTCTTAAATTATAATACCTTTTTTTCCTGTTACTGAGGGGGTGGGGTGGGTGGGGGGATTTATTGGATGCATTTTAAATATTAGCAATGTTTGTGAACACGAAGGGTTTTATAAGCATAAAGAAATTTATTTAAGGTAAAGATAGGAGTTAACTTAAAAATTTGTTGCAGGCCATCGATCACATCACAAATTCTGCTGCAAAATCGAATTACATGTGCTGGTCAGATATCAGATATCAGTGCCTATTGTTTTCAGAGGCCCAAATGGTGCTACTGCTGGTGTGGGTGCTCAACATTCCCAGGAATGAATTTGACCGCCTTATATTGTTGGACTAGCTGAATGATGCACTACTAGATAGATAGTCCTCCATTCAAATTCCGAAGCAAAATTTTAAGCATGTGCATAGAGGTGTTCTTTAGTCATTATTCACTACTCTATATAAGTGCATTTGCTAAACCAAAATTGAATATTATTAATACTGAAGCATTAGTTCTTTACTTGCCATATATATTGTGACATTTTTGGATTGTAGACAAGGAAATCGGAAGATATATACCTTGTTATGATTACAGTCGGAATCCTCATTTTTATTCTTTCCAGTTCTATGTGGCATAGTATGGTGCATGTCTAGGATTACAGTCGGAATCCTCATTTATATACTTGAACCGCCTCTAATCACCTTGTTTTCACTAGTGAATGCTTGACGATAACGAGTTTATGTTGATCCTTTCATCATATTAATTAGGATAAGCACAAGAATTTTTCTTTTTGCATAATATTCATTGCATGAACATTCTCGATTCTTTTCGTTGTTCGAGAACGAACAGACCGATAAGTGTGGGGTGGTTGTTTTGCATGTGATTGTGGTGTTTTTCTTGTGTTTTTAATTAGGTTTTAGTGTCGTTTGTAGTGGTTTTGAGTCGAGTTTCAATTAATTGAGGTTTGGTGAAATTCTTGGGTTATTATGTTCAAAATTCTCATCTCATAGGTGACTCAATGGTTTGAATTCAAGCCAAGGCATGGAGGACAAAAACTCAAGCCAAGTCGTGCCAAAATTCACGCCAAGAGCAAGATCCGAAATGGAAAATATTCTAGAATGTTAGCCAAGGCATGCGAGCCGAAGCCAAAACTCACGCCAGCGCATGCCTTGCCTTACCTTGCCCAAACTCGCGCCAGTCACTGCCCAGCATGCCCATGCGCGCGCAGCGCACTCACCTCCCGCACGCCCGCGCGCAGCCCATGCCCAGCGTCGCCAGCTCCTGCGCCAAGCAATTGCCAACTCCTGCGCGAAGCGCCCGCACGCCCACGCCCGACGCCCATTTGCCAGTGCCCATTTCTGCGCTTGCTCACGCCAAAACCTGCACCACGCCTTGCGCCTGATCACGCCAAAACACACGCTACGCCTTGTGCTTACCCTTGGCTACATCCACGCCCAGCGCCTAGCCATGGGCGCCCAAGCGCACCCAATGCCGAGCCACCTCGAGCCAAATCGAGCCAAATCAAGCCAAGGGTCGAGCCAAGTGGCTAGGAAGGTCTACACAGGTCAATTTTAGTCAAACCCGAGATTCTCAAGCCTTTAAAGCTAATTTAGCCCATTTAACACCAATTAAACCTAGTATAAATAGAACCCAACTCTCATTTTGTAAAGAAATTCACTCCCCTCCCAACTCTTGCATGTTCTTGGGATTTATTTTCTCTAGGTTTTTAGATTTAATTTCTCTCTCTAAATATTAGAGTTAATTTCAAGCTTTTCCTTGGGTTTGTATTCCTAAGAAGAATTCAAGTATTCACTTGGATTTTATTTTGCTTTGTAATTTCATTCAAGATTTGGGATTCTCTTTTCAATTCAAGTAAGTTTTCCTTTATTTTCTTCCTTGTTCTTCAATTTATGCATTTTTCCTTAGCTCCTATATTTATTGTTAGATTTTATGATTTGACTATGGAATCTAGGTGAGTGACACACCAAGATCACAGATCGGGTCCTTGTTTTTTTTTAATTTTGAGTATTTCATATGCGTTATTCTGGTTTTTATTTCCATACATAATTTTATGTTGAATCCTAGGTCTACTCTTCGTTTCTAGTTATTTCTCGTAAAGTTTTTAACTTTCACGTCAACTTTTGTTGCTTATTCCATTGATTCTTTCGATTTTTGATAATTTGAATTATTAAAGTTTTCATGATCATGCATGCATAGTAGTACTTTAGGCTTTCATGCTTTTACTTAGTGAAACTTTGCTTTTGCTTTCTTATTTTCAATATGGCTTTGCAATTTTAATTGGGCACACGTACGAGGCATACGAAATACTTGCATTTCATTTCATAGTTAGTCGTAGTTTCATCTAGTTTCGATTTATTTCATTTTTCCTCTACTTTCACAAGCTAAAAACTCCTTGATTCTTACAATCGAATCGAATTCCCATAATACCAAGCTATGAACCCACTTTCTTATTTCAACACCACTAAAAATCTACAAAACAACATTGCCCCTCGTGTACTCTTTAATTATTTTATGAATGAGAGTGTGGGGATGATGCCAAAGGAGGTTTCAGTTGTGATAAGTGATTTGAGTTTGATGGCTGGCTATAATTTAGGATGAGAGTGAAGTTTTTTTGAGACCCATGGACTTGTAGGAGTATGTCTGTTTCACCCAAAAATAAGACAACGTCTGAACCTTGCGCTTTTCACGAGCTGCACACACAAACACATCAGAAAAGGACCACCGTGGATTTTCCGGTTTGAACCTCTCTGATGCTTAAGTCAGAAAGCGTATAGAGTGTTTCTGGTGAATAAAGCAAGGAATGCAAAAGGAATGACATACCTTTCTGAGCCTTGGGGCTGAGGTATTTATAGTTTTCCTCAGTGGGGACCCCTTCTGGGATCTCGGAAACAAAGGCCGCGAATCAGGGGCCGTTAAGAAACAAATTCTGACAGGTGGTCCCCCTTGTCCCCTCAGTGGAGGTCAGGATGCCAGGTCTGCCCTGATCCTTCTCTCTCTTTCTATTCCAGGTCAGGACATCAAGCCTGCCTTGGTGCAGTTCTCTAAGGGTCATTTCATTGGAAACCCCTATCAGGTCAGGATAATTCCTGAGCCGCGGCAATCCTATCTCCAACATCTGCTTTGTCTCTAAGGAATCCAGGTCATACCATGCCTAGGACTGAGTCGGCCTGATTTCCTTTCTTTTCCCCAGGTTATCTCAAATCAGATCTACCCTAATCCGGGTCTGACCTATTTATGCCCCATCAACTCCTCCCCCCGAAATAGTTGGGGTAGAGCTGTAAAACTCTAAAACCTTTTGAAATAAATGCAGTCCCACATTTTTCTTATTTCTCGTACTCGCACGAATCCCTAGAAATCTGCCTGGCGACTAGGCCTAATCATTGGCATTAGTGGTGTCGGCCCACATTCCCAAACAATTACCATACCCCCACGTCTTCCCAAGTACTGACAAATCAACGGCGTGTGACCTACCCTAGGACGGTTGGCATTCCAGCTCACCACCTAGGATACTGTTCACCTGCCAACATTAAATGCGGGGATCCCATCGAATCCCTCTTTTCCTCGATTTTATTTTTTTGAATTTATCCTCTTGCCTTTTACTCCCGCTGGACTCTCCCTCTCTCTCACTTTCATTTTTCGCTTTTGCAAAAATTCTTGAGTTTTCTTCTTTTCTCTCTAATACTCTGGCGAACTTTCCAATTATGTTTTTCCAAGTTCAATTTCTCCAGCCACCCTCGTAGACCAGGTACATTCCTTAGTCTTTACTCTTTTAATTTCTGATAATGTCATCATCCGTTCCTCTCTCCGATGTTCCGCCGATTACTTCTCCCTCTCCGGCAGTGAGACTCTTCCTTGCCGTCCGCCGCTCCAGAGGCGGCGGTAATTTCTTCGTCCTCATCGTCTGTCACTTCAGAGGTGGCGGCGGTTTCTTCATCTTCGCCATCTTCCGTTGTAGAGGCGGCGGCGGTTTCTTCATATTTTCCGTCTGCCGCTCCAGAGGCGGCGGCGATTTCTTCATCTTCGCCGTCTGCCAATCCAGAGGCGACGGAGACCACTTCATCATCATCTGGACTAGAATACCTCCTGCCTACTCCAGATCATCCAAAGGTCACCTCCATCTTTAGTGACAGATCTATTGAGGAATTCTGCCATAAGTATAAGTTCCCCGAACAGTTCGATCCTCTCAGCCCTCCGGTGGGCATCCTGGCATGTCAAGCGCTGGCTGGCTGGTTGACTTTCTACGTCGACCAGTTTTAGGCGGGCTTGTGCCTCCCGGTAAACCCTCTGATGTTAGAAATCGCCACTATGTACAAAATCCCCATCTTCCAATTCACCTCCAATTCATTCAGGATCATGGTATTTTATAATCTTTCCATGCGTTATGCTAGTCTGGATACAGCTCATACCTTCTTTTAGCTTTTTCAAGCAAAGAGCTCTCACCCGGGCTACTTCTATCTCTCCGCCAGACCTGGCGTCCACTTCTTATATAAACTTCCTTCTTCCAATAAGGCCTGGAGGAAGAAATTTTTCTTTTTTTATTGTAATGGGGACTGGGGTTTTGACCCTAAGACCATCGAGAAACTACCCTCCTACCAACACTTATCCACCACAAACAGATCTCCTCATTTGCAAAAAACCATTTCCATCCTTAATGTGAATCCCCTCCATGTCACTGAACTCCTCCTTCCCTTTGTCTTGGACTTTTTCAATGAACGACTAGAAACGGGTCCTCTAACTTGAGAAATTGGTATATTTTCTTTCATCCTGGTCTGTCTCTCTGCATTTTATTTTTCATAGGTCTCAAGTTTTCCTCCTTTCCTCTTATCAGAAAGGATGATGTGCCAGATGATTGCTGCCGCCATAGAGAAGGCCCCAGAAACAACTGCCCCAGAAGTGGGTCCTTCGCTATCCGTCCCGATCCAAAGTTCTGCTCCTTCCCAAGCACGTGGCCTCAGCTCTTCTCAAGCTCCAGGCTACAGCTCTTCGCAACTGCCACCTCGCGCCACAGCAGCTAGGAGCCCTTCCTATGAATCCGAAGAGGATGTCCTTCCTCTGGTCAAGAGGCCACGTGTAGCTCAGAGCAGTCGAACTATAACGACCTCTTCTCCAATTACTCGCAGTGCTCCAATCACTCGCAGCACTCCTCCTCCCATCACTCGCAGTGCTCCTCTTCCCATTAACTCAGTCATCAACTGCCCAGGAGAAGTGGCCGTCCAATACATGCGCCAGCAAATGCTGCCCGCGGATCATCCAGACCTAGAGAAGATGTCTGATCATGAGCTCTTGGATTCTTGGTGTCAAGACGAAGTGTGAGTAAATTTTCCTTCCTTTTACTTTCGTCTTAAATTACTTGTCTAAGTATTAACCCTTTTTCTCGTAATCAGGCTCTCTCCAAGAAGGCTCTCTTGGCTACTCGAGCTACCAGATCTATGGTCCAGTTTGATGTGATAAAGGAGAACAAAGAGCTGATCGTGAAAGTGGATCGCTTCAAGGCTCTAGCCAAAGTGCGAGGGGTTGATCTGAAGAAATAAGGGGAAGAGCTGCAAGGGCTGAAGGATAAGCTCAAGAAGACGAAAGCGGAGCTTGCCAAGGTGAGGAAGGCTAAAGCAAAGATGATGGAGATTGCGCGCTCCGAGGCAAGGGATGAGGCCCTGGCAGAAGCTAGGAGCCTTGCTGACGAGGTTCTGGTGAAATCCAGAGAAGGGTTTGAGACCGAGTACTTAAACTCCGAGAAGGGCTTAAGATTATCCCAACTTGCTCGGGTGGAGACTCGCACAGCCTTCCTGGGGTCCAAAGAGCTCTATTAGATGCTCGTCCCAGAGGCTATACGCTTTTTTCACTTTGCTCTGGACGAGCAAGTGAAGTGGGCCTCAAGCAACCCAGGGGTTCCTTTTAATCGAGCTCTTTACTTGAAAACTTCTCCGGAACCCACCTCGTTCGCCTATGTTCCAGAGCAAGATCATCTACACACTGTCGGAGCAGCTGAGTTCGTTGAGCATGTCCTTTCCAAACTCCGTTCCCCTACACCTGAGAAGTCTCAGCCACACCGGGCTCTTGCTTTGGCCGCTCCTGGCTCTTCTCTCTCCCCAACCTTCACAGGTCTGGCCTGGCGGGGCCTCTCCGGGTGCCTTAGCCGAAGATGCGGTGGAGTAGTTGGCGACCGAGATGGACGCTGAGCCTTAGGTTTTTAGGGCTTCTTAAGCTCTTTTTTGATCAGACCTGATGTTTTGCCTGTGTGGCTGGTCTGTTTTTTGTCTTTTTCCTGAATTTGTACTGTGATTTTTTAATTGATAATAACGCACTTTTTTGTCCTGTAATGACTCTTAGAATTCTAGGGTTTCCTGGTTTTTCGAAAACCCTAGTACTTTTTATTCCTTGGCAGGTGCCTTTGTTTTCTTTATATGCCTGCATGTATGATTCATTTTCTTTCAATTATCTAAAATGGCTTCTTCTTCTTCCCTTATTGAAGAACTCGATTCTGTGAAATGAAAGAACATCTTTCTGTTCGTCGAAAATTTTAAGCTTTATGATAAGCTGAATGTGCTCCGAGAGAAGATCAGCTATCTGTACCGCCTCCTGGAGAGGAAAAGACAGAAAAGACGCCACTATAAGCGAGAGTGGGCTGAGCTGCGGCAACTGAATCGTCAGTTGTAGGAAAAGAAGGCCGACTTGACGGAGTCGGTGAACCAGTTGACTATTGCCGCCGGCAAAGCTCATTCCATATCCGAGCGAGCTGATAAGTATCGCCAGCAGTACCACAAAACTGAGCGTGAGCTGTGGCGTGTCCGCCGTATTTTGGCTGTTAATCGGAGTGCCTCTTCTTTGCATGGCTAAACATCTCCGAGATTTTGTTGAATTTTCTGTTCTTCTGTTTTATTTACTGCATTATTAATCAATTTCGCCAGCCTGTGTAGAAGGCGTAAGCAATTTCTTGTGTTGCCAGAATGCTATGATAAATGCAAGAGTATTTTTTTCGAAAGTTTTCGATTGATTCTTATTTTTGTTTCATCAAATCAAGCGAAGTAGGGCTTTTCACGTCTTTAGCCAATCCAGGCTTTTGATCTTCCCATAAGGTTTGGAGAATTGAGGTATTTGCCCTTGGCCAGATTTACCTTAAGCCACTTCTGACTTAGGCTAATAGCCAGGTCAGGCATTGCACGAGTATCTCGACTTAGCCAATACTAGCTAAAACTGACCATCCGGTCAGGAACATGGGGCATCCGCCCTTAGCCAATCCTGGCGTAAACTGACAATAAGGTCAGGAAAATGGGGCCTCCGCCTTAGCCAATCCTGGCTTAAACTGACAACTACGTCAGGAAAATGGGGCATTTGCCCTTAGCCAATCCTGGCTTAAACTGACAACAGGTCAGGAAAATGGGGCATCTGCCCTTAGCCAATCCTGGTTTAAACTGACAATCAGGTCAGGAAAATGGGGCATCCGCCCTTAGCCACTCCTGGCTTAAACTGACAATCAGGTCAGGAAAAAGGGGCATCCGCCCTTAGCCAATCCTGGCTTAAACTGACAATCAGGTTAGGAAAATGGGGCATCCGCCCTTAGCCAATCCTGGCTTAAAGAAACTCGCGTTTTGGCAGACAAAAATAAACCTTTAGCTTTTCCCAAATCAGCTCTTCTCAAGACCAGATCTCCTACCTGGAAATGCCTCTTAAACATAGATTTATCATAAGATGCTTTGATTCTTCCCTTAATATGTTCCATCCTTACAACAGCTCTTTTCCTTTTTTCCTCCACCAAATTCAGGGCATCTTGAATCAATAGCTCATTTTGATCCTCCACGAAGTTTTGGAATCTTTTGCTCCTCCACGAAGTTTTGGACTCTATGGGTTTCCATACTGATCTCGGCGGGGACCACAACGTCCATCCCATAGACCAGACCAAACGGCGTTTCCCCCGTGCTCTCCTTGGGATTAGTCCTGTATGCCCACAGAGTTGAGCTGAGCTCGTCGACCCATCTGCCTCCTGCCTTCTCCAGACGTGTTTTAATTCCTTGTACGAGGATACAGTTGGTCACTTCAACTTGTCCATTGGCTTGTGGGTGGTAGACAGACGTGAAGTGCTGATCAATTTTCATTTTAACACACCAGGCCTTGATTCTGGCGCCCATAAACTGGGTACCATTATCTGAAACCAAAATCCTGGGAATGCCAAACCGACAGACTACATTCTTCCACAAAAATCTCATCACCGCATCCTCTGTAATTTTTGCTAAGGCTTCAGCTTCTACCCACTTGCTAAAATAATCGATGGCTACTATCAAGAACTTCTTTTAGGCGGGGGCAGTGGGGAAAGGACCAACCAGGTCGATCCCTCATTTGTCAAATGGGTAGGGAGATCTCATCGTCATGAGCTCTTCCATAGGATTATGTATTAAGAGCGAGTTCTTTTGACATTTATCACAAGTCCGCACAAAATCCTCTGCTTCTTTTCTTAGTTGTGGCCAAAAGTATCCTGCTCTCAGGACCTTACTCGACAGGGCTCTAGCACCCATGTGATTGCCACACCACCATTCGTGGACTTCTATAAGAACATGAGTGCCCTCTTCCAAGCCCAGACATCGTAGAAGGGACTGTCCATATCCTCTCTAGAAGAGCTCTCCTTTAATTAAGCAAAATCGAGCAGACCTGGTCTTTACCTTCACTGCTTCTTTCTTGTCTTTTGGCAGCTCTCCCTTCTCTAGATATGTTTTGATAGGGTGTTGCCAGTCCTGTCTAACTTCCTCAAGGGCGTGTACCTCCTCTTCCCCAAACTCTCGGTATGCCATCAATAGGGTGATTATCCTTTCCCGGCAGTCTGTGCTGAACTGTCTACTTTGGCTAGGTAATCAGCCTGTCCATTTTCTTCCCTAGGGATTCGATGGATTATCAATGAGCTCATGCAATTCTCCAACTCCCGAAATTGGGTTAAGTATTTTAGCAGATGTTCCTCTCTGGTTTCAAATTCCCCATTTATTTGTTTGCATATCAACTGCGAGTCTACCCTGGCACACACCTGATATGCGCCTAGGTCCTTTACCATCCGCACTACTCGTAACAAGGCCTCATACTCTACGGCATTATTGGAGAGAAGATAATTCATGCGGATAGCGTGTTCCGTAGTGGTTCCTTCTGGGTCTATCATCACAACTCCTGCACCACAACCGAGGTTTCTAATAGAGCCATCGGTGTAGATCGTCCATTCTTTCACCTCTTCGGAAGGGCAGGTCATTTCTTGCATGAAGTCGACCAGCGCCTGAGTTTTAATTGCCGTTCGCGTCTCGAAATTGATGTCGAACTCACTGAGTTCGATTATCCACTTCACTAGGCATCCCGAGGCCTCTGGTTTGTCCATGATTGTCTTCAAAGGTAGATTAGTTCTGACCACAAAGCTGTGTGAAAGAAAATAAGGGCGTAGCTTACGGGCGGTTCCGACTAGAGCAAGCATGGCTTGCTCCAATTCTACATAACGCAGTTCCGCCTCATGAAAGACCTTGCTCCAGTAGTAAACCAGTTTTTGCGCTTTTCCTTCCTCCCTGATCAGGACTGTGCTAATCGCTTGCTTCCCCACAGACAAATACAAGATCAAAGGCTCCCCCTAAACAGGTTTTGTAAGCAAGGACATGTTGGCCAGATACTCCTTCAATTTTACCCCTGAACAGGTTTTGTAAGCAAGGACATGTTGGCCAGATACTCCTTCAACTTTTGAAATGCATCCTGGCATTTGTCATCCCATTGGAACCCAGCTCTTTTCCGTAAAGCTTGAAAAAATGGTAGGCTCTTCCCAGCCGAATGCGAGACAAGTCTACTCAAGGCTGCTATTCGCCCAGCCAAGCATTGTATTTCTTTAACATTTCTCGGAGGCTGCATATCCATAATTGTCCGAACCTTTTCAGGATTAGCTTCAATACCCTTATTTGTCACCATGTAGCCCAGGAATTTTCCAGCTCTTACCCCGAACATTCATTTTTTGGGGTTGAGCTTCATTTTGTACCTTCTCAGGGTATTGACGGTCTCCTTTAAGTCCCCCACGTGTGAAGTCGCTTTCACACTTTTCACCAGCATATCGTCCACGTAGACCTCCATATTCCTCCCAAGTTGACTATTGAACATTTTGTCCACCAACCGCTGGTACGTGGCTCCCGGATTCTTAAGTCCAAACGACATGACCACATAGTAATATATCCCTTTCGGGGTTATAAAGCTAACACGCTTTTGGTCTTCCTTGGCCAATCAAATTTGGTGATAGCCCTGTGAGGCGTCCATCATACTTAGGAGCTCACAACTCGAAGTGGAATCGACCAGCTGGTTTATCCTCGGCAACGGATAGTGGTCCTTGGGGCAAGCCTTGATAAGGTCACGAAAGTCTATGCACATACGCCAATCTTCCTCTGTCTTAGGTACTAAAACTGCATTGGAGAGCCATTCTGGAAATTGTATTTCCTGAACGTGCCCAGCTTTTAAGAGCTTATCCACCTCTGCCTCAATAATAGCCTCCTTCTCTGGCCCAAAATTGCGTTTCTTCTATTTTACTGGCTTTATTGCCGGGCTAATATTGAGGCGATGTTCAGCCTCTTCTGGATCAATCCCAACCAGATCTTGGGGAGACTAGGCAAATACATCCGCACTATGTCGTAACAATGCCACCAAACCTGTCAAAACCTCAGGGTTGAGGGTTGTCCCAACACGGAGGACTCGACTGTCATCCCCTGAGACTACCTCCACAGTCATTAAGTTCTCTTCTCTCTCTGTCAATTTAGGTTTGTCCTCTGTTCGAGCCCTCTTGGCCTGTCTTTCCTCTTCACTTCGCCTAATGCTCTCTACGTATGTCTGCCACGATGCATACTGATCTCCTCTGGCTTCACCTACTCCATCATGAGCAGGAAATTTCAATTTCATGTGGTAGATCGAGACCACTGCTTGAAATTTGCTCAAAGAAGGTCTTCCCATCATCACATTATAAGAGGAGGCTGCGTCTACCACCAAGAACCGGATTGTCCTGGTCTGTCTAAATGGCTCATCCCCCAGTGTAACCAAAATGTTAACTACTCCAAGGGGTTTCAACCCACCTCCTGCAAATCCTACCAATGATGTCGTGACCTCTTCCAACTCCACATCCAGGTTCGTCTTCTTGAAGCAGTCGTAGAACATGATGTCCGCCGAGCTCCCTGTGTCCACAAAGATTCGTCGGACACTATAATTGGCTATGGTAGCCGTACTGACCAGGGCATCCATATGAGGAGCTACGACCCCATCCTCATCCTGTGATCCAAAGCCAATATTTGGACTCGGCGCCACATGTCCAACTTCTTTTCCCTTTCTCGTCAAATCCCTTGCAGCGCGCACATAACTGTTTTGGGTTCGTCTGGACTGCTCATCTCACTCGCCCCCTATGATCATCTGAATCTCACCCCATATGACCTGGGCCTATTCATTCCTTCTCCCCCCATTTAGCCTACTATCCTGCTCATTCTTACTCTACTGGGGTCGATCATTACTGCGGTAGCCAGACCTGGGCTCTTCCCTTCTCATCCGTACGTACTTCTTAAGGTGCCCAGCCCGCACCATCCTCTCCAACTCATCTTTAAGAGGGATACATTCGTCCGTATCGTGTCCGTACTCATTGTGATACCGACAAAATTGGTCAGACCTTTCTTTCCCAGGCTTCTGCGAATAAGTCTTAGGCCACTTGAGGTCAGGATGCCTCTCTATTGCCTGCAAGATTTCCCCCTACGGAGTCTCCAGGGTTGTATACTTGTCGAAGCAAGGTCTTCCACCAGACATGTCTAACCTGGATCTTTTTACTGGTGCTCTCTCCTCTCTATCATATCTCTCTCTCTTCTTATATCCTTCCTCCTTGATTTTCAGGGCCTCCTCCAGATGAATATACTTTTCTGCCCTTTCTAAAAGTTATCCAAATTCCAGCGCTGGCTTTACAACCAATGATTGGAAAAACTCTACTCACCTGAGGCCTTGCGCTAGAGCGTTCACTAAAAGCTCCTCGAACGCAGAAGGCACCTCGAGATTTACATTGGTAAACCGATTGATATAAGCATGTAGACTCTCATTCTCTTTCTGCTTCAAACTAAACAGCTCGAGCGGCATCTTCTGGTATTTTCTGCAGCTAGTGAACTGATGCAAGAAGGTCAAGCTGAACTCATCAAAATTGTCGATAGAGCGTGGTGGCAGCTGACTAAACCAGAGCTGGGCTGACTTGGTGAATGTCATGGGGAAGACCTGACACATGACTGCATCCGAGAACTTGTGCACTACTGCTGCAATTTCGAAGCGGCTGAGGTGATCCCACGGATCTATTATTCTACTATACTCAAAGCCCAAAGATCTATAGGAAGCCGGCACGTCATCACGCATGACCTCCCAGTGAACGGCGTGCCTCTCCGTGTCCGCACTCGCCATTTTCCTTTTGAACTCCCTCACCTCTTTCTGCAGGCTTTGCATCTGCTCGGCAAGGCCTGGATTGGCCTGACTCGATGTTTAACTATCGGAGGTAGAGAAGTGTTCTTCCATATCTTGGAGGGGGGTCCGATATGTACGTTGATTGCGTAACGGTTCCATTTGCACTAGCAGAACTCTCCGATATGGCCGTGCGCCATGCGGCGGTGTTGATATCTCCGCGAATTTCTTCTCCACGACCACTTCCACAGCTTTGCCGATAAGCTCAGACAGCTGCCTGAGGAAATTTTCATTCAATGACCCGCCATCAGAAGGTGTAGAACTTCCAGGGGTGGGTGGCACGGTGCCTGATCCAGTGGCTACTGATGGTTCCGTTCCCTCCGGCCTCGTAGTTGACGGCCCTGTCGACCGCGGCATGCCCTACGGTGCGGCGGAGCTAGGAGTTCAACCTAGTTCCCCAACCATATTCCTCCGTAACCCGTCTGAAGCCATTCCAAAATCTCACGTCTTAGCTCATCAATTTCCCACAGACGACGCCAATTGTTTCACCCAAAAATAAGACAACGCCTGAACCTTGCGCTTTTCCCGAC
This sequence comes from Phtheirospermum japonicum, assembly GCA_014905375.1. Taxonomy (NCBI): domain Eukaryota; kingdom Viridiplantae; phylum Streptophyta; class Magnoliopsida; order Lamiales; family Orobanchaceae; genus Phtheirospermum; species Phtheirospermum japonicum. The sequence goes on along the minus strand of BMAC01000722.1, from coordinate 122,263 downwards.
CTACATATACAAACATGTCAGAAAAGGACCACCGGGGATTTTCCGGTGGAAACCTCTCTGATGCTTAAGTAAGAAAGCATATAGATTGTTTCTGGTGAACAAATCAAGGAATGCACAAAGAATTATATACCTTTCTCAGCCTTGGGGCTGAGGTATTTATAGTTTTCCTCAGTGGGGACCCCTTCCGGGATCTCGGAAAAAAAGACCGCGAATCAGGGGCTGTTAAGCAATAAATTCCGACAGGTGGTCCCCCTTGTCCCCTCAGTGGAGGTCAGGATTCCAGGTCTGCCCTGATCATGCTCTCTCTTTCTATTCCAGTCAGGACATCAATCCTGCCTTGGTGCAATTCTCTAAGAGTCATTTCATAGGAAACCCATACCAGGTCAGGATAATTCCTGAGCCGCGGTAATCCTATCTCCAACATCTACTCTGTCTCTAAGGAATCCAGGTCATACCTTGCCTAGGACTGAGCCGGCCTGATTTCCTTTCTTTTCCCCAGGTTATCTCAAATCAGATCTACCCCCAATCCGGGTCTGACCTATTTCTGCCCCATCAATGTCTATGCCTCTTTGTCATTATACAAAGTTATATTAGTAGATGAGTACAAAGAGGTGTTGCCATTTGGAGATAACATTGGGCATTGATGACTTGAGCCTTATTGCCTTATGTGAAGATGATGGACGTATAAAAGAGATTATGGAGATAGATTAGAGCATCGAGCCTCTTTTACCACCGCTTGATACTTTATTGAAACTTGAGATTGAGTTGGTAGATAAGGTAGTTTTGAAGGAGTTTGATCCCTCTCTATTGTTCCTCAATAATGTTATATGTGATTTTGAGGGTGAGAAAGTGGTGATTTAGGGAATGAAAGAGTTCATTAACCCATTTTGGCAAACGGATATTCTTCCAATTTTTTCTTGAAAGCTTTGAGTTGATCGGAGACTGCTCGACATATATTTTTGTTTACCTAGTGGTTAAGCCTTGTGTCGTACTCCCATTATTAGATAAGGTTTTCTCAGTGGTCGATTATTGTGTTTCCAAAATCCAAAATTCTCACTCATTGTAGCAATTCATTTCTTGGATCTTCACAATTAAGTTTCACATATCTTTTCTTCAAGCTATTTGCCTCTCACTCTCTCTCTCTCTCTCTCCTCTCTCTCTCTTCTCTCTCTCTCTCTCTCTCTCTCTCTCTCTCTCTCTCTCTATATATATATATATATATATATATATATATATATATATATATATATATATATATATATATATATATATATATATATATATATATATACACACACACATATATATATAGGGGTGGGTTCAAAGGGAACCATGTCATTATATGTGAACCTGCGAACTAGTGCTTTTATTATATACCAGCAATGCTTTTATTATACAATCACAGCGCTTTATTGATATTTTAGTTATATACACCAGCAGTGCTTTTATTATACAATCTTAATGCTTTTAATCAAATAAGGAAATACACAAAAAACTCGATTCATCCATTTAATTAGATCTAAGGCCTATAATTGACCCTAAATCACATATAAGAACATGGTTCTCATTTGAACCTAATCATATATATATATATATATATATATATATCGTGCCTGAGTTGGTGAGGTTAAAATAAGTCTTGTTCTTTTTATTGTTGAGTTGGTGAGGTTATGTTTTTAGGAAAAAAATATCTTTTTCTTAAATATAATAGCCTTCAAACTCTAACATAGGGCATGGCAGCATGGCGTCTCTTACTATCTCTTTTTTAATTTTTATACTTAGAAAGATTAGCCTATTATAGAAAAATCCGATCAATTTATGCTGTAAATCTTCTTGAAATGTTATTAAAATTCCTAATTTTTTATGTTAATTTTATTTTTTAATAATATTAGATTTTATATTTTGTTAGACGTGTGGTTGAACTGCGAACAGGTGGATAGACTAGTATGTTCACCAAACTAGTTTTTAAAACATTGGTTCCACTGTCTATCACACCTGAACTCAACTCGGGTGTCTGATTAAGTGTCACCTCAGTTGTAGGCACTGTCCATTAGACCTAACCTTAGCTCGGGTGCCACTTCAAGTGCACTCGTCTAGAGGTCCTATGTCTTCTTTTCACGCCCATTTTTCCTTTTTTTATCCTCGTGCAACCTTTGGTCATCTAACTTGGAGTTGTTAGCGCTTTTACTCCAAAAAGGTTCATAAACCTATAATTTTGGTATGAAAAACAACTAATACAAGAAAAGTTTAATGTTTTTCCAAAAATTCTATAAAACAAGAAAAACCACATGAAAAACATACGTGTACCCTTAATAATGTTATGAATTATACCCTTAAAGCAAATTATTTTTCATGCAAAAAATGAGTGTGCCGCCCTTATAATCAACCATTTTGATGAAGCATTGTGCACCCATTACTTATACCGGGGCTATGCAGATTATCTTGTCTATAGATAAAGTGACGTATGTTTAAAATCAAAGTAATCAAGAATGGTAAGATATGAAAATTGAATATATTGTTTTTACATGATGAGATGTTTGGAAACAAAACCCCCATAGGTGGAGACTTTGCTCAGTACATTTAAGTAAAAAATATACAGGCATGAGAGCTATCTATGTTGGTGGATGAACTTCTGGGCCAGGATGCTTACATCATTTTCTACCTCTGGTACTTCCGTCGGGATCTTTGGCGTTGAGATAGCTAGAATGTCAAGCTCATTCATCAGCTCGGCATCCTCCACAACTTCGGCTAGCACCGGTTCTCACCAAGTGAATGAGGCCACCTCATCTTTTGCCATTTTAGTTGCATGGTCAGGGGAGTCCTTCCAAGGCCTTATCCCATTTTAGCCCTTGAGGAATGAAAGCCTTTGTTTGCTCATTAGGCCATCTCCAGCAGTCTACACTATTTTACGGCAGAATCTGCACTTAAAATAGTGAAAAATCCGCATAACAAATCCAACAGTTTGCACTAAATTTTGCACTAAAAATGAATATTCCTGTATATTGTTCATTCTAATTTTTTTTAATCTTATATTATTTTGTAAGGTTTTATTAAATAAACAATACATTTTTAATTCAAAATTGGCAAAATAATACTTATTAAAAAGTTATTGCATTTTTTGATATAAATATTTTTATTAAATAAAGGAAAAACAAAATATTACACATTTGATTAAATAAAAAACTAGAGAAAGTGACAAATTCAAATAATATTCTATTATATTTCTCATTTTAAAGTATTTTATTTTATAATTGATAAACATAAATTATATGTAATTTTAATAACAAAATTATTACCATTAATAAGAAAATTCATATTTTGTTAGACATATTAATCCAGTCAGCCTTGAATGTACAGTCAGCATTCCCAGTCAGCTTCAGGAGCCAACATCTTATTTGTCCTTTCTATGATCTGGACGTCTGCATGACCACATACAGCTGTTGTACTTGTGCTTTCCTCACCACAGGATTAGTGTGCAGCTGTCTCTTGATTAATGGCTTAGCTTCCTTGCCCGTTGTTTTGTTTTGTTGCTTCAGCTAGGGTTAGCCAGGGTTTCTACCTATTTATGTATGGTTGTATGCTGAACTCTGTAAGCAATATGAAAGAAAATGTTCCCCTTTCCAGTTTTAGTTTATTTGTGCTTTAATCGATTTCCAACATGGTATCAAGAGCAGGTTTGCCTGGCTCTGTAAGGTCACTGTCAATCCTTTTCACCTTTTTCTTCAGATTACCTTTTTTACCTGATCTAGCTATCTCTTGAATGGCTGAAATATGGCTGCACCGGAGAGTGATCCCACTTCAAATACAGCAGCAACTTTTCCCTCAAATATGTTGATATAACCACAACATCAACTAATATCAGTCAAACACAATGAAAATAATTTTTGAGTCTGGAAGCAACAGATTCTGGCTGCAGCCACCGGTTTAGGGCTTGAGTCCTACTTAAATAGGACAGCTGAGATCCCACCAAAGGTCATTCAAAATCAAGAAGGCCTTGTTGTTCTTAATCCCAAACTTCAAACCTTTCAAAGACAAGACCAGTTATTGGCATCTTGGTTGCTATCCTCTCTCTCAGAGAGTGTTTTTATTTTAATGGTTGGACTCACCACTAGTCATGAGATGTGGAGAGCCTTGGAATCAAATTTTGCAGCTCAGTCCGGAGCACAGACCATGCAATACAAGATCCAGCTGCAGACAATGAGAAAAGGGAGTCTTTCTATGAGGGAATACTTGAATAAGGGTGTGCTGTGATAACTTAGCTGCTTCTGGGCACAAGGTAGAGGACTTCGATCAGTTGCTACATGCCTTGACAGGTCTGGGGAGTGAGTATGATCCAGTGGTTGTAACTATAACATCAAGTCCAGAAAAATGGAGCTTTAAGGATGCCAGTGGTCTACTTTTGAGATTTAAGTCCAGATTGGAGGCCTCAAACCCTCAGTTTGATGAATCTGTGCAAATGACTGCAAATGTTGCAACACAAGGCCAGTCAAGGAAAGAGAATGGAAATTGGAACAGCTCAGGTGGCAATACCAGAGGAAGAGGATCAATCCTCAACAGATGAAGTGGAAGGAGAGGTGGCACTAGAGGTAGAGGAGGAAGGAACTATAATAATAGCAGAGTGGCCTGTCAAATTTGTGGATACACTAACCACACAGCTTCTAAGTGCTATTGCAGGATGGATCCCAATTTCACTCCTCACTCCTCTCAAAATTTCAGTCCTACTACTAATCAGAATTTCAATAGAGGATCTTTCTCAAGAAATAGGAACAATCAGCCTTGGACTCACTCTCCAGCAATGACATCAATGGTTGCCACTCAAGACAATGCCTCTGATTACAGTTGGATACCAGATTCAGGAGCTTCAAATCATGTCACTCCAGACTTTTCAAATCTCAACATCTCTTCAGAATATCAAGGCACAAATCAGCTTCACTTGGGTAATGGTGCAGGTTTGTTCATCTCTAACATTAGCAATACTACTGTTAAATCCTCCTATCCTCCCTCTAAACATCTTTTTCAGCTTAATAACCTGCTGCATGTACCTAGTATCACCAAGAATCTTCTAAGTGTTTCTCAGTTTGCCAAAGATAACAAGGTTTATTTTGAATTTCATCCTTCTGTTTGTTTTGTTAAGGATCAAGCCACAAGGGATACTCTACTCCAAGGGAAACTTAGTGAAGGTTTATATAAGTTTGATTTCTGCCAAGTGAGACCTCCAAAGTGCTCCTCCTTTTCTCCAAACCTGTCAACTGTCAAGAATAATGTTGTCAAAAGTCCTTGTTGTTTATCTGTTTCCAGAAAGGCAGTAGGCCTTGATGTGTGGCATTACAGACTGGGTCATGCTGCTAATGAGATTGTAATAAAAGCTCTCAGAGATTGTAATATACCCTTTTCCAATAATAAATTTATCAGCTCCTTTTGTAATGCTTGTTTGAAATTTAAATCCCATAAACTGCCTTTTCAAGAGTCTCTAAGTGTGATATATGCTCCTTTTAATCTAATACACTCTGATCTGTGGGTACCTTGTCCTGTTAAAGCCACTAATGGCAGCTTATACTATGTTGTGTTTATTGATCACTTCACTAAATTTTCTTGGATTTATTTTCTCAAACAAAAGTCTGAAGCCCTCCAAGCATTCCTGCATTTTCAAGCCCAGATTGAAACTCAATTTTCTGCAAAAGTTAAAGTTGTCCAAAGTGATTGGGGAGGTGAATATAGGAGTCTATCCAAACTTTTGCAAGCTAAAGGTATAATCCATAGATTATCTTGTCCTTATACCTCTCAGCAAAATGGGGTGGCTGAGAGGAAACATAGGCATATTGTAGAGACAGGTCTCTTTTATCTTGCTCACTCTGAGGTTCCTAACACCTTATGGATGGAAGCCTTTAACACTGCTGTGTATACTATAAATAGAGTTCCCACAAAACAGTTAAACTACAAGTCACCTTTTGAAGTTCTGTATGGTCACAAACCTGTGTACTCAATCTGAGAGTGTTTGGATGCCTGTGCTACCCTCATGTGAGACCTTAAAACAAGCACGAACTTGATTTTAGAGCTGTTCCATCTACTTTTCTTGGGTACAGTGAGGGGTATAAAGGGTATAAAGTCAGGCTGCCATCTGGTAAGATACTAATGAATAGACATGTTGTCTTTATTGAAGATCAGTTCCCCTTTGACAAAACAGCAAAATCTGAGACTCATGCTGTCTCTTCTGTGGACAAATCCAAGTCTTCTCCTCTATATTCAATACTCATCCCTACTTCCCATGATCAGACATTCATCACTCCTGTCACATCCAACTCTACTGCTCCACATCCTGCCCATGATCTTGATCACTCCCCTATTGCCCAAGCCTCCCCAATACATAGCTCTACACAGTCCTCCACTGCACCTCCCACAAATCCCTCTCCACATTCCCCACATAAATCCTCATCCTCTCACACCACCATCCCTTTAACAGTACAATTGCCTCAGTTAGATAATGATCAACATATTTCATTCACCACCCTTCTTTAGTATCTCCAAGTTTTCTATAAAAATAGATCATATATTTTGTTCTTATATTATAATTACATTCAATTTGAATTTTACTTAATATTATCCATAATATTAATTAAAAATAAAAAACAACAATATTTCTTACTGATCTAAATATTTGTTGGTTTCATAAAAGATAACATTATATATATATATATATATATATATATATATATATATATATATATATATATTATTAAATTAAAAACAATATATATTACATAAAAAAAGATATAAATATAAATATTACATCAAATTTAAAAAGAAAATAGCGCAGAAATAGTGCGGCGCTATTTCTGGCGCTGCACTGTATACCTTCACTAAAATACCGCAAAATTTAATGCACTGCTAGAGCACCTTTTCATCTTCAAAATAACGCCCAACGCTATTTTAATGCGTCACTGTAGATGGTTAGTTTGTCTAGGGATCAATTGGATTATTCATTTGCGTGGGATAGTGGCACCTTTTCATCTCCAAAATATCGCTCAACGCTATTTTAATGCGTTGCTGGAGATGGTTAGTTTGGCTAGGGATCAATTGGATTATTCATTTGCGTGGGATAGTGGGTGATTCAGGAAAGCCCAATAATGGTTGTATTTCTCCAGCTATTTATCTCAGTACGAGGTCAGGAAGTCTTAATATATATATATATATATATATATATATATATATATATATATATATATATATATATATATATATATATATATATATTGTAAAATTAAATAAGTTATTTAACGTGTCCAAGTGATTGTCTATATTCTTTTGCTGAAATGACACACATCACTATTTAAGGAGATGATATAATAATTTATTTGGTTCATATATTTTACTTTCATGGAATTCTCATAAATAAACCAGGTTGGGTTAGTTGATATTTTCTAATTTTCTTAGTCTAAATTGGCTACCTCGCAAAGAGGTCCATATGATTGACTTGGATTGGATTTAGTTTTAGATCGACCCATTGGTCTGGTTCAAGAGCAAAAACACTGGTATATATAAAGTGTGAGTTTTTGATGAATTCAAATATAATCGAATAGCACAACTTATTTAATTGAATGCGTTTTTTTTAATATTAACATGACTTTGGTGACCAAAGTACAAAAAACTTAATTTTTATTTAATTTTATTAGAAAATAAACTTTACATTTGACTTTAATATACATTTTTTTGGCTTGAACTTTGTTTTTTTTTAGTTCACGTCCATCAAAATTTATATATATATATATATATATATATATATATATATATATATATATATATATATATTATTTTGTAAAACTAAAATAGTTATTTAACGTGTCCCATTGATTGTCTATATTCATTTGTGAAATTACACATATCACTATTTAAGAAGATAGTGTAATAATTTATTTGGTTCATATGTTTTAGTTTCATGGAATTCTCATAATAAACCAGGTTGGATTAGTTGATATTTTCTAATTTGCTTAGTCTAAATGTGATACCTGGCAAAGAGTTTCACTTGAGTGACTTGGATTGTATTTAGTTGTAGATCAACCTGTTGGTCTGGTTCAAGATCAAAAACATTGGTATATATAAAGTGTGAGTTTTTGATGAATTCAAACATAATTGAATAGCACAACTTATTTAATTGAATGCGGTTATAGTAACATGACTTTGGTGACCAAAGTAGAAAATTTTCAACTTTTATACTTAACTGTCTTAAAAATAAAATAAAAGTAATTTAACATATGTGGCAATTATTTCGAACTATATGTTTCAATCGAATGAACTCAATATTGTTTGCCGATAATTATTATATGAACACTATAGTTTTAAAAGTTTTAAATTGTTCAACGTGTGTTTTTAATAGGTGTATATATTTGAATCAAAATATATAATTAGGTTGTTTTGTTTCTTACTTTTCTAAATTACATTATCAAAAAATAAATAAAAATCTAAATTATACAATCAATTTTGTTTATATGCATTTAATTTTCTAAAGAGGGCAGACGTATATGATTGAGCATTTTACCCACATTATATTAAATGTTAATATAAGGGAAGATCTATTATAAGATCTTCACTTTTTTTTTAATACAAAGACTAAACAAGAATAAGCGCGCAATAAACTGAATATTCTTTATACTAAAATTTTGAAAATGTAATATATAAAAGTGACTAATATGATTGTTTTACGAATAACTAACTGAGTGAGCTTGAAACAATTAGTGTGTGATGACGACAAGTTAAATTATAATTAGACGCATAATTAGTCTACAAAACATTTTTCATAATATATGAATGTGGAGTTATTTACCTTTGATTTGTTTTAAATTTGCTTCTGTTCAACAACAACTTTCATGAATGAGTATTTTAGGTTGTTATATTATATTAATAAATTAATAATATTACACTTCCAACAAATGAATACACACCATCCATTTATATTCATCTGGTGCATCGCACGGGTTAAGAACTAGTTTTTTCTTATAGTCGAACCAACAGGGCAAAAATCTTTACTAATAAAAACTTGCATTTAATGATTACAAAAAATCGTAGTGTACTAAGTAAAGAAAAACTAAAAAACTCATAAAAAGTATATATGATCCAACTCAGTATAACTCTTTCAAAAACTAAGATTCACAGTCACTAGATTGGATGCTAATGAAAACTTTAAAAATAATGGAAGAAAATAATTCAAACTGCAGGATATTATCGCAGATGCCAAAAGCATTCGCATTCGCATTCGCATCCACATAGATTTTCTCTCAAGTTTTCTTGTTTTGATATTATCTCTGAATTCTTGCATAAGTTGTGAGCAATCCCTCAATTTTATATAGGCCTACCTTACCTAAGATACCTACAAAATAAGGAAAAAAAGATATACACAATATATTACAAGTAAATATAATTAGTAAGGGAACAAGATAAAGTTTTATAGTTCGGAATATTTCCTAGCCATATAAAACTAATCTAGGGAAAGAAAATTATAATCTAATCACTACTAAATAATGTACATCGTATTTACCAAAGATGATAAATATCAAATTATTCATAAACAATTAAATCCTGGCAAGAAAGTCAAAATATTAAATAAGACAAAAGAAATCAATAATTATTAAATCACGTATTAGCAAATTAGTGACTCAACAATCTCTTTCTTTTGTCTTTCTTGGCCAAAAATGATATGATGAGAATATCAAGTATTCCCCGCCTAGACTGCTATAATCAAATATGAAATGATGAAATAATGCTGTGACATCTGAAATGACATTTGCATAAGCATAAAACCAAAGAAAAATCTTAAGGCAAAAGGTCATAATCATTCAACATAGAAAAATAGATCAAATTAAAAATAAAAGCATCAAAACAATGTTTTTCAACGTAGGAAAGAGATCATTAAACTCCGAAGTGGAATCATTTCATTTCTGCAACGTAGAAGCTTCAAAGTCACTCTCCATTCCATCATCATCTTAATCACAAAGTACAGTAAGAATGACTGATCGCTCGTCGTGAAGCATCAAATTAAATATTTATTTTTCCTCAATTTTACTCTACCAACTAGTAGTAGCGATAAGTAAGGGTCGATCCCATGAGGAGCGTGGTTTAGATTGTGATAGTTCATATTTTATTAAACTGAAAATATGGGGGTTTGAAGATTTGATTTAATCTAAGAGAACTAAATAACAAAATAAATAATCAAATAATTAAAACGATCAAGAAAGTGATTGATGGAAAATTCAATAATAATAAAGCTATAGTTCTAGTTCAGTTTCCACCCTCGTTCCACTCATCTAACAAACCACAATATCATAATTCATTCATCCTATGCGACTAAAAAGCCTAAGTAGCAATAAGCTCTGCTACTCGAATTTGTCCTTACCGTTTACTCAATCCAAATAAGCTCTTCAATTGATTCTAATTATTGAATAACCTATAATAAGCTCTCTAGATTTAATCCAACAACAGCATTAATACCCAGGCAAATATATTAATATAAGTAATAAACACATAAGCTCGATTTATTTAACTTATGTTGTGTTATCCCTAACGATGCATAATCATTAGTTGCTACCAAAGAAATAGAGATTACGACAATTACACGGGAAGCAATCCTATTTCTAGTAATAGATAACCAATCCCTAATCTAGGTGATCAAGACAAATTAAGAACTAAGCAATCATAAATTAAGAATAGAACAACACAAACAATCGCATATGAAGAACGAAAGATAATATTGAATAAATTAATTAGAACATAGTTTCACGAGGGTTTCAACATCCCTAGAACTAGATAATAAGTTTACTCACTCATGGAGTTAATAAAATAAAAGAAAAGGTTCAGATAAACAAATATAATCCTTGAGAAAATAGGAGAAACGATGTGTAGAACTTGAATCTTGCGTCTTGATCTTCAATCTTCAAGTTCTCTTGCGTATGGATGAATTGGAATGACTTGGGACCTCTATGGAACTCCTTAGAACCCTAGGATATGTTATATTTGGGATGGAATTAGGTCAGGTTTATATAGGATTCTTCTTTCTTTCCGCGCAAGTTTTTTTCCTAAAATAACTCAATCGCGTCGGCGTTGACCAGGCGTCGACCGACGCGTGCCAGACCTCAGTGTCGATGCGCTTCTCCTGCCCGCATCGACGTGCATGTGCGTCGACCGACGCACCTTCAATCGTCGTAATAGAGAGTTCTCGTCGCCAGGGTATCGACCGACGGACCTTGAATCGACGCTACTGCAGCTTCTCGTCAACTGAGCACCGATCGACGCGCACATCATCGACGCGACAGAGATGAATTTCTGCCCTTCGCGTCGATCAACGCGAACCATCCTCAGCATCGACGCGAGCCATCGATGCAACCTTCTGATTTGCCTGCTTCCTTTCACCGATTCGTTGATCCTCGTCTCTCAACTTCCTTGTGGAACATCATTTACTTAATTTAGCACCAAATACTGCAAAATAGAGAAGAAATATACAATTGTTTCTCCTCCACTCGTACTAATAAATATGCGAGAAATAAACATATATGAGAATATTAAGCACATAAAAACATAGGAATTAAACCATTAATTATCATACAATTTCTCGCCTATCAAATTCCCCCAAACTTAAACCTTGCTTGTCCTCAAGCAACATTAGAAGTAAAGTATAGGACAAACTTAATATTAGTAAGTCACTCAAATTGACCAAATGAACTCATCTGGACTCTAAACACCATTATATTTTTAGAAATCTTAAGCGTTTCATGTATTGACCTAAGTAATCCAAGCAGTTGGGCAACCCCTGTCTATATACGCTACGTCAATGTACTATGGTGCCCCCTCGCTAATTAATGGTTCAACTCTATCCATTGCTGGTTACGATCAAATATCTCGTTCTCTCCCACTTATTTATTTATTATTTTTCAATTGAGGTCCGCAGCTCCGCACTACCGTTCTTTGATTTGACTTGATAATGACTCGGCGCTGGATAGGAGGATCATCTTGATTTGGTATTTGATTTGTTGGGTTCACCTCCGCCAAGTTTGAGATTGTAGTTAGATTGCGCCACTTGAATATGTGCATGAATTTGTTGAGCTACTATCATCTTCATTGGATTTTTGCCCTTGGTATTTATAAGCGAATTGCACTTGGTACACGGATAGGCAGCTGTTTCGGCACCTCAATTCTTTTTTATTTTTCAATTTTCTACTTACGCCATGCCGGTATACTCCAACCGGACTTTATTCGACTTTTGTTTCGACTAACGAGATATTATCACAAAACCGCCAACTTCAAGACCCCACACAACTCATATTGAGTACGACAACCACAAATACACATCAACAACGCAATAATCTAGAATTGATGCCCCACAAATGAATCACAAAAGAACTAACATGCGTACCATTGACCTCTTAATCAAATCATGACTAAAGAATTTAACCGAAACATAGTTCATCAAAGCAATTCAAGTAAATACTTTTAATCATTTATTTCAATTCCTCATAATTTATCACAAAAATGTTCAAAATTTTATCTATTTTTTTTAACACAATATCCTCAATAAGAACATCAATAGCCCACTCCCCAAAACTTAAACAATAGCTTGTCCTCAAGCGAACATAAAACAAGAACAAACTCATCACAAATATTATTAGGGAAGAGTAAGAGGAGAAATCACTCGGGTAACTGTCGAGGGTCTCGGTCTTATTAATTACGACACACGTTCCTTTGAAAAATGGCCCAATCATACAAAACACGTCATCACCTCCCATTAGTGCAAGAAGAAGAAAATAGAAAATAGAAAATAAAACGAGTAAACATTGGGTTGCCTCCCAACAAGCGCCTTTTTTAAAAGTCTTTGGCTCGACGTAGTCCCTTAATCAAGGCCTAGGTAGTGCTTCCAACTCCATCCGTTCTTCATCAATTTTAGCGCGAAACCCTTCATAATACGTTTTGAGTTGGTGTCCATTCACCTTGAACGTCTTGTTCTTCTTTGGGCTAAAAGTCTCCACCGCACCATGTGGAAAAACGTGGGTGACAACAAACGGTCCAACCCACCGTGAATGCAACTTACCGGGGAATAGTTTAAGGCAAGAATGAAAAAGCAACACTTTCTCGCCCACTACGAATTATTTTCTCGAAATATTCAAGTCATGGAACGTATTCGTCTTCTCTTTATAGATCAAGGAATTTTCAAATGCCTCATTCTGAATCTCCTCTAACTCTCATAGTTGCAGCTTCCTCCGCACGCCGGCTTCATCAAAATCAAAGTTACATTGCTGCACTGCCCAAAACGACTTGTGTTGGAGCTCTACCGGAAAGTAACATGGTTTCCCAAAAATGAGGCGATACGGGGACATCCCAATTGGATTCTTATAAGTCGTGCGATATGCCCACAGTGCATCCTTCGGCTTGATGCTCCAATCCTTGCAGTTTCCATTGACGGTCTTCTCCGAAATTGACTTGATCTCTCGATTCGAAGTTTCGGCTTGCCCATTCGTTTGTGGGTGATATGCTGTAGAGAGCCTATGAGCAACACCATATTTCCGGAGCAACGCCTCCACTGTCTTTTTACAAAAGTGGGTGCCACAATCGCTTATCATAGCTCGAGGGATCCCGAACCTTGAGAAGATCCGAGATTTAATAAATCGTGCAACAACCTTCGAGTCATTAGTTGGGGTGGCTTTCGCTTCCACCCACTTGGAGATATAATCCACCGCAAGCAAGATATAAATATTCTTGAAGGAGTTTGGGAAAGGCCCCATAAAGTCGATGCCCCACACATCAAAAATCCCACAAACCATTATGGGCGCTTGGGGCATTTGTCTTCTCCGTGAAAGATTCCCCGTACGTTGACAATTATCACATGACTTACAAAATTCATACGCATCTCAAAACAACGTTAAAATTTGAATTCTACACCAGGAAATAAGAGAAGAAGGAATTAAAATCTTATTTATTAGGATTATAGTAGATTTACAAGGTAAATTCAACCGGGAAAGAAAAAATCTAAAATGAAAGGTTCCATGTTCCTAAATGAAGATTCAAGTATTAGACATATGAAGATTTCCATATCATCGAGTTGGAGTCGAAAGAAATTGAATCCTACTAGAACTCTACTTATAGGGAAGATATTTTGCTGAAATCCAGCCCAAGTCACGGTCCATGAAGATATACGCTTCCTTGAGGAGAACGAATATGAGTTATATATATATAGATCTTAGGTCTCATTGTATAAAGAATGCGTTAGCACGAGTTTTATACATACAAGCATATGTTAGAAAACTCGAAAGTTTATTTTCTATTTTATTTCTTAATTAAATTCAAGATCTAGTCTATATTTCTACATCTCTGGAATATTAAACTTAGGATTTTCTTTGTAAATTCGGTGCTTAGGATGAGCATATTTTAATTGTAGGAGGGTGTCCATAGAGTATTGTAGAAGTCCATGTGTTGGCCAAAGAATTAGTTAGAATAGTTAGTTTAGTGTTGTTTCATCTAGAAGGAGTCTTATTCGTGTAAATTCCAAGTTGTGCTTGCAGAAAGTAGTAATGGTTCTAATGAAAGAATTATGAGAAGAAGTGGGACGCTTCTCCGTGGAAAAATACTTGTTATTACTTATTGATTCCACTTTATATTATGTAACTATATAGAGTATTTCTCTGCCCAATATATTCTTAAGCCACCTTAATATTTCACAAGTAAATATCATTAGTAAGAAAATAAGATAAAATCTTAGAGTACCAAATATTATTTCCTAGTTGTATACCAAAACTAACCTAGGGAAAGAAAATTACAACCTAATCTAATACTAAATAATATACATGGTATTTTTCAAATATGATAAATATCAAATCTTTACTAAAAGATTAAATATTAGCAAGAAAGTCAAAATATTAAATAAGATAAAATAAATTAATAATTATTAAATCACGTATTAGAAAATTCGTAACTCAACAATACATTTTAAAAACAATAAAGATACCATAATATCTTCTAATAATATAATTCTATTTGCTTGTTGGTCTATTTTTCATTAAAGAGAAAATATTATCATCTTATATAGTTCTTTTTCTATCTCTTCCATTGCTAAATTATCTTGTATTAGATTTTTCAATATATTTAAAAATGAAACTTTATATATATATATATATATATATATATATATATATATATATATATATATGTGTGTGTGTGTGTGTGTGTGTGTGTGTGTGTGTGTGAGTGTGTGTTAATCATTTATTGTCAAATGACTATTAATTTGATATATTATACATTAAAAATAGATTCAATCAAAAGATTTATTAGAATTTCAAAATAAAAAAGTTCTGGTGAGTTTTGATAAAATTCATCATGATTTATATGGGATTGATAAAAGGCACCATTACTCGTGAATTCAGATGGGTTGTGGCGAGTCGGGGCGAATAGCTATCCGATGGGGTGCATTTTCCCAATCTCATGTAGTGTATAATGCATTTCATGCAAAAAAATATATTAGAATACAAATCCAAAAACACGTATGGTAAAGATACAAATAATTTCTTCCCCTATAAAATAACAAGTTTCTCATGTGTGTGTGTGTGTGTGTGTGTGTGTGTGTGTGTATATTCATGATATTTCATCAACTTAAAAATAATATATTCCAAATATATTAATCAGTATATTGAATCAATAAATATCATAAATAAAATGTTGAAGAAAGAAAAGAAAAAGTAAAAAACAAATAATATTATACATGTTATATTTGTGTCCTTGTCCCACATAAAATATAAAATTTAAACAAAGATATAACAAGGGATTATAACAATCACTCGTAACATCAAGCAAGTGGTTATATATATATATATATATATATATATATATATATATATATATGTGTGTGTGTGTGTGTGTGTGTGTGTGTATGTGTGTGTGTGTGTGTGTGTGTGTGTGTGTTTACACACTAACGGATCAAATGTTCGAGTCAATTAATGGTCTAAATAAATAACGGAACATACATATTACTCTTAAAAATCATAAACATTCATATTCATAAACTTATAGATAATATAATTCAAACATATTAATTCATATACTAAATTATAAGAAGTCATGAACATGTAAACTAAACAAATCAAAAGAAAAATAAAAAAAACAAATAGAAAAAACAAATTTGTGTTCTTATTACCTATATTTTATTGTCTCACAAAACTAAATAACTTTAAATAGGTTGAAATTGTAAATACGAACAAGAATGAGAAAAGTAAGCATCAAACACGTGGCTAAAAAATGTTAAACCAATGAGTCAAATGATTTGGGTTGGGCGGGTCGTCTGATCAACTGCTCAAACAATTGGGTTAATAATTGTTATATAAACAACTAAGTAACTTATAACAATTGGGTTAATAATTTTTGGAGCCAGGCGGACAGGCCCGTTTACCCTCCATTAAAGCCGTCTCCGGTCAACTTTTCCTCTGGGTCTCCTCCGCTCAAGAAAGGGGATTATTTTTCGGTTACGATTAATGAATCCCTTTACCAATATAGTGTTTCGCTTTTACGCGACTCACTCATTGTCCGTCTTCTCCAGCCGAAAGGATCGAAGCCGCTTACGATCGCTTCTATCAAAGATTCGTTATCTACTACTTGGAACCTCACCGGCAATTGGAACTTCGTTCCACTTGGCAATGGGGTATTTTAGTATCTATTTCTCTCTTTCCGAGGATCGGAATCGCGCGTTCGCCAAGATGACCTAGAAGCTTGGCTCATCTACTCTAAGGCTCTTCCCATGGACCCCGAACTTCAACCCATATAAGGTGCCTTCGGCTTTCTCTCAGGTTTGGGTTCGCATATATGAATTGCCTATTGAATACTAGGAACGGTCTTTTATTTTGAATATTGCTAGGGTAGTTGGTACGCTTTTACAAATCGATGAACGTTCCCTCAATGGCTCTGTCGACCACTTTATTCGTGTGCTGGTTGAGTTAAATCTTGATGATACCCTGGTCGAAACGGTCATGATTGAACGTGAGGGGTACTGCGGTTATATTTCGCTAGGTTATGAGAACCTTCCGAATTTCTGCTCATTTTGCAAAACTGTGGGACACCTTGTTGGTTCTTGCCCAGCCCGCAAAACTCACACCACTCAGAATGTGGATAGCAGCGATTGGCAGACGGTCAACACCAGATGCCTCCGTCGGCGTTCTGATTCTCGGGATCATAAGGTCCGCACCCGTACGGAACAACGGCCGGTTTCCGTACGTACTACTACTTCTGCCCTGAAGACTTCCAATGCTTTTAACGCATCACAGTCTGATCTCGAACCGGAGTCACCACCCCTGCCTCAGAGCCTACTTCGAGGTCCGAGCCGTTATCTCCCGCCACCGTGAGCACGGCTCCTAAAGCTGCCGCTACTCTTGTTACTTCGTCCGGTTTGAAAGAAAAGGACTGTATCGCTTCTAAGTCTTCTAATAGTGGCTTAGATAATGGTGAGCAAATAACTGCGCAGCTTTGCAGGGAGAACCAGTCGACCGTTTGCAAATCGGCTGAGATTTTTTGTGACACCTCTCGACAGCTTGTGCTTTATGACGAACCTGCTTCAACAACTTCTTCGAGCATGGGTTATGTTGATCAGGTGGACATGGGTTCTTTGGATAAGGATTCCCCTTCGGCGCAACATACTCCAATAGCCTGTCTTGCACATGAAGAAGGCATTAGTGGATGATTCGGATATTGGCAGTCAACATCGCACCCCTCTTTTTCGTACACCTGCCACTGATCAAGAATTAGTTGATATAATTAAAAAATTACAACAGGAGTCATCTACCCCTTTCATTGTTGACGATACAAAATTCTCTCCTGCCCTTCACCTTATGAGTATCGCTTCTACACAATCTTTGGCGGATATTGCGAAAGATGAAGACTCTACTCCTATACGCAGAGTTTCAAAGGGTGCTCTTAAGCGAGGATTTCTTATGAAGCGCTGGTATCTTTGTTTTCATTTTTTCACTGATTTGTATGTATTCGAACTCTTTTCTCCTTTTTTTATTAAAACCGCAATTTATTTATAAAAAAAACTAAGTAACTTATAATTTTTTTTAATTATTTAGATAAACCAATATGTGTTTTAGTAAGTGTTCAAAAATATAATAAAAAGTTTCTCACTGTTCCTATTAATACAATCATTTTTCCCCTCAATTTTCTAAATTTTTTCTCTTATATTTTGATATTTAACATGCTATTTGTATATATATATTTTTTTTATTATCAAGACTTTTTATCTCCCATTTGTATCCATCCAATACAAAAAGGAAACATATCAAAATTATACAATATTTTATCATATTACACTCCATTTATCACTTGTTGTTTAATTAATACAAATTAGTTAAATTTGTGTATTTGTTGGTTATGCATAAACATCTTTATTTTTTAATCATATATATATATATATATATATATATATATATATATATATATGGAGTGGATCCAATGGGTCTATTTCTTATAATGAGTCCATAYGGCCAAYTCACAATCATCCAATACATTAGATCCAATGGATATAAGTTAGTTTGGGTGATAAATACATATCTGTCTTTCTAAACGTGTATCAATGTATTTTTAAATGTGCAACAATTAACATTTAAATGAACATTAATATTATATAAATGGGATAATTCCCATCTAATACATAAAGGTAAACTTAAATTCCCTAATAATACACCTAACTTATTTTCTTCCTATTTAAGTTTTGTGTACCCCATTAAATCACAAATTACACCTTAAATATCTGTTATACCCTTGGAAGAAAGAAAAAACAACAAATTTATATCATACTAATACCTTTCTGAATCACCACAATATTTATCAGATTAATCTTCTTCGACGACCAATGCCTTGGAGAGAGAGAAACAGAACAAACAACATAGACAAGGCGATCAAACCTATCCTCTTCCTCGTCTTTCGCCTATTCGCCGGAGTCAACACACACATCCGTGTCAAGGGCGACGACCAAACCTCCCAGATCTACATTATCACTCCATCTCAAAGGGTTTATCGAGAATTGTAGATCTGGGCTTGAGTTTCAGTTCGAGGGGTTATGGATCTTGGATCTTTATGTTTCCGGGTCAAGTTCTTTGTATCCAGCGAGCACGAATTCAGGCGGTAGATCTTGGACTTCAAAGTAGTGGCGGCCGATTTGATATCGTTGTCATCATCGGAGTCCGACGAGGATGAATCAGAGCCGTGGAATTTCTCCGTGATCTTCTCGACCAGAGTTTCGGCGGCCGATTCATGCTTATTGTGCTCAACGGTTTGATTGGCCATCGTTTTCTGATTTTCTTTTTGGGTTACGGGTGTTGTTTGATCGAGATGGTGATGGGTAAGTTAGTCGAAGGTGGCCATGGTAGGGACTTGGTGTTGCAAAAAGATGGGACTACTGAGTTGACATGGATATGGGCCAACCGTTTCTGGGTTTGACCCGTGGATATGGCATGGGTTCGTTCCAAGATCGTTTGGGTCCGTGTTTTGAATGGAATTTAGTTATGTACTTTTTGATCGATGACGGAAAATGGATAGTATGGGATTTCATGAATGTAGTATAGAATTTTATGAATGTAGTATGAAATTGGAATTCCAAAATGTAGTTTGAAATTTTGTGAATGTAGTATGGAATTCGTGGTATGAACTGGAATTTTATGAATTAGAACTCCACAACATAGTATGAAATTTTATGGAGTATTATGGATTTCGATAGTATGAATTGGAATTTCACAACGTAATATGAATTTTTTTTAATGTAATATAGAATTCGATAGAATTTCACGACGTAGTATGAAGTTTTTTATAAATGTAGTATGAAATTAATTATGAGTAT
This sequence comes from Phtheirospermum japonicum, assembly GCA_014905375.1. Classification (NCBI taxonomy): domain Eukaryota; kingdom Viridiplantae; phylum Streptophyta; class Magnoliopsida; order Lamiales; family Orobanchaceae; genus Phtheirospermum; species Phtheirospermum japonicum. The sequence goes on along the minus strand of BMAC01000722.1, from coordinate 102,417 downwards.
TATTTGAGTTAAATTTGGGGGAAAATAAAAATTAAAAAATAAAATAGGTTAGTAAAGATAAATTTGTACTTTTATGTATARGAAWTTTTTTTAGAATGTAGTATGGAATTAATTATGAGTATTATTTGAGTTAAATTTGGAGGAAAATAAAAATTGAAAAATAAAATAGGTTAGTAAGGATAAATATGTACTTTTATGTATTAGTTTGATTAAATGAGAAGTTGAATGAGTAAATGGGAATCAATACTTTTCAATGGATTCTTTGGGAATAACTATTTTCCTATTGGAGTAAACGGGAATTGTCCCTATATAAATTATATCATTATATTTCTCTTTCTTCTCAATTAATAATTCTCATCTATTGAAATCTCTCTATAAGTCTCAAAAAAATATAATATTGCCAAAATAAATTTTACCATATTATTCCTTATGACCTAAGGAACAATACCCATACCATTTCTCCCAACAAATTTGTACATTTAAAATTCTAATTGAAATTGCGAAAAAACAAATAATAAAAAATAAAAAATCATTGCACATTTATACGCATGTAATTACACATTTAGAAGTACATTGATATTTTATTAGAATGACAACGATATTTGCATTATATGTCATGTTTCTCCAAGCCAATTTCCAACAGTTTTATTGCAGATTTAATAGTTTATGAATGCACATTTACATGTCCGATGATGCAATATACAATAATACATAATATATGTTTATTGGTCGACCATCATTTATTCACTTTATATTCATCAGATTCAAATTTAGTTAGTGGATGAGATTTAGCTCTACGAACTCATTTTAATAATTTGATCAATTAATAGTGCACATCGAACAGGTTCAACACTAATTTATTTAGTGAAACATTTGTCGTTCATTAATATAAAATTTTGATATTTGAAATTTATTCACACTCCAAGCATATTAACTCCACGTAATATGGTTAATAAAACATTGTATACCTTTCTATCAAAAACAATCTTTCCATCGCTTGATTTTCAAAATTTCCTCAATTTAGGGAGAGAACATAGTTGATGATAGATTTGACAGAAGCAAAGCGATTCCGATAAGGACTGCACCTTGTTAATGTCGCAGAGTGATGATAAAGACATCTCCAACCCATAGGAATTAAGTTACAAATTATTGACTTTGTCATTAAAATCAGAATGTTGTCCGGCTGCGATGTTTCGTTTCATTTTTTTATTTTCCTTTTTTCTTTTAAAGTTAGTGAAACATGATAAACAGTTTTTTAAAGTAAAATAATGAATTAAGGGTGATGATTATTAAATGAAAAATATTATTGCAAGAGTTGATTTTGACATAAAATAATAAAATAATGACACGAATAATAAGTTAAGCTTCATAATCCCAGCCGAGGTCCTTAAACCCCAGCTTACTAAGAGCATCTTTAGCCCAAGCTCTTTTACCCACCTTACTTTTTCAATTTCCAATGTGGCACATCACCAAAATCTCCTCCACATCACCAATTTCTTTTATATCCCTGACCAATCCCTTTTATTTCATTTATCATTCATACTCATAAACATACTTTTTATGGGTCTCATATGTTCTCAATTAGTTCTTATTTTTCATATTCTAAATCTATTTATATTTTATCTATTAAATCTATTTAAACTATTTAATCTATTAAATCTACTTAATCATAAATTTATGATTAAATCTTCTATTATAATAATAATAATTTATAATTATTTGAAAATAAGCCCCGAAATAAGCGTCCCTGATAAATTCGGTAAGATAAAAAAAAATAAACATGCAATTTGATAAAATAAAAAATAATAAACATTACAAATTCAAACAATAAAAAAAATACACATGCAATTTTTTAGATAGGATGTGATATTTTATTTTACTTATATATCTATTATTGATTTTTTTCAATTATAATAATATTTATGAGTACTTCAAAATTTTAATTAATAATAAAATTTTAATTTTTTTAGATGTGAAAATTTATTTATTATAATAAATTCTTTTTTTAATATATATATATATATAATATATATATATATATATATATATATATATATATATATATATATATATATATAGCCCGCAGCCAGAAAACCAAACAAACGCACGGAGCAGAAAACAAAAGAAAAAACGAAAGGAAAAAAAAAAGAACAGAAAAATCTGTAGAGGTGGGGCCCACAACCCCACTCTCCCATTTGGCGCGTGCATCGCACGCGATATTTTTATTGGCTAGGGGCGGAAATTGCCCCCACTTCCCCTTTCTCGGCAAAAATGCGTATATACTATAGTTTTGAAAACAAATCGTGTTTTCAAGTGGAATAGGTGTGAGTTGTCTTTTTAGGTGATTTCGTAAGCTAAACCTGCGAAATCTATTTTTATTAAAAAAAAATTATTTTAATTTCGTAGTCTAAAGCTGCGAAATCATCTTTTTTTATTTTATTTTTTTGATTTCGCAGATTGAAACGGCAAAACCTATTTTTAAAAAATAAAAATTTGTAATATGATTTCGCAGATTCAATTTGCGAAATCAATTTTCTAAAAAAAAAGTTTTTTTAATGTGATTTTGCAGCTTGAATCTGCGAAATCAATTTTCTAAAAAAAATTAATTTTTAATGTGATTTCGCACCTTGAATCTGCGAAATCAATTTTCTAAAAAAATAATTATTTTAAAGTGATTTCGCATGGGAAATTGAATTTTATATATATATATATATATATATATATATATATATATATATATATATATATATATATATATATATATACTATATATATATATAGTCACATGAATCAGAATTGAACACATAACTCCAAAAAAAAAATTATGCTTCTTTGACTAGTGTCACAAGGTCATGTAATCCAAACAATAGTCACATGTGAATTTACATGCAAACGTCTTTCAAGCTTGTAAAATTAGAAGATCTATGGATATAAGAATAATTCTCAAATTCACAATGTTGTTAATCAATGTTAACAACATCAGTTAACAACATCGACCAGAGTAAATTTAAACTTATGCAGCAAAAATTAAAATACGAGAACACAATTTAACAAATTCAGTTCCAAAGTAAATACTTGTGAACTTTGGTGTACAAATCCGAAAACTATATTACTTTCACTTTACGTTCAATACAAAATATAAAGTAATATATGAAAACTAAATATCAAGAAACTTGATACTAAATACTTGTTGCCGGAATGGCAAGATCTTCTCCGTTGGTCACGCAACTTCAAAGATCTTGTTTCTCACGAACGTTGGCTCCAAGTAGTTTTCTTTTTCGTGTTCTTCTTCTCTTGTGCGTCGTCTTGCGTCTTGCCTTGCGCCTTCAAGAGATCCGTGCGTCAATCCAAACTTTAGGATTTCTAATGTCATAAATAGACAATTCTAAGATCCTAAACTTGGTAAATACCTAAAAACAAATCCTAAACACCATATAGAAATAATTAAAGTCTTGTGCATAAACTTGGAAACATAATATTGTTCTATATCTAGTTTCCTAACTTATTTTGTACCCAAGAAAGGCAAATAACAAAATAGGAATTATTGCCAAGAATAAATTTCTCAACAAAGCTTTCATATCAATTTACATGCATTTTGTATCAATTTCATTTAACATTTATTCATTGATTCTATCATTCATTCACATCCATTCACTTCGAGCACAACAAACCAGTTTCAAAATATTTTTTTCTCTCATCTAATTTTCTCTCCAGAAAGTTAAATTCCTACTTTCTGATTTTCTCTCTACAGCTCTCGTAAGCAATTGCTTAAGGTAATGTTAAATATGTTAATCTTTTGAAATAAAATTTATGCTTATGTTATTTGTCATTTATGAAATAGAATTTATGCTTATTTAATTTATTATTTATGAATTATTTCTAATTATTTAAATGTTTATGTATGCATACATAGTAAAAGTTTTGTGTAATATTAACACTTAATTCGTTTTATTGGGGTCAATATTTCATTAACTTACCCTCTTAAGAAAAAATAAATCTTACTGTTGTAATTTGACCCCACTTACGTGTGTGCAGATACACCTAGGAATATCAATTAATTGTAATGATACATTATAATATTGATAAATGCATATGAATATATAAATCCATTATATAAAAAGATAGAGAAAAGATACATGCAGGAAGAGCATTAGGAAAAGACTCAGGAAAAGGATATAATTTTACGTATATGCCCTTAAAAGCCTTTAAAGAAAGAAAGAATGGGAGAATATCATTTGCCCCAAAAATTTTTACAAATTTACACTTTACTCCTAAAATAATTTTATTTTAAGATACATCCAAGTTTATCGGCTGGAAACCTGACATGACCTATCGTAATGCCTCCGAATGGAGTCCAGGGTTTAAATAGGTGTAACAATGCCACGAATGAGGATATATCTAATAAAAATAAAAATAAATTTACGAAGTTTTGTCATCCTTGAAAATGGTATCAGAGCCTAGGTTTATTAAGAACTTAAAAGAAAATTTTATTATATTTATGTAATTAACTTTGGTGAGGAGATTTATCTCTAAAAATGGATCCGAACGAGTGTTCGAGATGTATTCATTTCAGGCAATATTTCCAAATATTGGAAATATACGAGATAGACCACAAAGAGAAAGTAGCATATTGGGATAACCAATATGTTGCACAAAGACTCGCAGGAGCCAAGAAGGAAACCTTGCTACAATGCGAGAAACAAAAGACATATCATCTGAGTTACCTTTGGGTAAATCAGATATTGAAAACGGACCTCAAGTACCATAGGGATACAGCTCATGAATCCCATCAATAGATCCAACTGCAGCGAGATATCCGATTCCTCTAAGAATCTTAGGGAAATCCAAAATATGATACAAGACATCGACCACCAAATCCAGGTGAAGATGAAGGAAGTAATTGAACATCAAAAAGAAACACGAGAAATCATAATCGATGTTCAAAGACGAGTCAAGGGCCTTGAAGTCAAACCAAGTGCATCCGGAGGAAGACGACGTATAACTTTTGGAACGGAACCCCTTTTACACCAAAAGGGGAAACCGACTGAGGTTATAAGACAACCAACGGAAGAAGAGAAGATGATGGCCATAATTAAGGGAATTCCATTACAACCCAAGAAGTAATGGAAAGAATCAACGTGGAAGATTTAAACGACTTAATCGAATCCTTCACCGGATTAGGTATTGTGGATCTAAAAATGAACTCGGGAGATTCTTCGGCCTTAGTACCAAGAAGCGCTCCACCAACAAATCTAAAAATGAACTCGGGAGATTCTTCGGCCTTAGTACCAAGAAGCGCTCCACCAACAACAAGTTATAATCATGGCGAAAGTACGGCTTCACACGAACCAGTACAAGACGCGCAAATGCCACATGTCGGGGATTTCACCATAAAAGTAGATCCTACAGACATAGCGGGCACCAGACAACGTTCCCGAAGGCCCAATATTCTCAACACGCCATACGGGAAGTCTCAACTTGACCCCATACATCCATATGGGCTAATGTTAAATCTGGACGTTCCAGATTTTAAGAATCGAGAGATACTAATAGACGATTGGGCATCTGCAATGCGAATTGCAGCTGGAACTCTCGGTCTAGAGAAGGAAGGGTTCATTCTACTTCTTGAAATGAGCCTTGAAGGATCCGTAAAGATCGCATGGGATCTAACAGGAGCAGATATAAAGAGGGAAGTTATAGCTGGAGAATCATTAAAAGGAATCGTCGATAATATGGCTAAATTATTCAAAATCCAATTTATCGGCACAGGATATTTCGAGGGAATGGAAGAGGAAAAACAGAAAAAATATTGACAAGCCCTCTATTGCCTCGAGCTACGAGATATTTATCACGTGGACGAATATATCCAACTATTCACCGAGTACCGATGGAAATCCAAGGTGAATGATGGAGATGCGGCTCAACTTTTCTTTGCAAAAATACCAAGTCCATGGAGAGAAATGTTGATCCAAGAGTACAAGCCAGCAACCGACATGGATACGGTTGCTAGAAGAATGTCTTTCCTAAAAACCAAATTAGCAGAGTGGTGCCACCAGGCAGCACTACACAAAAATTACAAGAGACTAAGAGGAATTAACAAATCGGTTCCTCTATGTTGTGCTGAGAATGACATTCCCACAGTAGTGGGAGGTCAACCACAGAGACATAAGCGGAAGAAAGAAAAAAGTCATTCTTATGCTCGAAGTAACAAGAGAAGGTTTCCATGGAAACCGAGAAGGTTCTGGTCAAAACAAAAGGCCAGAAACTACAAGTCAGGACAAAGAACGGGGCCAAGTCGAAGCCAAGGATCGTTCTCAAGCCAAGGAAGTACKAGTAGAACACCAACAAAAAGAACTTTCAGGCGAGCTCACACCAGAGCTAATGAAAGTTTTAAAGATTGTAACTGTTGGACGTGCGGAGTCAAGGGGCATATTTCTACAGATTGCCCTGAGAATCAAAAAAGAGGCGTTAGACAGTTCCAAACAACTCAAGAGTTCAAAGAAGCTGTCTATTACCAAAARCTGGTTCAGGTGTATCAATTTGAGGATATACCCTCAGATGAAAGCATCTATGAAGAAGAGATTTACTCCGAAGATAGAAGTGAATCATATTCAGAATCAGAGTGAAGAAGAATTTCTTCAACAAGGAGTAAGGGAGGATATGTCCGGATTCCTCTCACATACAACAGTTTCTCATAAAACGCTTATGAGGATAATGAAGGAAGATCCAAAGCTCCAAATGTATGAAGGATTTACAATAGGGGCAATGGAAAAGGCGATGGATAAGTTGGGTTTAAGAAATCGAAAACACCAAATTATCCATAGAGTTTCCACGGGAGAGTTCGCGATACCAACGGAATATACGGGAAACCAGATCGAGATGCAACTTCAAGTTCCCGTTCAAGTTCTTCCAGAATACGGTGAATGGATCTTTCCTGTTAAATACAATGACAGGAAACACAACAGGATTCGCAGAAGATCTATTTGAGAAAAAGAGATCTCTTTTGTGGAACAACAAGCTACCAGGGAGTAAAGAAACTCGCCGGAAATACTGTAACATGGCCCACGTTTGGAGATGGACGGAGAAAAATATGTCCGGAATGCTCGAATCAAACAGAGCCAGAGTTTGGTACAAAGTCCAAACAGAATAAGCCAAGTGATCAGGGGACACCAAAAACACGTTTTACCCGGGGACCGCACAAATCAAAAAAGTAAAGGATTCCCCGACAACAATAAAAGGATCATGTGATGATCAGGTCCCTCAAGAACGTGCCTCTGGAAAGCGGCAAATTCCCACCAGCTAACAAAGGATAATAATGCAAATAAAGACGTAACCAATGACGTCATATAATTTACAAGCTATGTGAAGTCCGGATTTCAAGTCCGCCAGACTTCTATAAATTCAGGATTTGGAGGAAGTAGAAGGCATCGCTCATCACCTTCTATTTTCTCATATTAATAAAGAAAGAGTGTTTTTGTGTGCAAGAATAAAGAGTGTTTTAATAGTTTGTATTAAGAAATTTATGTATCTACGAGTGCAAGCCTTCTCTATGAGAGGCTAAACAAGTTTTCTCCTCCCAAAAGGAGATTACTAATGTAATAAATTTTATTTT
>BMAC01000722.1:73540-90670 GCA_014905375.1 Phtheirospermum japonicum | reverse complement strand
AAATTCTTAATAAAATAAAGGCTTTCGCTTCCACTCATGTTCAGTACTTTTAATTTATCTCCATAATCAAAATATCTCGTACGCCTGGAGTAGGAAACGAACCAAGGCTGTGCTGATCGGTTTCTGAAGGAGCTGGATAACTTGTAGCTCAACTTCATAAAAAGGAAGTTAGACGGAGATGAACCGTCTGTAAAACGAGCTAGGGGCGGTGATTTTTCAGCTGGTGGCGTCGCAACCCATCTCACCTCGACTCGGTCAAAAGAGGTATGAAGGTTATTGAGACGTTTTAATTTACGGAAGCATGATGGGCCTGATATGGTCGTAATGGACTATTTCCATTTTAAAGATGACAAAATATATATATATATATATATAATAAAATAATAATAATAATAATAATAATAATAAATAATTAAATAAATAAAAGTTAAAGAGTTATGGGGAGAAAAGTGTAAAAGAAAAACTTTAGTAGGGGTTTTCCGCTTTAAATAAAGACATTTCTCTCATTAAGGGCGGGAAGGTCAATTTACCCCTATTTCCTGAACCAATCCCTGAAAAACTGACTGCGTGTATCCGCTCTCAAAAAGATAATATGCATAAATACATTTACCTAACAAATAAAAGTATTTCACTTTGTTGCTCCTGTCATGTGTTGTTGCTCATTGTCCTCCGCCTTTTCTGGAATGAGTCGAGTTACTTTCTGTTTATCTTGATTGGAGTAGCTACCGATATTAATGGCTATCAAGAGGTAATTTCGTTTGCTACTTCTATCCCAAAATTATTATTATTATTATTATTATTATTATTATTATTATTATTATTATTATTATTATTTTTATTTTTATTTTTATTTTTATTATTATTGTATTTTTATCATATCACTCCTATATATTAATGCAAAATCCCCCTAATCTATGTGTATGCTTCGTATGTTTCGTTTGTCAAATAAAAAATTATGGTGCTTCGTTTGTTTACGTGTCATCCGAGCTTAACATTTACCTAATTTAATACTTTTCTTTTTATTGTATCTTACCTAATTTAATTCTTTTATTATATTTTTTCTTATTCAATACTTTCATTTTATTCTCCTAATATAAAAATATAAATAAGTCATATATAAATAGTAATAAGATTTAAATTAGTTATTTTAATTAAAAAAACAAACTAAATATAAAATAATTTTAATTACATTACAAACTTTATTAAAAAATAATTAAATAAATTTTATTGATAATAGAATTTAAAATAATTTTAATTTTGGAGTTTCAAATATTCTATATAGGTAAGACATGAGTTATTTACAATAATCTAAGTATGTAACTAAATATTAGTTAATAAACATTACGGCACGGGTTGAGAGTATGACATCTTTTGAATATTTCAAAGTATGTAACTAATAGTTATTAACAAATTTATTCTAAATATCAATATATTAAATAATTTAATAATAATATTAATAATTAATAYAATAGATATTAGACACGGGTTTAGAATATGTCGCCTTTTSAYTTTTTGTAAGTATGTAACTAAAATTATTAATGAATTTAATTTAAAAATCAAATACAAATTTATTTAGTATTTATAATAATTAATACAAAATTAAACATGTACAAAGCACGGGTTGAGAATACAGTTAATTTTTAATTTTAGATTTAGAATTCAGTAATTATCACAAATATTTTATATTTTATTTTTTGATAAGTGTTGTGTAACACGGGTGTTAAACAAATTTATATTAATGCAAAATTCTCATAATCTATGTGTTTGCTTCGTAATTTATATATAATAAAAAAATAAATTGGTGCTTCGATTGCTTATGTGTCATACGAGCCTAATATATACCTAATTTAATATTCTTCTTTTATTGTATCTTGCCTAATTTAATATTTTAATATTATCATATTAAGCCTAAATTAATAGTTTTCTTTAATTATATTTTATCCAACTCAATAAGTTTCTTTTATATATACTCCTAATATAAAAATATAAATAAATCATATATAATTAGTAAAAAAATTTTAATTAATTATTTTAATTAAAAGACAGATTACATATTATATAAATTTAATTACAAAAAAAAAGAACTTATTTATGAAAATAATTAAATAAATTATATTTTCAATAAAAGTTGAAATAATTTACTTTTGAAATTTTAAATATCTTGTATAGGTAAATCACGATATATTTGCAATAATTATAATATGTATTATTAGATAATTAATTAATAATAATTATAATATTAGTAAACGAATTTAATATAAATATAAATAAATAAAATTATATAATAATAATTAATTAATATCTATTAGACGATGACACAATGCGAGAAGGTTTCAGAGTATGACACCTTTCGAATTTTTTAGAGTATGTAACTATTATTATTAACAAAATCAATATAAACATATAAATATAAAATGAGTTAATAATAATTAATTAATATAGATTAGAGATTGGTTGAAAATGTGATATCTTTTGAAATTTTACAAGTATGTAAATATAATTATTAACAAATTTAATCTAAATATTAAAATATAATATTAATTAATAATTGTAATAATTAATAAATAGAACATGGCACGGGTAGAGAACATATCCTTTCAATTTTTTATTTTAAATTAAACTTTGTAATTTTCAAAAATATTTTATATGTATATTTTTTTTAAATCTCGTGTAATACACGGGTGTTAAACTAGTATATATATATGGTCATATAAATGTTCACTACTGTTATCTTGTATATCGCCTGATCTGATCCCAACAATTTCATGCATATATACATGAATATATATATATATATAAGGATACAATATATCCCAACTTGGCAAAGACTATTTTAGAATTAAAAGAAATAATGAAACCTCATTTAGGCCAAAATCAAAATTTGTAAGGCTAGAATTACACCATTAAGAGATATGCACGCTGTATGACGTCTTATATCAATTTTTGATTATTTTACGTGTTTAATTTATTTATTCAAAATGGTATACGATATACGATGTTGCTATGCGTATTTCAATTAGAGATTGTTGATGTATCATGTCTATTTCTTGTTTTCTTTATAATTTATTGATGTTAACATGTCTATTTGTTTTTTATATTTATGCATGTCATATTTTTTAAATTGTTAATTATATTCGATGATTTTTAATAAATTATTTATAAATAAAACCTACTTGTCACGGGCTCACGCCTTGGGCAGGCGATGTGCAGCGGAAGTCGCCCATGCGGCGCCGGGGTACTCAGCCGTCGTCGACGGTACCTCGGCAAGCCTTGGTTGTGTGGCCATCGAACTACATGCGACAAGAATGAAAGAGGAACAAGAGTTGGAGAATAATAAGTTTTATTATGCCCCAAAGGACGCGTTGCCCTAGCTCTCGATGTTCTATTACACCTTTTCCTACTTACTATACAATGGAGAGGGACTCCCCCTTTTATAGTATACATAAGGCATTAGGGTTAGGGTTTTCTGGCCCCTTCCCTAAGCACACACGCGGGCGGCCCACCTTCGGTCCATTGGCGTCGCTAGGTTGGGAAACCCTACAATGGACCTAGACACTAGGTACAACCAAATCCGTCCGGCCCATATGCATATGGAAACCTGTCTGATAAGGAAACTACCTATCTTGTCGCCTAGGACATCTCCTAACCCTAGGAATCTCGGCTGGGCTGGACTCTCTTGCTTCTCGGCCCAGAAGTCCGTCGTTCCGTCCCGCATGAGAGCCCGTGGGCTCGGCCCATGTCGGTCGCTATCTCTCGGCCACGTGCGCACCTGCCCTGCGTATCCTAATACCATGGGCGGAAGGATGCGAGAAGGTGTCTACAGTGTTGCCCTTCTCGCCCGCAATCCTTGCCCCAGTAGGAAGGCCCCGCGCCGAGTGTCTCGGCGTGGCCCGAGTGCGCGCGCGTCTACTCGTTGGCAGCGCACTCTTCCTCGCATCGTCCCGCATCCCGTTGCTAGTCGGTCCGCGCAGCTTTGGCCCTGTCGCCAAGCTCTCGGCGCCATGCGTCGTTAACGTTATCCGCATGCGCGTATTGTCCCGGCAGTCCCATTGCTCTCGCAAGGTCCCGCCCGATCACCTGCTCTGCGCCCGAGCGCCGAGTGATTGCGCCGCAAAGTTGCGCGCCTGACCCGTCCCGCCGAGTCACATACAGTGGGGCGTGACATACTGCCCACTTTACCAAATAATAATGGCTAACCGCATGAACCCAAGATATGCATAAATAAGACCTACTGCCCACTTTACAAAATAATGGACAAAATTTATATATTTTTTATAATTTTAGTTAAGTTATATAAATAGACAAAATCCAAGATATTCATAATAAAATAAATAAAATGGCCTTCTCACCTATAAAAATATTTAAAAAATAATAAATCAAAAATCTCATACATAGTGTAAGATTTTAAATTTTAAAAAAATTATATTTGAAACTACGAATTATTAAAAACTGATTCCAGGATATTACTAAAAAGATAAAATTACAATCGTAATTAAACATAATTGAAAAACATGAAATTACAAAAAATAATTTTGAAAATAATAAATTAAAAATCGCACGTATAAAAATATTTAAAAAATAATAAATCAGAAATCCCATACATAGATTAAGGTTTTAAAATTAAAAAAAATTGAAACTACAAATTATTAAAAATCGATTCCAGGATATTACTAAAAAGATAAAATCACAATCGTAATTAAACATAATTGAAAAAGATAAAATTACAAAAAATAATTTTAAAAATAATAATTACAAATCACACGTAATAAAAATATTTAAAAATAGAAATTAAAAAATAATAAATCAAAAATCGCATACATAGTGTAAGATTTTAAAATTAAAAAAAAATTACGAATCGCACATGATTAAAAAATAATTTTAAAAAATTGCATTAAAAGTTTAGTGTAAATCGTGAATTCTAATATTTAGTGATTTGCTTAATTTTTAGGATATATAGACAATGTCGAATTCAAATATGATCACCATAGTCGTGTATTTTGGCGGCCGAATTATGCAAAAAGGTTACGAAGTGAGGTATGACCGCCAGGCAATTGCTTCTAGAAGGATTTCTCGTCAGCCAAGTTTTGAGGAGTTGACCGATGTTTTGTTTACAGTTACGAATAGTAATGTAAATGAAGTAGTTTTAAAAGTCTCCGCTAAGTACAGCTCATTTACTGGATTACTCCAATCTGGTATGAATTTGGGGTATCCGGCAGCTGTACAAGAGCACATAGGTGGTTTTGAACGTCCCAATGTACAAACATCTATTTCCCCCATACCATTTCCTAACAGTGGGTTTGGGGGAAGTTGTCGAGATGTGCAATCGAGTGACTCCGATACAACTAGCTCCCCGCAAGGACATCCATTCCCGCAAAGACATCCCTACTACCTTCGTGCAAGTACAGATATTCAGGCACCGAGGTGTGGCACAGGAGGACATCTTCGAGACTAATTTAATAATGTTATATTAATACTACCTGCACATTATCCAGATTGGTTACGTATGTAATTCAACTATTTTCGTATTGTGTAATTCTTTTAAGTGTGTTTAAGTTTCTTAGTGTGTGGTTTAGTTTTAAGTTTCTATCATTCAGTAGTTATCAACTATATAAAACAAACAAACAACCATAACAACATAAAATTACAATCTTCCAAGAAGTGGCAGAGGTGATTGGGCGAGATAAAGAAAAACACACCATAAAAATATTACACAATGGCACAGATAGAGTAGTTAGCAAAGCTGCATTTCATTGATGTGTGTGTGTGTGGACAACACTTTTTAGTGTTCTGTGACATAGTGTACCGGATGACAAGACAACACAATTCGTAAAAATACGGGTTGTGAAATTATTCAAATGAGTAGACAACGCAATGACACAGATAGAGTAGCTGGCAAAGATGCATTTCATTTATGTGTGTGTGGACAACACTTTTCAGTATTCTGTGACATAGTGTACCGGATGACAAGACAACACAATTCATAAAAATACGCGATGTGAAATTATTAAAGTGAGTAGACAACACAATAGCACAGATAGAGTAGTTGGCAAAGCTGTATTTCATTTATGTGTATGTTGACAACACAATGACACATAACACGTATTTTACGCATCTATATATATGTACGCACTGAAAAAACTACCCACCTAGAAATATAAACCATACCAGCTAATAATGGCTAACTTCGACGAAAATCATCCAGATGTCTTAAGAATAAATAATAATTACTATGATCCTACAATCACCCCATGGACCATGGAGATAGAGAAAGTCATTTTGGAATTTTTCATCTCCCAGAAAGAAAGTGTTGAAAGAGGTGCAAAAAAAGCTTATAGGATCTTCAGCGTCCCGCAGGTAAAAATTATACTCGAGCGTCGTTTCATGTTTTCACCCACTATTCCAGAGATTTACTATCGGATTGAAGAAATGGAGATGAGGTATGGTTGGTGGAAGGCAAGACTTTCTGATGATGGTGTTTTTTTGGATGAAGAACGTGGTCTGATCTGTATTGATACCACTATCAATAACAATGTCTCTCCAGCCTATGTAAAGTCCACACATCTATCTATAAATAATTATGTGGTTTGTGTTTGTTTTATTTAAATTACTAACTTTTTTTAATATAGGAATACGGTGATGATGCATCACACAGATATTATTTGTATGACATGCCACTATTGTGGAAGGAGATGGAAGCAGCTTTCAATTGATGCATCTCAATGTGTTATTACTAAATTATGTTATAAAATGGGATCAAAATGACCATAGTTTTAGTGTGAAACTATGTGCTACATTTAATTTGTAATGTTTGATTTTGTAACGTTTGTTGTATTTTATTTAATCATATGTGTAATCTTTTATTTTTCATTTATTTAATATAATCATTTATTTAATATTTTCCGACCTTACTGGTGACAAGACTACACATTAATCAATAGGTTTTTTAACTTTTTATGTGAGAATACTACACATTAAGCATATGAACTGAAAACTGAAGTAATGAATTTTATCTGCGTCAGAAAAACAATAAGTACATATCATAATAATAAGATTAATATGACAATTACAATAATTTGATATTAGATGTGTGATCACATTCGTAATGGCGGACTTCCCTTGAGATTCTGGTATTGACAAATGAAATTTAAATAGTTTTTATTGAATGCCCAATCCATCAAATCGAATAAAGGTTCTCCATATTTTAGATATGCAGCAGTAAACTCAGAATCGCCTGCCACGTCATTCCAAAAACGTACAAGCCATTCCGGCGCTTGCAATTTGCTGGTCTCATTATTCCAAGTGCAATGCTCATTTCCCAACATCATATGAAAATGCCTGTATCGTTTTTCCAAAAGTTGAACTCGAGCGGTTAGGTCGTCCATTGTGAAGTCTTTTCCGAACGCAACATTGATTTTGTCCAATAAAATCCATGTGATATTATTGCGTAATCCTCTTTTGGGATCGTAGATACCATTGAGCTTACTCTCACGGAGGTAATCAACCAGCTTAGTATCCATATGGATGCTCCACTCGGTTAAATTTATATCGTAAAAAAAGAATTTTTCTTCGAAATCAAAGTATGGTACATTGTTAGGCTGATTGGAACTCATTTTTTCTTTTTCTTATAGGAATACCTAGATGGTGGAGAAAACCAAAGGTGTAAGTGAATTGTTTAAAAAAATCTAGTCCAATATTCAAAGTTTATAGATGATTCATTTTGAAAAATCCAAACTAACACATCAATACTTCCACTCAAATATCATAAATAAGGAATACTGGTTACATTAAAAGTCATACAACTATGTTCATTCAAACTTGATCAAAACAAGAAGATTTACAATAAATTGAAAAACACATAAAAGAGAAAAAAGAAAAGGAAAGAAAAAAAATATAAAAAACCATAATAAGTGATTCATTTAAGCATCCAAAAATCCGTTCTAAGTTCGTGCGCCGGTAGTTTTGCAATTTCTTCAAATCTTTCAATGTCTCTAAAAATCTTAAATTGAGAACCAACATTGAACTTAATACGTGCAAATGGATCCATCAAATGATTTTTTACACTTGACTTGGTTCGCAATGGGTAAGTAGAAGGTGGGAATTTTCTTAATTGGTCATTTCCCAACTTATGACTCATTCCTAAAATGACGGATCTCCCAATGTTCTTTTTCCAGTTTTCAATTAACTCTTTTATCAAATTAGGAACATTTGACTTCCTACACTTACATCGTAGCTCACGTAGCAAATGTATGCCTCTTTCATGATAATCTTTGTCTAAAGTATTTAACCAATCAACTCCTCGTGTTAAGTGGTTACGGTCAACATTTTTAAGGCAATTATAGGCTTTTAAATAAAGCATGTGAACCCATATTTTGAGCATTGCCAAATAGTGTTCAGGTATTGAATGATTTGGCTTCATCTTGTACAAAAGAAAGTAATCATAAAACTTCTGAACTCCACTAATTTCTGCCCTTGTAATGACACGATGACGACAAGGAGCCATCCTTAAAATATGAAAAATTATTCCAAAGCAAAAAAATTAAGTTTGTAATAAAATGAATACATAATATAACCTATCAAATTTAAGTTTATATTACATGAACATATAATGTTACTTATCCAATTTAATAATTATCTCATTTAATAGTAAGTGGGATATAACAATTATGTATGTATATATAATCATATCTTGGATTTTGTCTATTATTTAGAAATGGAGGATTATTTCAAGAAAGTTGGATATACCTAATGCAAGAATAAATATAAATATAAATTTTACAAATATAAATAACAATTTAATAAATAATTTATAAAGAATCATTTAATGGGATGCATAAACATAAACAACAATTTAAAAAATTTCTCATAAATGAGATGTTACACCAACAATTTATAAAGAATAATTTAACTAGTTATCAAAAAATTATAAATAACAATTTAACTAAACAATTATTTAACTAGTTCTTCTAAAATACTTAAGAATACTCTTGACTGCTTTCCAGTGTTCTTCTCAGGATTCTGCTGAAATCTGCCAGTCATGCTAAGTGCATAAGCCACACCTGGCCTTGTGCAAATCATGGCATACATGATTGATCCTATTGCCGAAGCATATGGGATCCTTTTCATGCGCTCAAGTTCCTTATCAGTATAAGGACCATCCTTCTTTTGCTAACTTGAGACCATGACCCATTGGAATATATCCTCATTGGAATCTTCCATAGAAAATCATCTTAGCACTTCATATATGTACATGGACTGTGATAGCCCCAATGTTCTATTAGGTCTATCCCAGTAGGCCCTAATTCTAAGAATATAATAGGTTTCACCCAAGTCCTTCACCATGAAGGTGCTGGACAACCAATTCTTTAATGATTGTATGACAAGAGTATCATTTCCAATTATCAATATGTCATCAACATATATAATAAAAACAATACTCCCTCCAGTGCGTTTACTATAAACGCATGGATCTTCTTTTTTTCTGACAAAATCAAACGATTTGATTGCTTTGTCAAAACAAATGTTCCAACTTCTAGAGGCTTGTTTAAGTCCATAAATAGACTTTTGTAACTTGCATACCGCTTTGGTTTCGATTCAGATGTAAAACCCTCTGGTTGTATCATATACACTTCCTCGGTCAATTCACCATTAAGGAAAGCGGTTTTAACATCCATCTGCCAAATATGATAATCATAGTATGCAGCTATAGCAAGTAAAATCCTAATGGGCTTGATTTTCGCAACTGGAGAAAAGGTTTCATCATAGTCAATTCCTTCTCGTTGACTATAACCTTTTGCTACCAAGCTAGCCTTGTAGGTTTGTACCTTACCATTTGCATCGATCTTCTTCTTGAAGATCCATTTGCATCCAATGGGTCTAACCCCAACTGGCAAGTCAACCAAGTTCCAAACTTGATTTGTGTACATCGAGTCCATTTCTGATTTCATGGCTTCAAGCCACCTCTTTGAGTCAATGTCTAACATAGCCTCAGTGTAAGTTATAGGTTCATCATCATCCGGAATTTCCACGTCACATTGACCCTCTACAAGGAGGTTTAGTCTTTCCGGTCGCCTATGAATCCTAGTAGACTTACGAAGTTGGTTATCTTGCGTTTAAGTGTTCTGATCATGAGAAGGTTCTTCTGTGCTGGATGGTCCAGCATTTTGAGATTCCTCAGAAGTGTCATCAACATGAACTTCCTGAGGAGGGAGTTGTGCAACCATTGCTTGGTCTTCCATTGGTTGCGATGATAAATTTTGCATAGCTGCACCAATTCTATCAATGCTCCCACTGGCTAGAGATTGTCCTCTAAGTGACAAATCTTCACCATAGGAATGACCAGAAGCTCCCACTGAATTCTTGTCTAGGTCATTAGACAATTTTCAACCTCCATGTCACTTTGTGATTCTTGAATTTCTTCAAGTTCTACCTTATTTCGACTTCTTTCCTTGTAGACATAGTCTTCCTCAAGGAAAGTTGCTTGCCTGAAAACAATGATCTTATGTTCTCCAGGAAGATAGAAATAGTATCCTCGTGTTTCTTTAGGATACCCCACAAAATAACATTTCTCACTTTTAGATTCCAACTTGCCAGTAAGCATCTTCTTTACATATGCAGGGCAACCCCAGGTTCGCATGTGCGTAAGTGATGGCTTCCTATCATTCCATAACTCGTATGGAGTTTTATTTACTGACTTCGATGGAACTCTATTCAGAACATAAATTGAGTTCAGTAAAGCATACCCCCATAGGTATGTCGGAAGATCTGAGAAACTCATCATGGATCTAACCATATCTAATAAGGTTCGATTTCTCCTTTCAGAAACACCATTCATTTGTGGTGTTCCAGGAGGTGTCCATTGCGATTGGACTCCATGAAGTTTTAAGTAATCGAGAAACTCTTTACTCAAGTATTCTCCTCCTCGATCCGATCGAAGAGTCTTAATACTCTTTTCAACTTGTTTCTCAACTTCTAACTTATACTCCTTAAACTTCTCAAAAGCCTCTGACTTGTGCTTCAAAAGATACACATGTCCAAATCTAGAGAAGTCATCAGTAAAAGTAATGAAGTATGAATAACCACCTCTAGCTTGAGTAGGAAAAGGTCCGCATACATCAGTATGAACCAACTCAAGCACCTCTTTTGCTCGTATGCCTTTCCCAGAAAATGGCTTGTTGGTCATTTTTCCTTTGAGACAAGATTCACATTGTCCATAAGACTCAAAATCAAATGGTGTTAAATAGTCTAACTTTCTTAACCTTGCGATTCTTGTTTCATTTATGTGACCAAGCCTACAATGCCATAAGTAGGTGGGATTATTCATATTACTTAACTTTATACGTTTGTTTTGCACATTGAGAATGTCGCGACTACAATCAAGAACATATAAACCATTCACAAGTGGAGCATTTCCATAAACAATACCATTATGCGTAAATAAACAATTATTATTAGCAAAATGGAAGGAAAACCCTTCAATGTCTAACATTGGAATGGAAACAATATTCTTCGTAATCGATGGAACAAAATAACAATTATATAAATTTAGTCTATAAACCGAGGGTAAATCTAATTTATAAGTCCCTACACGCTCGGCAGCAACCTTTGCTCTATTTCCCACGCGCAGGCAAACTTCCCCCGGTCTAACCATCCTGCTGTCACTACACATTATTTCAAATGTGTGAGCCACATCCGGTATCAAATACCCAGCAGTGAGAGTTATTAACAGACATATTTATCTCAATGACAAACATACCTGTGGAGCCGGAAACATCTAATGCTTTCCACTTCTCACAGTCTCTCTTCCAATGTCCATTTTCTTTGCAATATAAGCACACGTCTTTAGCCAATGTTGACTTCTTACGATCACCTCCTTTTGGCTTCAAAGCCATAGGCTTAGGCCCAGCCTTAGTTTTCTTTTTCTGCTTTTTCTTACCTTTTAGGTTAGATTTAGCAGATTTACTCACCATGAGTACAGTTTTGCCCTTTGAGGTGGAAGACTCATATGTCTTAAGCATGTTATGAAAATCGGGAAGCTTCGCTTTCGTGTTGTTCATATTATAATTCACAATGAAGTTTTCAAATGAACTAGGAAGCGAATTCATGATCAAGTTGACCGAGACATTTTCAGGTAGGTTTGTTCCAATCGAAGCCAACCTCTCAATCAACCCTATCATCTTCAATACATGCTCAGACACCTTGCCCCCATCATGAAGCTTGCACTTAAAGGGATCTTTTAGCAGCTCATACTCCATAGTTTGAGCTTGCGAAACATAGAGACTCTTCAAATGCTCCAACATTTCATAAGGGGCCATGTGTTCATGCTGTCTCTGCAATTCCGTCGTCATCGCAGTTAGCATGACACATTGTGCCGAAGTTGCATCATCCTTATGTTTCCCATGAATATCCTTGTCAAACTTGGCATATTCAGGAGAATTTTTATCAGGAATCTCAGAACAGGTGTGTCCAACACATACTCAATCTTTTCCTGTCTCAGAACTAAACGCAGATTGTGCAACCAGTCCACAAAGTTTGGTCCAACCAAACATTTCAATGATAAATTCGACATCTTAACTAATCTGGAGAAAATAAATAGAGCGGGAATTAAAACTCTAATTCTAATTCCTATGATCACAATTATTAACTAATTAATAAGGACTTTAATAATTAGCTCCCACTATTTTAACATATTCTTCGACCCCACGGTAGAATACGGACTCATATCAAATATGATCATAGTGAGCCAAGATCCATGTTCATACTATTGAAGCCTCTGCTGGGGCTGATGACCACAACAGCACAACTGGTAGGTGCCCAGACCAATTATAACTCTTGGTCGATCGAATCTAATCCGATCTTACGCCCCTAGTTGATTCCGACGTTGGGGCGACAAGAAAGAACCAAGTGAGTCAACCCCATTACACGATCGCAAACATATGCACCTATGAGCGAGCCTCAACCTCGTCGACCGGAGCAAGCACTGGGGTGCAAATACTCATGGACGAAAAAGGTTTCGTCCTCACCCAATTATAATGGACAGCGCGTTCATCCAAAATGAGACTCATATTTTATTTGGGTATTATTTATCAGGGTTTAACAATTAACAAGATCCAAATGAACAGTAAACAATTATTGGGCGCCGCCTACCCATAATTTATAAGCAAACGGTCCGACAAATATTGGGCGCCGCCTACCCAGAGTTTGTAAGCAAATGGTCCGACAAATACTGGGCGCCGCCTACCCAGACAATATATGCGGACTCTATGCTAAAAAGTAATCTACGAGCACATAGACAATTATTGCAAGTAGAGGAACAATTCCATAATTAAAATTAAATTCAAAATTTTAATTTAACTTACATTATCAAATAATGTAAAATATAATAATAATCATGGGTTATCATTTAAATTTAGAAAAATTAAATTCCAAATTTAATTCGATTTCTAAATTACTTTAAAAGGTTTAAAATTTAGAATTTATTAAATTCCAAATTTAATTCTTATTTCTAAATAATTTTAAAAAGATTTAAATTTAGAAATTATTAAATTCCAAATTTAATTCTTATTTCTAAATAATTTTTAAAAAAAGGTCTAACTTAGAAATTAATTAAATTCTAAATTTAAAATTAATTTCTAAGACAATTTTAAAAGACTTTTATTAAAAAGTACATATTTCAAAATTTTCAACATAGCCAAACAGCCTCTTAAAATTTTCTGAAAGTTTTAGGGTCTTTTCTGTAATTTTCAAAAATTTTAGTAATTACAGAAATGTCA
Organism: Phtheirospermum japonicum; assembly: GCA_014905375.1. Taxonomy (NCBI): domain Eukaryota; kingdom Viridiplantae; phylum Streptophyta; class Magnoliopsida; order Lamiales; family Orobanchaceae; genus Phtheirospermum; species Phtheirospermum japonicum. Next base: position 76,901 of record BMAC01000722.1, on the reverse strand, counting down.
TTTGGACTTAAAACAGTTTTCTGGAAAGTTTTTGGGGGTTAAAACGCAGTTTCTAAAAAGTTTCAGGCAGCCTCGCAATCTTCTAAAAACTGAGGGTAATTCTGTGATTTTCATAAATTTCTAAAATTACAATCAGGCCCAAAACTATATCAAATTCTCATAAATTTTACCCAAGCCCTAAATCGAATTTAGGGCTTTCGATTCGGGCGTCGTCGGTCAAAACCGAAGACACCGTTCTGTAGCCCGCGACGAGACGAATCTACCGGATCCATGGGCCCGCCGGAAAACCTCGTCGTAGCTGATGGAAATCGGCCTGAAGCACCGCGGTGTCACGGCCCAAATCGCAGCCTCGCCTTCCATCTCTACACGGCCGCCGTCCGGATCGCCGTCTGCCCAGCAGGAGCCGGCTCCACTGATCGTCGTCTCCAAGGTGATAGCCCAGCCGCGAGGAACAGCAGTTCGCGGCGCCGGTCAGCGGGAGGCGCAGGCAGGTAAGTTTCCAGGTTTGTTTTTACGTTTCAATTTTTTTTTAATCAATAATTTAATCAAATTAAATTAAACAAAAACTGTTTAATTAAAATATTTTAATTAATTATAAAATCAAACTAAAAATAAAACCTTTAACCAAAATTAAAATAATAATTATTTTAATCTAATTAAAATAATTAAATAATAATTAAACCCATGATTAATATTATAAAATTATAAACATAATCGTTAACACAGCCCCGGGCTCTGATACCACTGTTGGAATTTGTAGAAACGAACACCATGCTCGTGTAGCGGAAGTTTTAAATTCAGGCCGAGTTCAACACTAAGGTATCCACGCGATTAATTCTCCGACTGCAAGATATTTATATAATAAATAAACGAGATAAAAGCATGAAACCCTTACAGTAAATTCAGGCCGATTTCAACACTAAGGTATCCACGCGATTAATTTTCCGACTGCAAGATTCAACTCCAGTGTATTGCTATCGTGAAGAAAGTTAGGAAATCCCACGATAGCTCAAGAACTCCCAATCTCAAAATTAGGATTTACGTATGTTTTCATCGTTTATAACTTATGACTTTATGTTATATTTATACTAGGTACATAAGAGAACCCTAATTCTAAAAAGGATTGGACTTGTCCAAGACATGGGCCCAAAACAATTTTAGCCCAAGTACCTTTATTAATATAACATAGATAATTAAATCCAAATCCAATTTAATTTAATTAAATAATTTCTATCAAATAGAAATTAATATCATAATTATTAACAATTAAATATTACAATTCTAAATTGAATATTTAATACTTTCTTGATACACTCTTAAATCGGAAAACTAATCGCATATAGTGTGACCCTATAGGCCTTTATATATGACATCAATCCAATGATGATCCAAACAAAACTCCTAGACGGCTTAGCTGGACGAACTCAATATATAAAGAACATTCACTTGAACTCAGCGAATTATAACCTTTATACAAAGCTTTGGTGAAATTCCTTTCATTTCGAATCACTCGATTAAGCTTAAGATTTATCCAAGTGTCTATCTCAATGGCTTAATCAATTTATCTCATTTTTATTAGTCGACAAATAGACAATACTTCAATAACTATATTGAATATGTCTCTTGCATTGGCCAATGACTTTAGTCGACCTAGACCTCAAGTCGAAGGATTATCACACGCTTTATACACTGATAAGTTTATAGACATACAATAAATAACTTGTCAGTAGGGTTTACCAATACTCTCCAAAGTATTCATGTGTCCATCACGAATAACTATTATTCGCAGTCGTGAGACTTACTGAATTTTCTAAAATGTGATGCAGACCACATGACGACATATATTATATTATCAATATCTCAATCTTGATAATCGTTAGTCGTGGCTATTTTAAGAGTAATGTGTTATCAATGACATCTCACTATATCAATGACAACATTAACAATACTTTCCAAAGTATCCATGTGTCCATCACGAATAACTATTATTCGCAGTCGTGAGACTAACTACATTCATTCTCTAAGAATGTGATCTAATGTATCCATGTGTCCATCACGAATAACTATTATTCGCAGTCGTGAGACTTACTGCATTCTCTAAAATGTGATGCACACCACATGACGACATATATTATATTATCAATATCCCAATCTTGATAATCGTTAGTCGTGTCTATTTTAAAAGTAATGTTTTATCAATGACATCTCACTATATCAATGACAACATTAACTCTACGGGAACATTTATATGAATAATTACAAACAATCAAAATAATAATTCAATAAATACAATGCCATGCATATTACGATATATATAATAATTATGATCAAGTATAATATCTTTAAATCTGATTGTCTACAGGACATTCATACTTTCAATTCATCGAATAGAAAATCATGTCCAATCACGGCCGTAACTTGGAAGCTTTTCTCCGTTCACAGCTTTTTTACGTTTTGTGACTAATGTTGCTTGAATGAAAAAAAGGGTCTGATCAAATATTTATCGAAGGAATCGATCTGAACTAGACTGAATCTCAAGCTTGGGCTGAAGAATTGTCAGAGCAGTAGGCCCTGCTCATACAACTAAATGGTCCATATCCATACTTACGGAGCTGGACTTGTTGGTACTAAAAGGCCTTTTCTAAAGACTACACTCTACACCCATTTGATTACATTTGCTTTGGAGCATGTTTGGCCAGGTTGAATATCAATGTTTGTTTCAATATCGAAATTTATTTATTTTAAAAGTCAAGAATCAAATACTTCATTAATATTTTATAATATCTATCTTATTTTATAGTAATACTATTCGAGATTTTCCACTTTATGTTATTAATATATCTTATTCCATTTTATCTATATCCACTTTAATTATAATATAATAATAAAATATCATACCCTTTTCAGACATAATTAAAAATTTACATTAAAAACTAACCAACGATTATGAATTCTACAATACAGAAATATTCTTAATATTTACAAATTTTTGAATTCGGGCGCTGGAATGTGTGAGGTTTGAAATGGGTTATCTATGTAAATGGAATCGCAGACTCTACTGTGCTTTTAAAAATTAAATATTTTTTTTAAATATATGGAATCACAGTCTGAATATGCAATTCCATCCAAAATAATAGGGAAAAAAAAAGAATCAAACACTCAAGGTGCAATTTCACAATTAATAATAATAATTATTATTATTATATTGAATTCGCACACTCAATGTGCTATTTCATAAATTATAAAAAAATCAAAATAGGAACTTCATTATGAGCATGCGATTCCACAATATATATATATATATATATATATATATATATATATATATATATATATATATATATATATATATATATATATA
>BMAC01000722.1:29785-70810 GCA_014905375.1 Phtheirospermum japonicum | reverse complement strand
ACAATGCTCAGAATTTCCTTTTTTTATAGTAGAGTAATTTTTTTGGGTATCATTCCAATGAGAAGAAGTAAATTGGATAATACTTTCTTTTTCTTCTTGCTTCTATTTTAGAATACCACCATAACCAATATCAGAAGCATCAGTCTCAACAATTTTTGGCAAAGTCGGGTTAGCTAAATGAAGACAGGGTATTTCCTGTACGTGTTTTTTAATTTCTTTGACCAAAGCAGTGTGATCGTCAGACCAAGGAGGTGGATTTTTCTTGAGTCTATTATGTAGTGGTTTTGCCATTCTGTTAATGTTTGGGCAAAAGTCCAAGACATAATTTAGACTTCCAAGGAATCGTTGTAATTGAGTTTTATCAAGAATTTTGTCTGGGAATTTACTAGCAAATTGTAAGGATCTTTCAATAGGAGTTATAGTTCCTTGAGAAATGTAGTGCCCCAAAAATCAGATTTTTGTTTGGAAAAGACTCATTTTTGATTTGGATACTACTAAACCATTTTGTTTTGTAACATAAAAAAATGTTTTGAGGTGCTTAATATGTTCCTCTATGGAGTTTGAAAAGATTGATACATCGTCGATATAGACAATGCAAAATTTTGAATAATCATTGAAAATCTCATTTATTATCCTTTGAAATTCTGAAGGGGCATTTTTTAATCCGAAAGGCATTACATTCCACTCATACTGCCCAAAGGGAACAGTAAAAGCTGTTTTGTATCGATCTTTTTCTGAAACTTGTATTTGCCAAAATCCTGATTTCATATCAAATTTAAAAAATATGAAAGCAGTATGAAGTTTTTGCAGTAAATCTTTTTTGTTAGGAATTGGGTATCGGATCCATTTCAAAACTGTATTTAGTGGTTTATAATTTATAACTAGTCTAGGGATTCCTCTTTCTATTTCAGACTGTTTATTAACATAAAAGGCTGCACAACTCCATGGTGACCTAGATTGGAAATTAGCCTTTTGTTGATCAAATCTTTTATCTCTTTTCTACAATGTTCTTCTAATTCATGGTTCATTTGTATAGGTCTGGTTTTTGTTGGAATTTGTTTTTCACTAAAGTTTTCTTCATAAAGAAGATCAACTATATGTTGCTTTCTATCCCAGAAAGCATTGGGTAAATCTGCACAAACTTCTTTTTCAAATAAGTATTGTAATTTTTTTATTTTGTCTTTTATTTCCGTTGTTCCTAGTTTATTTTCTATTCTTTTAAGATATATATCTTTCTTAATATTATCTAAATGAAAATTCTTTTCTAGGATAAAATTATTAATAGTATTTTCATGAATGGAGTAGGCTTTGATTAAATTAAGATTTCTAGTGTTTGGCAATTCAAGGAAATGGAAATTTAGCTTTTTATGATTAATCTTGAAAGAGATAGAATTTGAACCAACCTTATAAGGTGTTATAAGATTTATAAAAGGTGTTCCTAATATAACTGCATGACGTATAACTTCAACAAGAACAAAATATGTTTTGAGAAGTATTCCGTTACTAGTAATTGTTGCCTTAGTTTTTGAATTAATAATTAATTTAGAGTTGTTAGCTGTAGAGAGCATTTCATTAGTTTTTTCTTGGAATCTTTTAGGTAAAATACCTGCTTTGATACAGTTTAAATCTGCTCCGGTATCAAATAAAGCTATAGTATCAAGTTTGAAGTTTTCTAAAAACTGAAGAGATATATTTATTAAATATTTCTAAAAGTTATTTCTTTAAGAATAAATAGAAAATTTTTAGGTATTTTAATGTTATTTACTATTAAATCATCATCATTTTCAAAATCTCTATTCTTAATAATGATTTTCTCATTAGTATTTTCTATTATTTATTTAAAATCTTTATAATCTTGTTTTTTCCTTTCTTTTAAATCTCTTAGCTCTAACTTTACCGTTTTCATTTCTTTTTGCAAATCATTTATTGTCAAGTCTTTTTCTTTAGGAATATATTTCAAATCAAGCGTACGTTGAGGGGTGTTTAAAGGGGCCACATTCTTACTTGAGTTATTTAACATCATGTCAAGATACTCTTTTCGTAAATGTGGGTCATGAATAATTTTAAGAATTTTAAAATGAATTTGTTGTTCTTCTGTCAGAACACAAACATGCTTCTCTGACCCCGTACTTGAGCATATTGTTGAATAACACTGAAAAGATATGTTATTTTTTAAAGAATTAGAATAAAATTTTTTTAGTTTTCTTTTCTTCTTATTATTAAATAAATGTTTTATAAATTTTGAACCTCTATTGTTTTCTAAGTTCTTTCGTCGAGTTATACTATCCAAGTAATCGTAAGTAAACTTATCATAATATTTTTTCTTGATTTTTCTTTTTAGAAGGACATGAAAATTAACTAAAACCTACCAATATGATGGATTATTTTCTTTTCGAATTTTCTTTTTTGAAAAACTATTTTTAAGTTTTTTAAGTTTTATGTGACTAAGTTTACCAAATAATTTAGATTTCAAACGGAGAGTGTTACCTGTGGACTGTCGAGAAGTAGTAGGGTTCATCCTCAGAATTGTATCTTGTTGTGATTCACCAGCTTTACTATTTTTTACTTTAATAGTTTTTTTTATCAATTCTAATGTCTTTTTGTAGAATATTTAATTTGTCTGAATAATTTGAAGAAAAAGCCAGATTAGTAATATTCATATCTAATCTGTTGAGACCTTCATGTATTACTTCAGCTATCTCTTCTTTGTAACCTTCATGTATTACTTCAGGTATCTCTACAGGGTCATCTATCTTTTCAGGAGATGAACTTGTTAGATCTGAAGAGATCAGATTTTCTGTTTGGTTATCTTCAATAATTTCAGCTTTGTTATTTTGAATACTTTCTTTAGCTTCTTTATCACATAATTCAATTCCTTTGTTTCTATCTTTTTGAGAATCCTTTTTACTTTCTTTACTTCTATTTTTAGAGTTTTTACGAAAAGGATATTTTAATGAATTATTAGGAGCATAATAGTATTCACACCATGTGAAAAATAAAATATTTGTTTGAAACTCATTTAGAAATTTGTAGAATTTCTCTTTAATTATTTGTTTATCATCAGAGAATTTTTTAAAATACCATATTCTTCTTTCAAAATTATAATCAGCATTAAAATTTTCTTTTAATAATTTTTTATCAGCTTTAAATTCTATTTTTATAAAGTTCTTTTTCCTGTAACCTACATTCCTAGCCAAGTCTTTGGAGGCTGTGGAAGCAGAGTTAGAAGAAGTAGATCTACAGTAAAAGGAATCCATTTCCAAAAAGTTTTAAGATTTTTTGAAAGTTAAATTTTTGCTACAAACCTGAGAATTACGTCTGCCTATCACTCTGAGGACTTACTTTGACTCAGGGAACACACTCACAAAAATCCCGCAAAACTTAAAACTCTCAGATCAAGACCACTTTTCCTATATCACCACCCCCTCAGGCTCTGATACCAGGGGGCGACCCGGGACCAGCAGGGGGAATAGGTATCAGGGAAAGAAGATCTAAAAGATCTAGTTGATAAAGTAGATATCAAATATAGAAGACAAAAGCATAAGAAAAGAAGATGGTTAGTAGTTAGATAAATAATGGGGGTTGAACTACCATATAAAATATAAATAAAAAATTATGGGGCTTAAGCCACCATATAAAATTAAATAAATTATGGAGTTGTTAAACCACCATATAAAAATAAATTGCAAAAATTAAAGGTATAGGGCAGAGATAACCATACGAGCGAAAATTAAATTGCAGGAATTTAAAGTGCGGAATTTAATAGGTGGCAGAACCGACCATATATTAGTATGTATATATATATATATATATATATATATATATATATATATATATATATATATATATATATATATAATATATATATATATATATATATATATATATATAATTATATATTTATGGGACTGTTAAGCCTACCATATAATTATAAGAGCGGAATTTAAATAGTATGGGGCGATTAAACCAACCATACAAGACAGAATTTAAATGCAGAATTTAAATACTTTTAATCAATATATATATATATATATATATATATATATATATATATATATATATATATATCGGCCTTAGTTAACGGCGGTAGTCCGTCAGAGTTCAAGCAATATATATATATATAATTATGGGTTATATGATCCCATAAACAAAATTAAAAATGGAATTTGAAGAGCATAACGGTACAAAATGAACCTTTATTAATGTAGAACTTGGATTACACAAACAATCTTCCCGTCTCAAGAGTTTTTGTGAAGATCTTTAATTAAGCTAACATCTACATAGTATTTAGTGGTGTTTGAGTGCTTGAATATCAAGCTTCTATGGTGGGAAGAAGGTGGAGTTTGAAGTGAAAGGAGATAAGAAGTGGAAGAAAGTTGATGGGAGAGAAAGGAGAGAAAATGGGGAATGGGAGAGGATTTTTATTTTTGGTTGTATAAGCTTGTTCTTGGAAATGAAAGCTTGGTTGTTTATATAGAGATGGCTGGGGTGTTTTGGGTATTTTTGAAGTGGAGTGAAGGGGTATTTTGGTCTTTTTTGTGAAGGGTATTTTGGGTAATTTTGTTCTTTTTTTTTTTAAAATTCCTAAACTATTACAGTACAAAATAATATTACAAATAAATTTAACTACATATATCCGTCATTTCGAAAACTCGGGTCATAATCATCATACAAGTTAATATCTGGTTCTTCTAAAGTTTGTGTAATCCTTGAAGGTCCCGGAAGAAACTTTTGCATAATGGRTCGTACTTCAGTCATGTCTTTTGCCTCTGCTAGTCTGGATGCAATTTGTTATTTCTGTTCTATAAATTCCGGTTTTTGTATTAGTTTAGAAGTTTGATTATTCATAATCCATATTTGTATTGTAGGCTTTGACACTTTTAGGAGGAATGTATTTGTCCCACCATTTCACCTTGAATCTTCTACGCAGTGTCGGGATTTTTTGATAATCTACTTCAACGGTCCAAGAAAGAACCCATGGAACAAGAACTTTGCACAAAAGAGTGATAACGGGTGAATTTTCGTTCAGCTGGTGTAGGATCATAATGTGTCTTAAAAACTTCAAGACTTTCTTTAACATCTTGTCGTAGAATCTCAGGACATGAACCAAAGCAATCCCACCATGTAATCCACCATAGAGGCCAACGATCAGTTTTGCAAGTATTTGTATCAAAGTAGAGTAACCAAGAGTGTTTTTTATTTTTTTTTTGGATGAAGAAGGAATTAAACCAGGCTTGCTGATAGTCCCAGTAGTTGTAAGGGATAAATGCCCACGAATTTTCTGCATATTTTTGGGATAATCGAATAGGTGCAGAAATACTATGTTTCCATTTGGATGGAGCGAGAACTCTTAGAATCTTACATGTTGAGTAAGTAGTTTCTTCTTTTTCTTTAAAATGTTTGAAGAAGGCTGAATCATTATCTTCAAGAATAGCTTGGTAATATTGGGGAGTTTTATTTTTATCCCATGGTTTATAAAAGTTTCTTTCACCAAAAGCATTTTGGAGTATCTCCATGGGGTTTTGGTGTTCGAATTRGGGTTCAATAGGGATAATYTTTTGCCATTGGGGTTTTAAGAAATACTTGGATTTAGGCGAATAAGATCGGGAMTTTGAGATGGCTTTTGATGTTTCAAGTGAATTTTGAGTTTTRTCGAATTGGATTGAGAACGGTCAGGTGTTTAGAAGAAWTTTCTTTGGGATTTGATTGTATAATAGCTTTTTTMATAGTTGGGGTTTTGAGTCTATTTTCTGGCGAATGGATTCGGCTCTCAAGACCAGAGTTTTCTGGATTTTGAATTTGGGTTTGAGCTTTAGATTGTGCTGTGTCTTTGAGTTCTTCTTCTTGTGCCAATTCATACCAGCGTCTATTGGAGTCTGGTGGCTTCTTMCCATTGTCTTTTTTAGTAGCCATAAGTTCTGTTTTCAAGAAATTCTCTAGTAAGAAAATCTGGTATAGAAGTTGCTTCTCCTTTATAAACTCGATCTCAAAGTKAAAAATACTTAATATAGCTTGCCATCTTGCGAAAATTTGTTTTGATGCAAGGTTTTGAACATCTTTTTGTAAAACTTCWTTTGCGCTTTTACAATTTATTCMTAGAAGAAATTTTTGATTTAGTAAGTCACTTTGGAATTTCTGAATGCACATAACAATGCTCAGAATTTCCTTTTTTTATAGTAGAGTAATTTTTTTGGGTATTGAATCCATTTCAAAGCTGTGTTTAGAGGTTTATAATTTATAAGTAGTCTAGGGGTTCCTCTTTCTATTTCAGATTGTTTATTAACATAAAAGGGTGCACAACTCCATGTTGACCTAGATTTAGAAATTAGCCTTTTGTTGATCAAATCTTTTATCACTTTTCTACAATTTTCTTCTAATTCATGGTTCATTTGTATAGCTCTGGCTTTTGTTGGAATTTGTTTTTCACAAAAAATTTCTTCATAAGGAAGATCAACTATGTGTTGGTTTCTATCCCAGAAAGCGTTGGGTAAATCTGCACAAACTTCTTTTTCAAATAAGTATTGTAATTTTTTATTTTATCTTTTATTTTCGTTGTTCCTAATTTATTTTCTATTCTTTTAAGAGATATATCTTTCTTAATATTATCTAAATAAAAATTATTTTCTAGGATAAAATTATTAATAGTATTTTCATGAATGGAGTAGGCTTTGATTAAATTAAGATTTCTAGTTTTTGGCAATTCTAGAAAATGGAAATTTTGCTTTTTATGATTAATCTTGAAAGAGATAGAATTTGAACCAACCTTATAAGGTGTTATAAGATTTATAAAGGGTGTTCCTAATATAATAGCATGATTATATCGTCAACAATAACAAAATATATTTTGAGAAGTATTCCATTACTAGTTATTGTTGCTTTAGTTTTTGAATTAATAATTAATTTAGAGTTGTTTGCTGTAGAGAGCCTTTCATTAGTTTTTTCTTGAAATTTTTTAGGTACAATACCTGCTTTGATATAGTTTAAATCTGCTCCAGTATCAAATAAGGCTATAGTATCAAGTTTGAAGTTTTCTGAAAACTGAAGAGATATATTTATTAAATATTTTCTAAAAGTTATATCTTTAAGAATAAATAGAAAATTTTCAGGTATTTTAATGTTATTTACTATTAAATCATCATCATTTTTCAAATCTCTATTCTTAATAATGATTTTTTCATTAGTATTTTCTATTATGTATTTAAAATCTTTATAATCTTGTTTTTTACTTTTTTTTAAATCTTTTAGTTTTAATTTTACTGTTTTCATTTCTTTTTGCAAATCATTTATTGTCAAGTCTTTTTCTTTAGGAATATATGTTAAATCATGCGTACTTTGAGAGGTGTTTGAAGGGGCCATATTCTTACATGAGTTGTTTAACATCATGTCAAGATACTCTTTTTGTAAATGTGGGTCATGAATATTTTTAAGAATTCTAAAATGAATTTGTTGTTCTTCTGTCAGAACACAAACATGCTTTTCTGACCCCGTACTTGAGTATATTGTCGAATAATACAAAAGATATGTTATTTTTTAAAAAATTAGAATAATTTTCTTTTCTTCTTATTAGTAAATAAATGTCTTAATAATTTTGAACCTCTATTGTTTTTTAAGTAATTTCGCCGAACTATACTATCCAAGTAATTGTAAGTAAACTTATCATAATATTTTCTCTTAATTTTTCTTTTTAAAAGGACATGTAAATTAACTAAAATCTTCCAATAAGACGGATTATTTTCTTTTCGAATTTTCATTTTTGAAAAATTATTTTTAAGTTGTTTAAGTTTTATGTGACTAAGTTTACCAAATAATTCAGATTTCAGACGGGGAGTGTTACCTGTGGACTGTCGAGAAGTAGCAGGGTTTATTCTCGGAATTGTATCTTGTTGTGATTCACCAGCTTTACTATTTTTTGCTTTAATGGTTTCTTTATCAATTCTAAGGTCTTTTTGTAGAATATTTAATTTGTCTGAATAATTTGAAGAAAAAGCCAGATTATTAATAATCATATATAATCTGTTGAAACCTTCATGTATTACTTCAGGTATCTCTATTTTGAAACCTTCATGTATTACTTCAGGTATCTCTACAGGGTCATCTATCTTTTCAGGAGATGAACTTGTTAGATCTGAAGAGATTAGATTTTCTYTTTGGTTATYTTCAATAATTTCAGTTTTGTTGTTTTGAATACTTTCTTTAGCTTCTTTATTACATAATTCAAACTCTTTGTTTCTATCTTTTTTATAATCCTTTTTACTTTCTTTACTTCCATTTTTAGAGTTTTTACGAAAAGGATATTTTATTGAATTATTAGGAGCATAATAGTATTCAAACCATGTGAAAAACAAAATATTTGTTTGATGTTCATTTAGGAATTTGTAGAATTTCTCTTTAATTATTTGTTTATCATCAAAGAAAATTTTAAAATACCCTATTCTTCTTTCTAAATTATAATCAGCATTAAAGTCTTCTTTTGATAATTTTTTATCAGCTTTAAATCCTATTTCTATAAAGTTCTTTTTCCTGTAACCTATATTCCTAGTCAAGTCTTCAGAGGCTATGGAAGCAGAATTAGAAGAAGTAGATCTACAGTAAAAGGAATCCATTTCCAAAAAGTTTTAAGATTTTTGAAAGTTAATTTTTTGCTACAAACCTAAGAAATACGGCTGCCTATCACTCTTAGGACTTACTTTGACTCAGGGAACACACTCACAAAAATCTATTTCCGCAAAACATAAAACTCTCAGATCAAGAATATGCACATGTTACCATATATTAATATTTCCAATTTGTTACAAAAATTGTTTGATGAATTTAACTAAGATTCGAAGAATAAAAAAATTTAATAAAAATTCTAACCGGATGAAATTAATATAATAATAAAAAAAGCAAGGAAATAAATTAAATAAATTAGTTACAGGCCCCAAATAAAGAAGAATAAAACAAAAAAACAAAAAAAAAACAAAGCAAGGAAATCAATTAAATAAATTAATTACATGCCCCAATAAAGAAGGATAAAAAAAACAAAGCAATGAAATAAATTAAAATACAGGCTCAAAAATACCGAATTTGACATTAATTAGGAATCATTCTTGCGCATGATATTTGTAAAATAGGTAGTTGATTCAATCTGATTCTCTTGCAGCATTAGAATCCTAAAAAAGGTAAATACAATAAATCAGAATTAGTATATATAAGACCAATTATTTTTAAATTAAATCAGCCAATAACGAACGTTTTTAAAAATAGAATTAGGCAACAAAATAAAATTGATATTGACAGATTTGAAATAAAACTCGTGGTACATTAGGCAACCAAATAATCAAAACTGCAAGAGGAAAATACCTTAAATCGGATTTAATATTGAAAATGTATGAATTAATGCAAGTCCTATACAGATGTTATACACAAACCGGATCCGTATTTGCCTAAAAAAAATCCGAGATTTTAAAAATTTTAAGTTGATTAGACAATTAAAGACCTTTCATCTTTGGAATGAGAACCACGAGGCTCGAGTTCAGACCATTCGGAAGGTGACCGGTCTGGAAGAAAATATTTTTTTCTTGAATAAATAACCGATTGCATTCTATTTTCCAGTCTATATATATCTACAAATATATATAAAAAAAAAGATGCACTGTCTATAATTAAGGGATATTAAATCTGATCTTTCCTTTGTTACACACTATTCCAACTACACTATATTTAGGGTTTCACGAATTGTCATGCAAGTAACTCTATAAATATAGTGTTTTAACTATTTGCAAAATATCAATTTCATACTCTTCCGAATGTGCCTATGTTTTCTCTCTATTTTAAAACTTGGGCAGCTAGGGTTTTCAATTGTCACACATTTTTTTTTTAATTTTCAGATTCTATTTATTTTAGTTATTTTAGATTCTCTTAATTATCAGGTCATTTTCAATTTTATAAAATCTATTGAACTAATTGTAATTTTTTATATATAGATTCCGTCACTCTATCGAATTCATTTGAGGTTACAAATTTTGTTACTTCTGATTCGGTGCCCGAAATTGCAGACTTTAGAAGCAGGTATGTTTTTTTTAACGTTTATTCAATTAGTGTTTGATAAAAATGTGTGTTTTGTTTATTTGATATATTTTCAACTGTGTATTTTCTTAAATTTAGAATTCCCAAGGGGTCGGCCAATCCAACAAAGAGTTTTAGCCGTGGTAGTTTAACGCTATCGCGTAGTGAAGTTGACAAGATTGCCTCCGGCAATGTCATCTTCCATCCGGTCGATTATTTGTATACGGTTGAGGAGGTACAATTGTTATTGATTTGTGTTGTTATTAGATTTTTATTAGATTTTTGTTTTTGATGTTTATATTTTTATTAGATTTTTATTTTTGATTTTTGATGAGGAAGATGAACCAAGAATTGGTGGAGTTGTGCAAGACGATGAGGATTAGAACTTTTCTGAACTATTTATTCTATTGTTTTTTTTAACTTTGGTTTATTATGAAGTTGGTTTAGTTTTGGAAGTTGATTTTGATATTTTGGATTTATTTTTAAGTTGGAGGAGAAAACATTATATGATTTGACATTATTTATGTGATTTAAAAATCTTAAATTTTTCGGATTTTTAATTACTTAATAAAATTATTCAATTATTATTAACTTTTGTGTTCAGATAACTATTACAAATAGTGTAGTCTTTTACGTGAATGTATGTTGTTTCATCTTTTATACATATTTTGCTACAAAATATTTATCTTTAAGGATTGATATTTGAGGTAGTTTAAAAGACGGTTGCCTAACGTATAATAGTTATCCATGACATGAATTATTTATCAACTAGAGAATACATCAAATAGAACAATCTTATAAATTACACACGTAACTAATAGACACAAACACATTCGCATAAATTAAAGAAAGTACAGATAATTAGCGCATGCTCTATGATCATCTCCTATTTTAACCAATGAGTTATAAGAAATAAACTAAAGAAAGTAGCATAACAATGTTTATTGGAAAATATAAATTTAGCGCATACTGTGATAATCGACGATATTACTGACACATTTTTAATAAGAAAGTTAAAGTACAGGTAACGCATGCCAAAAAATAAACAAACAATGGTAATTGAGTGAGTACCCTTTTTAGTTGTGAACAACATTTGCTTTAATAAGAATTATGAAAATCAATTACTTAATAAAATTTAAATAATTATTCGATCTTTTTTTATTGATGTATATGTTGCAGTAGAATTTTAGAAGCTAACGTATTTCTTATTATACAAGTATATTTTTAAAAAAAATTGATACTAGGGAGATAATGTTTGAAATTTGTAGATTTTTTGAATAATAAAATCTCTGATTTAGTTAAAAGAAAATATTAATATTTTGAAAGGTTGTAAATCATATGTTTTTCTTAATATCAAAGTTGTATAAACTCTTTAAAACTATTCAATTATTCAATTATTTTTTCTACCTTAAGTCATATAGATTCATTATTAAAAATCTTGTGATATGAAATATTTAAAAATAGGAAAGAATATTTTATATTTGCGGTCAATCTTCGACGATTTTTAGAAAGTTTTTCCTATTTTTAAGAATCCTGACCACCGAAGATTCTATTTAAAAGATAAGTTTATGGTTAAAGATAAGTTATATGGTTATCTCTTAACTATAAAATATAAAGATTTAATTCGTATCTTACTAATTTTTAAAAAGATTTGTTTTAAATTTCTCTCCGGGTGCCTATAAGATTACCTATAATTAACCCTTACATCATAAATTTACTGTCGTGTAGCCGGCAAGTGTAATAGGGTTTACAGTATTATTAAAAGAACACTCATACATACATCTGAATATAAACTCAGAAACGAAGACAGTATTCATAGCAGCGCATTGGTTGTGGGAAATATGGGGAAGAAAACCGATATCATACGTAAAATAGCACAAATAGACAATGCATTGACAGGTAATTCTTTTTTTTTTTAATTATGTTTTATACGTAATATCAGTGAGAAATTGTCATACCTGTTTCCCTGTAAATCCTCCAAAATCTACAGTTAGTAAATTAGAGAAATTAATATTATATTTATATTGTATCTATATGTTATATTGTATTTATATGTTATTAGGTTGTTTTGAAAAACTTAAAAAGAATCATGTGCAGAAATTATTTTTTACCTGTTTATGTGCAGTCTTATAAGTTGTTTTTCCCGAGATGTGTGATTCTACCAGTTATCTTCGACATATGATACATCAATACACAGTTAGTATTTAATTGTACTTCATATATATATTCTATTTAAAAAATGTAAGGATGACATTATGATACTTATCTTTTTTCGTGCTGTGTTTGTTATCCAGAGTACTATGTTCCTTAACCTGCAATGTCAATGCAATAAGTTTTAGATCAAACATATAAAAATAAATATTGCTTTGTTAGTATACAACAGTTGATTGTATAGTGCTCTTTTCAATTGTTAGTTTTTTAAAAGATATGTCTTCATTCGTGGCATTGTCACACCTACTTAGACCCTGGACTCTATTCGGAGGCATTATCATACTACGATAGGTCATGTCAGGTTTCCAGCAGAAAAACTTTGACATATCTTTTAAAAAAAATCAATTTGTGAAAGTATGAATTGTATTATGTGCAGAAAGTTAATTTGTATACTTATCTTTTTTCTGTTGTTGGTACTCTGTTGCATTTTCTTGCTTGCTTCCTCCATTTCCTGAGTAACGTTTTCCATGTGAAATTGAAGTATGTTAAACTGAGCTAACTTAAGTAAATGAAAGCAATGAGATTACAATTTTGAACATAACATACTCAGGTAAAATGTTGACTTTGTAGACATACTCAAACAGAATGAAAATGTTTACTATGTGCTGAACATAAAATGTTTTATATAATACATTGTTTTATAAAAATAACCCATATGTCAACAGATTAGCAGGTTAGGCTTTCAGTGATTACATAACTGCCACGTTGATCCAAACTTTTGCGCACCCCTTTTAAGATATTTAATTTAAAAACACGTAAGTTTGCTCGCAAGAGTACGAGGAACTTGTAGGGTGGTGAGATTGACTCAAGTCGATTCTCTCGAGGATAACTGTTCGGTATCTTGGACGTTTTTCTCAAGTAATATAAAACACATGTACATCGGAGGTTTTTTGAAGAATTGATTTGATCATTAGAACTAAGCAATATTGAATTTAAAACTAATTGAAATAATTATCTTAAACTAGATTACCAACTAAGAGCAACAATTAAACTACTCGAACTTAAGAACTAGGAATTAAAAGCAATGAATCTAAAAGTATGAATATAAGAAACTACCATGAAGCAATTGTATCATACGAATCTAAGAACGGAGAATTAAGCATAAATCAAATCGCATAAATAAACTAGATAAATCCAATATTCAAGCATGAAATAATTAAATTAATTAAACTAATTCTAGAATTAACTAAGAATTTAACTAAGCAATTAACTAGGAAATTAACTACGAAATTAACTAAGAGTTTAGAAAACTTATTGGAACTAGTAAAAGCTATGAAAATCTCCAGCTATTCCGGAGTTGAACGTTGATCTTGGGTGAAGATTGAATCCCGAATGTGAAATCGAAGCCTCGGACTCGTTGTTCTTCGATTCTTGATCTCGGTCTTCAAATCTTGTTATAAGATGTGGAAATATGTTTATTCTAAGCCCAAATACCCTAGGATATCGTGTGTCTCTTAAAAACCCGAAATATGAAGGGTATTTATAGATATAGCATGTCTTGGCGCACAAGAAACACTAAAAACGCATTTCTGGGAAGCCACGTCGACATCGCGTCGACTGACGCATATGGGCTCTCGGTGTCGACGCTGCCTGTGTGCTCGTGTCGACTGGGCGGAGGCATCGACTGACGCAGTCTTGGATCTACGCAACTTCAAGTCGCGTCAACTTGGCATCGACAGAGCGTCGACTGACGCGTGCAGGATCCACGTTGACGTAGCGTCGATGCTCGCGTTGATCGACGCTACTGAGAGTACATCTCATTTTCTCGATTTTTCTGCTACTTGTTCGCCGGAAAGCTCGTTCTCCACTTTTGAACATCGAACTTCATGTATTTACGCGACGAACTCTTCCGGTTACTTAGCTGTAAGGTGAAAAACAACGAATAATCATCTATTCCCATCAATTATGATCAAAATACGGTAAAATAAGCTGGAAATATAAAAATACAGAATTAAGCTTAAATCATCCAACTTATACCAAGAAAAAATAGAAAAACAAACTAAAATACTAATAAAAATAAGAACAAATCTACGCTAATCACATGTAGATCAAGCAACATGCATAATACTGTGATATAAAACACTCTATATAAATCAACAAGCAATCATCTTTGTTTAAAGACTTAAAACTTCTCAAAATTGTACTGCTCAGCCAATCTTTAAAGAAAAAACACCAAAAAAATAGCAATCATACAATTCGAGCATGCAATTACATTATATAAGAAGAGATTCAATTACAAATTGTTAACATACATAGCAAAATAAGAACACATTAACATACTAAAAGAAGACTGAAATATTTATAATTTCAGATCATAAAAAGCTTTATCATTAATGTTGTTTAAAAAAAATCACATTTCAGTATGCTTCATAGGTTAATCATTCAGTGATTTAGCTAATCAAATCTTTCCAAGTGGATTAAACAGCATGCAGACTCAACACCAAACGATAGCCTTTGATTAAACATAAAATATGCAAGTTACATGTAATTATTGGCAATCAGTGTAAAATTTCACACCAGTTCAGTTTCAAAATAAAAAAAAAATCCTTCAGGTAATTGTACATGCAGCAATATAAAGATTTAATTATTATTTTTTTAATTTTAAAAATAGATAATTTAATAAAAATGATAACTGGCAGTAGCAATTTTTAAATAAAAAAGATATAACTTCTAAAAATTATTTTATGCATATAAAAGAATAAATAAATCTGAAGTTTGAAGATTTTTACCTGTTTAATGATCATTCACAATCATTTTTCATCTTAAAATATTTGACTGGATCCGTGATCCATATTTGGTAAATAGATCCTCGGATGAAATGAGTTTCCAATGAAACAGAGAGATACGTTAGAATACCGAAAGAATTTTGTTTCAAAATAAAAAGAGAGAAAAATGTTAAAATACAAAAAAAAATATTTTCTGAATGGATCCAACACAATAGACCGAGTTTTGAACCAGATCGACATACTTTTTTAATAGATCTAAAATATAGTATGGTTTTCATACAGATCGACGTATTTTTAATAGATCTAACACAATAGACTGGGTTTGAAATAGATCTATACATTTTTTGAATAGACCCAACACGATAGAATTATTTACAATCAGATATATACATTTTCTTAGTAGATCTAACACGGTATAATGATTTTGACCCAGATAAAGATTAGTTTCTATATTTCAATAAGAACAGACTGATGTTGTTGAGGATCGATGAAAAGTACTTAATAAGTTATATTTTTAATATTAAAATAGGCTGAAGAACCTGTACCTGAACTGAATCGCTGCAAATTTTAAATTAGACACATGTTTTCGGCGTTCATCAATCTGATGGTTTGTGGTATATTTCCCTTTTTTTCATGAAAATCAAAGTGTATCGGTGAGGTTGATTTCGAACGAACGAGGTATAAAAAGTAAAGTAATGGAGACGTTAAGATGGTTAAGTGGTTTTAGGGAGGCTATGACTGGTGTGGGTGGCGGAGAGAGCGGGGGGCTGGGATGAGCGGCGGAGAGGAGTGGAGAGCTGCAGAGGATCGAGGGTAGGGTTAAGGTTAGGTGACGGGAGAAATGAGGCTGGAGGGCCGAGTTTTTTGGGTTAGGGCCTTTTATACCTAGGGTTAGTTGGACAGGTCTGATCATGGCCGTTAGATTCCATGTGTTAAATCCTGACCATTCGATGTTGTGTGGGTTGGTTTATGGGCTTGAATCCGGGTTGGGTGTTGGGCTTATCCGAATTCTAATTGGACTCCTAATATTGGGCTTCTGATAATTTATTTGAACTCAATTAAATATTCTTTTGGGTTGGATTTAATTATTCAAGTGGGCTTAATTATTAATTCAAGCAATTAAAATACTTCTAAATTAATTTTAATTATTTTAAATTTATATGAATTCTAAAATTATATTATGATATTTTTAAATAAAATTTAATGGTCGAATTTAAATTAAAATAATTATGCATTATTATATATATTTCAATTTCAATTAAATTAATTAATGTATATATTTCGATATTTAATTTCGAATTCTATTGCAAGTAGATTGGTTTAATTTTGTTTGTAGATTTGATTATCTATTATCTATTTCGAATATATAAGATATTTTATCGTATGATTATATACATGGTATAGTATACATTTGATTTTTTTTTTTGACATCATTCTCTATTACTGTAGATTAATCTAATTTAATCTTCTGATTTTAATAATAATAAATATAATATCAGATTGTTTGTAATTTTAGAGATTTATTACGATATTGCCAGATTACTTTCGTTCAACTATGCAATTGAAAATACGGCTCATTTAACGGAGTTGAGGCTAAATTGCTCGCACGAGATTGGTTGTCACGAGATTGGTTGCTACGAGAGCTTCACCTCAATGGGATTGTGAACCGGGACGAGATTGGTTGTTATGAGACTTTCCACGAACGTACTTGAATGCAAAATTCTAACCGGTGCAAAGGCGGGCGAAAAAGTGTTGCTTCCCTGGATGACGCCTTCCGACGTTAGGATACCTTTCAAGTTTCAACGAAGGTAATTTCCGCTCATGATTTCATATTCGATGACGAAAAATAAGAGTCAGGGTCAATCGCTCTCGAACGTCGGCCTTTATCTGAAGAATCTCGTGTTTATTCATGGTCAGTTATATGTTGTCGTGTCGTGTGTCACCCATCGAAAGGGATTGAAGATATTGGTTTGTGGTGATGACGATTCGATATCGAACATAACCAATAATATGGTGTATAAAGAAGTATTCACTAATGTATGATCTTAACGTTCATGTATGTAGTGTGGACTCGATCTATAATTTATCAAGTGTGAATTTTTTAGTTATTTCTCTCAATCTCTATCTCTCTATTTATATATATCTTCACATATTAAATAATAATACAAGTAATATTAATACAACTTTCATTTCTATATTTAACTTTCTGTCCGTGCATCGCTCGGGTGTAAAAAAAACTAGTTGAAATTAATAATAATAACTTGAGTGTGTGATTCTTAATTTTACTATTTTTTTTTTGCAGTGATAGTATTGTATTACTCCAATACATGCCATAGCAGAAATATTTTCGGACGTATAAAACTACTTCAATTGTTTATCATATGAAAATAGAAAGATTATTTAAAATTTAACAAATAAAATATCACATTAATTTAGATAACAAATAAAACATCACATTTATTGTCGATATTTTTATAATTGTTAAATAATATAATGAACAAAAAAATTTATTTTCATAATTGTTAAATCTCAATTACTATACATAAATAATTATAAATTTTCTATAATATACTATTGAATATAAAAATTACAATATTTTTGTAATTCCATACACAAAATAATACTGTTAATAAAAAAATTATATTGGAATTTCACATGTTTTTAAATTTATAAAAATGTTAAATAAAATAGTAATATTTAAAAAAACACAATAAAATTAAAATTAAAAAAAAGAACGAAATATAGAATCACACATGCGGTGTGTGATTTTATAATTAAAAAAAAAGATAAAAGAAAAATAGGAATCGCACCTTGGGTGTATGATTCCACAATTTTTTTTTAAATAAAAAATAAATTAAATTCGCACATCTAGTATGCAATTTCATAATTAAAAAAAGAAGAAGAAGGAATTTCACCTTGAGTGTGCGATTCCAAAATTAAAAAAATAATAATAATTAAATTAAAATCCTATAATTAAAAAAATAGGAAACAAGATCGCGATTCAACATTTAAAAAAAATAATAATAAAATTGATATGCATATGTAAATTTGTACAGTTTGTGAAATACAACAGGAAGAACAACAAAAATTCATGTGTATAATTCATAATTGATGCAGATGAACTGTATGCATATGTAAATGTTGGGTAATATTTAGTGATTTGGTAATGCAATCTATGCATATGTAAATGATAGCATCATGTAGGATAATTTTATAAGTCAAAAGTTTGGCATTCTAATTTCTAGTGATCTACTTAATTTCAATTGTTATCTGTCGAATTTAAATATGACCATCATAGTCGTGTATTTTGACGGCTGAATTCTTCAAAATGGTTATGAAGTGAGATATGATCTCCAAGCAGTTGCTTCTTGAAGGATTTCTCGTCAAACAGATTTTACGGAGTTGATCAATATTTTGCATGCTTAATCGAACTTTTTGCACTTACTATCTTTTTTTTTATTAAAGAAAAGTTCATCCGTAAGAGAATAGAGTGGTTATAAGTGATAAGTTTGACTCGAGTTGAACATCTCGAGGAATGACAATAGGAATCAAAATGCTCGTTTTAACACAATTTAACTAAACACACGATCAATGAGTGTTGTGGTTTGTCTTTTTTTTTTTTAGAGAACAAGAATAGAATAACTAACATGACTTTAATTTAAACGTAACAACCTATCGACAAAGCAACACGTATTATAATAAATCTTACAAGCATACTAATTGGACACAATAAAGGACAAGAATTAAGCATGCAGGCAACTAAAAGTGTTCGATAATCAAATCAATGCCAATAAGGAATCATAAAATTATCTAAATTCTAAACACTAAAAGAATAACAATCTTGATTAGAAAGTATGAAAATAACAATGGAGTTAAGTCACCTTATGTTAACAAATTCAATCCCAAACCCAAAAGTTCAAAGAAAATCCATACGCAAGCAACCAACATCTTTAAAACAAACACTAAAAATCCACAAGAAAAATGCTAGGAACCGAATATCGAATTACCCAAACAAATTCTTCATATCCTAATCACATAAAGAGACCAAAGAGCTCCCAACGAGCTGGTTTCTCAAAATCCAAGTTTCTGTAATCTTCAAATCAATAACGGAAGGTAAATCATCAAATGAGGAATAAGGGATCAATCAACTGTTTGAACATGAGCTTTCTAGGTTAGAAATAGGTAAGTCTACATATCCCCTCGTTGATGGGAAGTGTTGTCTCATAAATAGTGTGAGTCGAGGAGGACGCCATGGCAATTTTATCCAGAAATGACGACCATAGATCGATGGTATCACTGTCATAGATGACAATTGTCGATCAACGATGGCATGAAGTTGTCGAAGGGTCGATCAATTCAGGCTGTCGAATTGTTGGCAGGCACACGTCGATGTCATATCGATCGACAGTAATGGGTATTTCTCAGCAGGTCGATTGACTCAGGCTTTCGACATAGGCGAGAGATGTGCGTTGGTGATGCGTCGATTGCATGTCGGCCGACAGGCATGTTTCGCGAACCCTTGTCAAGTTTTCACCGACCCGAGCTGGTCGTAACTCTTGGGGATGTGCTTGGCTCCGCTCGGATAACTAAAAAGACAAGAAACCCAAACTAGAATAAATATTTACGAAAGATACGAGAGTACTAAAATTAATAAAGTCGGCACGCGCTACATAAAAGCTAAAAAAAGAGAAATGAGAGAAAAAACGAACTAAACCCATTACAACATACAAAACAAGATGCAAAAACAAACAAAAACCACACACAAACATGTACGAATCAACTCACCCATATTTATCTTTTTGCTTGTCCTCAAGTAAAACCGAGCCTAAACATAGACAAGAAAAATCTAGCCGCCCAATGAACTAAGAACTAATTCATTTAAATGATTCGATGAGTTATTCATTAAATCTATTGGAAACTCAACTAAAGGACGACACGATACGTTGAGATAAGAAGTTTATAATCCCTTTCGAACTCCAAAAAGTAATGTGTTGCCCTTCATGCATGTCCCCCATCCATGAGTCGAACAAGATCTATTCATGCTCAACCCACTAAGTCGACACCTTACTAGGGTCAAAATGCTCTTCGAGTCAGGAGAGGCGAGCTCTTAACTTCCAAAAACTTTGACAATTGATTTCATGATTGTTATCGATTTTCTCGTCAATGATTTGGAGTTTCTCAAACATCCTCATTTGGAATTCTCAATTTTCCTCAAAAAATTGATCCTAACCTTGGCGCGGGCCTGATCCAATTTGTGGAACTTCTTCATTGTTTACTTCGACGTGTTGAGTCGATTGTCCTCCTTTTCGAGGTCTCGAGGGCGAGTTGAAGTTGTTGTGCTGCATTTGTCCATCGGGAAGTTGGTGACCCCAAGTGCCGCTAGACCCATGTCGAATGAATTATATCCAAATTGACGGGCGATGCCAGTTATGAATAGGGCGAAGGACATGAGTGGTGTTTTGTTTCCTGACTTCTTCTCTAATATTTTGAATTCAGTTCAAGAGAAGAACAAAGAGACACGGGCGTCGACTGTTGATGAGGCACCACAACATGTAAAGTCCCAATTTTATAGCGTTGGTCGCCTCTTGTTTGCTAAGCACTACATGGGCAAGGAATTTATAGGCAACGTAGATTGCGTCATCTTGAATCCTTCTAATCAGAAATCAATTGTAAGAGCCTATATTTCCCCCCATGAATTCATAGGAAAAAGAAACAACGTCAAACTCATCGTCTTGTGGCATTGGTGATTAGAGTACAAGTGTATTTTGAGTTTGCAAGGAGGCCACTTGCCTTGTCAACTCGGTAATTATCTTCGTGTCGTCATGAGAGGTATGAGAAATCTCCACTTCGTGAATGGCTATCTTCGTCGAGCGTGCACTCTTTTGTTAAGAGTTGTAGCTTATTGACTCAAAAATTTCGTACACTTCTTGAGCTGTTCAAGACCCGATATCCCCTCCGGCGGCATTGTCAACCATATATTGGCAAGTGAGAACAAACCCGTCGTAGAAAAATTGGTTGACTAACTCGAGTGGGTAGTGATGATGTGGGTATTGCGTAAGAAGTCCCTTTTGAACAAATAAGGCAATCTTTACCCTAACTTGAGCCGTCGTTTGATTAGAGTATACTTGCACATGAATCGATCATACACAATGTCCATATTTGTGAGAGAATTAGGCTTTAATTACATGAACCAAGTTTTCGCTCAATTCTTCAAGGTATAGGGAAAACACCGCATCTTGAGTTGATCTTCATTTAGGCCTTGAAGGGGGATTGTTTGGATCACGGCATAAAACTCTCGAATATAATTGAGAGGATCTTCATTTGGAAGCTCGTAGAAAAAAGGTAATTGATTAAAGTGAATTGACTTGAGCACATAATCTCGGGCCGCGGGGCCCAAAAGGATGCATGACGTGGATGGGCCGATCACGGGCCGAGCAACCTCTCGCATATAAGTCGGCTAGGATTCTTGATGTTAGTAATTCCTATGAGGCTACATGTAAGGTCCCCGGGCTTCTTGTCAGGCTTGTTAATAGTACGATTATTGTGGCTCATGAAGAACATGTGGAACGTGTTGGTGAGGTGGGTGAGGTGCTCTTGGAACTTGATTGTAAGGTGGAGCGTCATGAGGGCCTTGGTTTTGATTAATGTAAGGAACTCGTGCATCGGGATGATTGTGATTCAATTTCGGGTTAATATACGAGTGTGGAATACCATTTTGATATTCTAGTAAGTTAGTATCTGCGACGGGAAGAGCCATGGGTGGCTCTTCTATTAGTTATTATTAAGGAATATCACCTTCAACTCCTTCGGGTGCGGCTCTAGGACGATAGACTCTATTGATGTTATCTATGAAAGGGACAAGCGCTCCACCAAGTACTCATCGTCCTTGCAAACACTCAACAAACAATTAAATGTATCGAGTCAAAATAAAATAAAATTATACTAAACTAACTAATCACATACGAATGAACATTTGAAAACCATTGACATTCCCCGGCAATGATGCCAAATTCTGAATTGAACTTTTTGCACTTGCTTTTTTTTATTAAAGAAAAGTTCAACCGCAAGAGAACGGAGTGGTTGTAAGTGTTAAGTTTGACTCAAGTCGAATCTCTCAAGGATTGGCAATTGGAATCGAAATGCTCATTTTAACATAATTTAACTAAACACACAATCAATGAGTGTTGTGGTTTGTCTTTTTTTTTTTGAGAACAAGGATAAAATAACTAACATGACTTTAATTTAAACGTAACAACCTATCGACAAATCAACATGAATCATAATAAATCTTACAAGCATATGAATTGGACATAATAAAGAATAAGAATTAAGCATGTAAGCAACTGAAGGTGTTCAATAATCAAATCAAAGCAAAAAAGGAATCATAAAATTTTCAAAATTTTGAACACCAAAAGAATAACAAACTTGATTAGAAACTATGAAAATAACAATGGGATTCAATCACCTTACTTAAAAAAATTCAATCCCAAACCCAACAATTAAATGAAAATTCATACGCAAGCAACCAACATATTCAAAATAAATATTAAAAATCCATAAGGAAATTGATAGAAATTGAAAATCAAAATTACCCAAACAAATTCTTCAAATACTAATCATTGAAAGAGAAAGGAGCTCCCAACGAGTTGATTTCTCCATATCCAAGTTACCTTAGTCTTCAAATAAATAACAGAAGGCAAATTATCAAATGAGGAATAAGGAATGAATCAAGTGTTTGAACACTAGTTTTCTAGGTTAGAAATCGGTAAGTCTACAGATCCCCTCGCATTTAGGAAGTGTTGTGAGTCGAGGAGGACACCGTGGTAATTTTATCCAAAAATGATGACCATTGACTTACATTGATCGACGGTATCACTGTCATCGATACTGCGTCGATGATTATTGTCGATCAACGATGGCGTGAAGTTCTTGAAGGGTCGATTGACTCAGGCTGTTAAAGCGGCGGCAGGCGCACGTCTATGTTATGTTGACGTGGCATGTTGATCGACAGTAGTGGGTATTTCTCAGTAGGTACAAAACTCAGGCTTTCACACGGACGAGAGATGTGCATCTGTGATACGTCGATTACACGTCAACCAACGGGCATGTCTTGCAAATCCTTATCAAGTTTTCATCGATCCAAACTTGTTGTGACTCTTGGAGATGCAATTGGCTCCGCCCGAATGACTAAAAATACAAGAAAACCAAACTAGAATAAATATTTATAAAAGATATGAGAAAGGTACTAAAATGACCTAAAACCCAGTACAACATACAAAACAAGATGCAAAAAGAAATAAAAATCCCACACAAATATGTACGAATCATATATAGTGACAAAGACTAATGTAAATGAAGTAGTTTTAAAAGTCTCAGCTACGTTCTATTATAACAATATATGTGATATTATCTAAATTGTGAATGGTCAAGATTTGTGGGGATTCTTAGATCCATCCTTAGGGTAATATTTCTTGAACTGTCGAATTTGAGCCTTGAGATGAAAATATCGACATAATTTCCCCAATAGATTACGATTATTATCAATATGTAAAGCTTCTAAGAGACAATAATGTGTCTAGTATATGTTATAGACACATAATTTTTATCAAGTGTGGGTAATGGGGAGATTCATACAAATATTTATGGCTCTAGCCATGATAATGTTGCAGGAAATGTTATATTAATAGATGATACGCACGTGGCCAATCATTTTGGGCAAAATCCACCTCTTTGTTCTGAACCCGATGAAATAGGAAGTGATACTAGTTCACACAAAAAATAGTGATGATGATGTTGATGTGTCGAGTTTGAAGATCCTGAAACCGTCTAACAATTAGTGCGTCCTACTGCAATAAATCGCAAATCAACTAGAAATCCATGTATGAGTTGTGGAATTGCATTTTCTTTTAATCCAACGACTCATATGTACCAAATAGTTCTATTGGGGGTCTTGTGCCTCTGAAGATGTACGATATCAAGGAAGGTGTGCTGAGTAAGAGTATCTTTTCTACAGGTTAAAAACATCTGAAGAGTGCAGTGTAAGACTAGCATGCCAAATGGGTGAAACATATGTTTAGGGTTTTAGGAAGTTCTCAAAAAATGTGAAAACTTGTGTACAGGTCAAGTATGTCAGGTGTGTCTTCTTAGCAGTGCAACTGGTTTTTAGTGAGTGTTAAAACAAAAATAAGTGTCATGTGGAAGCTCACCAAATTAGGGTCTCCTCACGAATGCCAAATGCATCCAATTAATTTACGTCATCATAATTCGGATAAAGATTTTATAGTTGATGTTCTTGTGGTATGGTATAGTGTGATCCATCTTATCGTGCCAAATTCATCTAACAAATGATCAAAGACAATTACCATTATGATAGTTCATATTATAAAGCATGGCAGGTGGTGAAATAGGCATGTGAGAATGTGTATGGTACTTCGGAGATGTCATGCCAAATTTTACCCAAGTACACGCATGCCTTGCCAAATATAACCCTAGTACAATTGTTGAGTAGAAACATAAAAACCTTGCGAACCCTACCGTCAAGATGATGCATTGTGTATATTTTACATATAGGTTCATTTACTCATTGTCGCTCAATTATTAGGGTGGATGGTACACACCTATACGTAAAGTTCATATATATGATCCTTGTTGTGGTGGCATTAGATGCAGATCAATGATTATTACCCTTGGATTATGCAATCGTAGATAAAGATACTTCTTTTCATGTCCTGGTATCTACAGATGGTATTCAAACATATTATTCGGGGTAGAGAGGGTGTTTACCTTATATCAGGTCATTATCCAGGAACTATTAACTACACTTGACAAATGGCTAAGTATCAACCCCCTCAAGTGTTTGTTTGAGACATGTTTGTGCCAATCTTTGTAGCCAATTTAAAAATGTTAAGTAAAGGATTTATGTTGGCATGTTAGAGCTATAGTTTCACCAGTATTATTTCGAAATATAATGGAGTAAGTTAAGAAAATATCAGAACCTGCCCATGCTTAATTGAGGTGGATGGACAAGACAAAATAGACATTGTCCCGTGATGGTGGATATGTTGGAGTTTTGACTACTAATGTTTTAGAGTGTATGAACTCTATTCTATAAAGGGTGCACGCTGATTTCCTATTTTTGCCGTAGAGCATTTCACTTTCATTCACACCGTTAATCTTTTCTACGAAAAATGGTGAAGGGATCAACATGTTTGCAGAGGAATCAACCATATACAATCAATATCATAGAGTAATATGACGAGCAAAAAAGACTTGTATTGAGAGCATTAGTACAAATATATCACAATCATACATATATTGATGAAGTCACAATGTTGATACCGAGTACACACCATGCCAAGACTTTATTTGTGTAATTAAAAACAAAATAATGATCATGCGGGAAATGGAGTAGTGATGGAATACCTTGTTCCCACGTAATGTAAGCTTCCAAACACGCGGGCATTGATCTAGCCAACTTCATGAGAGCATATTATTGTAAAAATGCTTATGCGAGAACATATGTTGGGAAATTCATTTTACTTTCATATGAAGACGAATGGAATGATGCAATTATTCAGTTCGTCCATGATCTAACCAAGCAAGCTCGTATTAGACAGGGGAGAGAAATCACTTTCGAGGACTTATAATTCAATGGACTGGGAAGTTATATATGACCGAAAACAGTACCAAGAATCTTCATCATAAATGCACTGATTTAATTCTATAAGATTATGATTCCATCAAAGTAGCGGTGAAATAAAATTGAATTTAATTTTTGTGAGAACTTGTGTAATTTTCTCATGTACTTATAATGTATCGTATTAATTCCATTTATGTTGCTCATTAATGTATTGTATTACTAATTAACATAATAATAATAATAATAATATTATTATTATTGTTATTATTATTATTATTATTATTTAGTAGGATGCATGAGGCAAAAATATATGGCCCATGGGACCCATCCATTCTACATGGTTAGGATAGTCATCGTTTATAGATATTGATCAGAGTGAATAATGAGGTTTTAGATGAAAACATTAATGTTACACATGTGGCAAGACCCTGGTGGTCTATACAGAGAGAAGAATAACCATTGCACAAATGAGTTCTTCGAGCATTAATCCACCTCGATATAATGGGGTTGTATGTTGTGGGCAAGTAGATTGATGCTCACCATATCGTGGCATTAGTTGCGCGATGGAAACCTGATACTCACCTTCCACCTACCATGTGGTGAGGTGACC
This sequence comes from Phtheirospermum japonicum, assembly GCA_014905375.1. Classification (NCBI taxonomy): domain Eukaryota; kingdom Viridiplantae; phylum Streptophyta; class Magnoliopsida; order Lamiales; family Orobanchaceae; genus Phtheirospermum; species Phtheirospermum japonicum. Next base: position 44,577 of record BMAC01000722.1, on the reverse strand, counting down.
GTGACTTTACAAAAAGTTTCTATTATATGGATCTTATCGATAAAGGGGTGGCTTGTGATAGTGAAGGATTTTGGCTGGCCAAAAGAGACTTAGTTTTAGTACTACCAGCAATACTTAGGATTTAATCTGAAAACTAAAAAAATTAGGGGCACGCCACATCTTTTAATCTCACGACACTTTGAGGTAATTGTGATCACAGACGAGACTGCTTAGATTATAGTGGACCGATACGTCAAGGGTGTTGTACTTTCTCTACTCACAGACATGGTGATGCCGGACTCTTCAGGTGACTCTAGATCATTCTTTCATCTATAATTATTAGACGATTTAAATGTAGCAAGGAAGTATAGTTGGGCTAATGCTGCATTATCCAGCTTATATCTGTAGTTATGTACTGCATCAAGCGTTGACAAATGTGTAATATGGGGACCATGCCTTGGTCTGGGATTATCGTTATGGTTCCTTAGAGAGTTTTCTCGAAAGTCTCATTAGGTCATTTTTTTTATAAATGAATAAAATGTGGATGCATGGCCCTTGCCTCCGTATGGTGCATGATAGATGTAGTATTATAGGTTCACACATATTGCAAGTCATTCCTTGCATATCATCCGGGATATTCTTGAACAATTATTACCAAATTAGTTATATATCTATTTCTAATGTATTGTTTCATAAATTTCACGTACTATAATTGCTAATGTATTATTTCATAAATTTTAGTTTACGTGAGAGTCGTATGACATGGATTCACCAGATATTGTGTCCCTGGGGGAATATAGCCATATTGTCTAAGTTTTCATTGATCAATTTTGCTATAAAGGAATTCCACATCTCGAATCGGGTGTTAGGAAATTTGATATGTGGAAAGGTACACCTGAACATGTAGCAGCCGAACAGGCAGTATTACATAACATTACATGCGCAGGCCGATCTAGGTGTAATTGGCTAGATTTTCATGCAAAATGGTTGAGAAACGTGTCTCAAACTGTGTTTGAAGGTATACCTATAGATGTTGGCATTCTGACATGTGATGGATATGATGATTTGTATAACCGCATCACTCTCCATAGGATTAATCTGTATGATAATTATGTGAAGGGGTACCAGCCTGTGGATGGCTCAATATGTTTTGCCATGATTTGGTCACCTTAAATGTTAAATGTTAATATAGATTAAATTCGATGGATCATTTAATGAATTTATTATTTAAAGATTACCTCTTTTGACTGACTCTGGGCTACTATTCGGAATGTTAGTCATAATGATCAGGAGTCTATTGACCACCTTCAGCGGGTATTTATGGATGAATCGGCCGATATGAGACACTTCAGGCATTTGCCTCCATTGCCACCTTTTTCGTCTTCAGATGATTCTATTCCGCAACATACCAAAACTTCAAGAGGTAAGGTTAAGCAAAGCACCACTACGCGAAGAACTCATACGCCTTCCCCTTCCTCATATAATACAGGTGCCACCACATTCATGCATTAATTTATCAATAGTTTGTCTTTGAATTTGTCAATGAGCTCACATACTTATTTGTCCAATTAAGTTTTAGAGCTACCCATTTTGACCTATCATCCGCCATTCAGTGTGTCTAGCACTTCAGAATACTATACACTTTCCATGGTGCAGCCTAATACGTACAACTCATATACTGGATTGCTCTATTCTGGTATGAACTTTGGGTTTCCACCAGTTTCACAAGAGCGCTCATATGTTTTTCAATGTCCCAATGTGCAGACATCTAGGTCCCCTATACCATTCCCTAACCATGGGTTTAGGAGGAGTTATAAAAATGTGCAGACGAGTGACTTAGACACACCAGACTCCCCGCATGAACATAATTACGCCCTTCGTACAAATATTCACCCAAGGTGGTGTGTCATAGGAGGATATTATTGAGACTACTTTATTATTGTCGCATTAATGTAATTCCTATTTTCATTTTTTCAATGAAGTCTATATACAATATACGATTCTAAATAAATAATACCATAAATGGTAGAATCTTACCTTAATGCAATTCCTATTTTTTATTTTTTATTTTTAATATTAGATGGAGGAGTCACGACTGTCATATGTTCATGCAAATGTTGATACCAATAGCCTTTTGAGAACTTATTCCCCATCCTGTGTGGAAGGCTCTCACAGAGCTGAGTTTGTTTTTCAAGAACCTCAGCTGAAGAGTTATTGGGACTGATGATATGATTTGCTTAGAGTGTTGTATTCCTCTAATTTTGTGTCAAGTTGGAAAGATCTTTCCGCCTAGTTTTTTTTTTTTTGACTCCATAGAGCTTTTGTCAGTTCACTTAGCATTTGAGGCAAGAATTGCAGTTTAGTGCAATATAGGTGGGTGTATCCATTCGAGAGATTTCTTCACAAACTGAAGGACAATGTGAGCAACAAGGCGACCATGGAGGACTCAATACTACATGCATATATTATTGAAAATGCGTCAACTTTCACTTCGTAATATTTTGAAAATTATTTCTTAACGAAGAGGACAAGTTTGCCTCATAATAATAATGGCTAAAATGGTGAAGATGATGACGATGAAATTTATTCATTGTTTAAAAAGTTTAGTGAAATGTTCAGGGCATCAAGAAAAACATTCTTGAGCAAAGAAGAATTCAATGCGGAAAAAAATTATGTTTTACTGAACTGTGAAAAAGTCCAATAATTTATCAGGTTCGAAATGCCAATCTTTATATATTTCTCATTAAAATACCGATTATATATATTAAACTAAGACAATTTTAATCTTTATCCATATGGAGTATTTTCGTGGAGGCTGTAAAATAGTCTCAACAAAACCTTACAGATGATGGGCTCAACAAAAACTTTGAAAGTGAATTTTCCTATTGGTTTGAGAAATATGTGAGTTCTTCTAAAATGATTATAAGCAGTTGTAACACACACACACACACACACACACACACACACACACACATATATATATATATATATATATGTATATATATATATAATTATTTACTTATTTATTTATATGCAATTTAAATTAAGATCTTAATAAATAATAAGTTTTTTACTTTCCGTCATTATAGCCACAAGATCCCTTGAAAAATGTCTCCAAGAAGTACATTAAGAGTTTAGCATTAGGTCTATCACGATGTGTGACTACATATCATGGTTACAAGTTAAATGGATACACATTTCACACAGTTGCATACGGATTAAAAAGAACAAACTACAAGAATGATGAGTATGACTGCTATAATTGTCTCGTAGAAGTTGTTAGACTAGATTATACAAGGCGGCCCTATAAGAACACACTATTTTTCATTTGTGAGAAGTTTGATCTAACTCCCATAGGCACAAAGGTTCATCCTCAATATAAGCTCGTTGATGTTAATTGTAAGTGTAGATTCAATCGATATGAGATGTTTGTACTCGCTGCCCAAGTAGTTCAAGTTTACTATTGCCCATATTCGAGTTTGAAACGAGATGAGTTAGATTGGTTGGGAGTGTGTAAAATTAAATTTAGACCGACAATACATTTTATCAAGCCTATTTTGCTTAATCAATCATTTCAAGAGGAGCAGATAGAAATGCACAATTCAACACAGCTAGAGGACAAAGATTCTCAATTACATGTCGACCTTGTTATTAATGAATCAGATGAACTTGTCGATGAGATAGAGGAGGAGACGGAAGATGAGTTTCTAACCGTGATGAATATACGAACGAATATGAGTTTGATGATAACATAGGTTAATTATAAAACTGATGCACACACGTGCGTGCGCGCGCGCGCACACACACACACACATATATATACAATTTGAAATTATATTTTGTCATTTACCCAGCTTCAAATGTGAACTATACTCAAGTTTTAATGGTTTTTTAGATGAGAGATAGAGGTCGTGGACGTGGTGCTTCTCTCAGCCCATCTCGGGTTGTGCTTCTCTTAGTTCATCATCCTCATCTCATCATAACTTAGACGATGACGACGATAATATGATGGACTTATCATCAGGGATTCCACCTTCGACCGTTCTACCCACCCCGTCTACTACTAGTTAGAGGCAGCAATAGGCTAGGTCGGACTAGCCGGCCCCGGGCTCGTCGGGCCAACTTCCAATATTAGGTCGGCTGGACTAAAATTCCATCGGGCCATTATTTCATCGGCCCAACATAGGGAACATAGCACAATTTGGCGGGCAAATTTGGGCCGGGCCAGCCCTCCCAATCGGGTGTGTTAAGTCAGGCCAAAAATGGCACAATTTTTTTAAGTCTGGAATTCCATGGCCCAAGCCCGACTAAAATGGGGCTTGGTTGGATCGAGCCCAAAATTGTCAGTGCTACTGCTAGTACATCTAGAGGCCTCATGCAACTACATCCTGGTATTATCGAGGTTTATGTTGTCCCCCTGAGTTAAGTAACTTTAATTTAATTCTCATTTATAATAAATTATTTAGGTTAATATATTTCTCTAATTAACCACAAATTTTATTGGGTTGTGGTGTCACTCGACGAAGATACTGACGATTCTTCAAGTGATCCACGAGGCTCGTGTACACCGAAATGAGTGGAAATATGAGCATATCCCCCAATCTCATTGTGAGTTATGGTGGCCCGAGTTTCTAATACTTAACTAATAATATTAAGGCAACACTCTTGTAAGTACGGACTAACGGATCATCCGTTAGGCCAAAAATTCATACCAATACATCATAGTACAAAAGTCAATACATTATAGTGAAAAACCAATAAATCATAGTACCAATACATCATAGTATAAAAACCAATACACCATATCACGGGTCAGAGATTTATGAAAAACCAATACTTTCGAGTACAAAAACCAATATATCATAGTACAAAAACCAATACATTATAGTATCAGGTCAGATGGCCTAACGGGTCATGACCCATCAATCTGGCCTAACACAATTGTTTGCCGTAATAGTAACTAATATTTTCAAATCTTTTTATATATAATAGTTTTGTATCAATCAAATTTGTTTTGTAGGAACAATTGTATTGGGACTCGAGTTTATATTTTAAGTATCTCGTACAATATAACTTTTATAGATCTATGGCTAAGTCATTGCGCAACTGCCTCAACGAGTGGAGAACGGAGGGGAGGGTGTCTGCGTGCGTCGTCGAGGACATCTGGGGGAGGTGGATAGTTAGATTTTTAGAAACCGGAGAATAAGAGGCAGTTTGAGAAGGCGAGCAGAAATAGGACGAGCGATTCCGGCAACTTTGGTACTGGGGTATCGAAGCACAAAAGGCGGTTTCAAATTGCGATTGGTCATGTATGTCCCTCGTAAGTAAATTGAAATGTGCTTGTATGTTTGTTACGTAAGTAATTAATTAGTTCATAAGTGTTAAACTAAAGTGTAATTTAAATATTGAATATAGTGTAAGGATTTGGGTAGAGAACCCACTTCAATCGAGCTTTTCTTCACTATGAACTAGAGATCTGATGACATATTCACTAATAATGTATCACGACAGATAGTTCTAAGTATTTATGTGAACCTAGGGATTCATCTTGACCATTAGATTGGATAATCTTGATGGTTGAGATCATTACATGTCAGCATGGTAATAATGTAAAAAAATACATTAATTAATTAAAAATAATATTTTGGACATATATCAACGTTTACAAAGAGCACTACATTGTTCTTTAGAAAGTACAATAGATTAAGAAAAAAAATACTACGATTGTATACAAAAAGCATCGCAAATTTCGTCTATAAACTGCAAATTCAAAAATTTGAAATGAAACTCAAATCTTCAACAAACCATAACTTTTTCAAATTTTATTCGTTTTGAATGAAATATATATCAAATTAATCACATTCTCAAGATCTACAATTTAAGATACATATTGCATTTTTAAGTTTTAAAACGTAATATATATATATATATATATATATATATATATATATATATATTATATATATATATATATATATATATATATATATATAAAATTAAATTAAAAAAACTGGACTGATTTTAGCACTACAGTACTGTGTAAAAAGCACAATGAACCTGGACATATAATTGCACTGTGCAATATTAGATCTAAGGTCAGGATTAGTCCCTAGGTTCCACATATAATGACGGGGTTTTCATTTGAACCCAATTCCTATATATATATATACGTATATAGTATATATATATATGTACTATACTATATATATATATCATTTTTAATACTAATTAAGTAAATTATATGATCAATTAAATATTTTAGAAGGAGTATCAGAGATGCCTAGATGAGAGACGTGCGGGCGTCAAAGGACTCTATAGACAATGATGAGGATGAGGGTCTATCTCGAGACCGTCGGGGTGAAGAAGGGACGCCGATTTGGTGTGGGATTCTTACGGAGTCTTCTGATTTCAAAGACTTTAAGAGGCAGTACCTTCTCTGCTGCTCCATATAGCCATATCACGGAGATTCAGACACAGCTTGCCGATTCAGATTGAGACTCAGCTCGAGGCAAACGGGAGGGCCCATCAAGATCAGCTACATGCGATGCGCGAGGCGCATACGCATGCATGACTTGAAATGCAGGGCAAATGCTCAGGTGAATGAAGGAAGCTGCCGCAGCGATGAGAGCATCTCGATCTCGGCAACGTCAATCTGATTCCTCCAGAACAGTAGTGTTAGATTGAAGAACATTTTGTCAGAATATTTATGTTTGATATTTGATTTAAAACGTATATATTTTAGGATTTTAATTAATTATGTTCCATAATTTTATTTTAATTTTTTAGCACTTGCAAATTATATCTCATATTTGATTTTTGATTTGCTGACATATGTAAAAATATTAATAATATATATAGGATTAGCGTTCAAATAGATCCCACGTCAATATATGCGAACCTAGGGACCAATCCGGACCGTAGATCTTATAATATGTGTGGACCAGATTTTTTCTATTTTTTAAATTCATTAAATTACATATATGGAAAGAGGAGGGCTTTTATGTAATTTACAAATCAGCTAATCAGAATAAATTCCCACCATCCCCGCATTAAACCCAATATTCCTATTCTGTTTAATTTTCCAATCATCCCAACCCTACAATCCGCCCCTTTTCTTCCCCGTCTCCTCTCCAATCGGCCGAAATTCTCCAACTCCTCAATTCAGAATCAGCCAAGTGCAGCAACGGCGAAATTGGCGCAGCAACGCGAAATGGCGTAGCACCGCGGAGAGGCGATGGCGACCCGTAGCGGCGGTGTGACGACGATGCTCCAATTGGCAGGCAATTTCTCCGCCTTCACCGAAAACCGATGGCGGCGATGGACTCTCGGGCAGGTGGCTCGGCTGGGCAATCCGGCGGGTGAGGCATCTCGTCTGGTTCTTCGTGGGGCCGCTCGGTGATTACCGTGGCGCTTGACCACGGTTGGAATGGATCTGTGGCCGGGGCACGGCTGAGAAGGGTGGCGGTCATGGGTGGCGGCGTAGCGATGCTCGACTATGGAGGCGGCGGCTCAAGAGACTGGGAAACATGGTGGTGGCCTCGGCGGGATGGCGGCAGTTCGATTCTCCGGCTGGTTTTGCGTCTGGCGGCGGGTGTTGTGGCTGAGAGATATGGCTGTTCGGGTTTGAGAAAGGCAACGACTTGGCCTGACTAGGCCGATGCTCTGGGCCCATACGGCCATGAAAGGCGACTGGTTTGCGACGGCGGCGAGGTTTGGCTGCAGCTGGGCGATGGTGTTGATGGTTGTTGGCGAACAGTGGCTGTTGTCGGCTGAATTCTGAATGGGTAGGGTTTAATGAATGTAGGCTGAATGAATGGGTATGGTTGAATGAATGGGTAGGGTTGAATGTTGGGCCAAAAAGCAGTATTAGTGTAGTTTCAAAAGCACTCTAACAATATTACAAAAAGCACTCCAAGTATTGCACAGTGTAATTATATGCAATTTTAGAAAAAAGCAGTTTTAGTGTAGTAAAAAAGCGCCGCCATAATATGAAAAAAGCACCCCTGAAATTGTCAAATTTGTAGCACTGCCAACATATAAAAAAAGCATTGCTACTTATATTATAAAAGCACTAATTATAAGTGAAAAAAACATTGCTACTTAATTATACATAAATTTTATTTAAAATTGTTTGTTGAAGATTTGAGTTTTTTTGAAATTTTTGAATTTTTCCGTAATTGTAGATGAATTTTGTGATGCTTTTTGTATAAAGCCGCAGTGCTTTTTTTTTTTTTTTTTTTTATCCGTAGTGCTTTCTAAAGAGCAATTCAGCGCTCTTTATGAATGTTGTTATATGTCGAAAATACCCTTTTTATTAATTTAATGCAATATTTACCATAAATACACTGCTGACGTGTCATGTTCTCAACCATCTAGATTATTCAATCAATGGTCAAGATGAGTCCCTAGGTTCACATATAATGACATGGTTCCATTTGAACCCAACCCTATATATTATAGGGGTTGGGTTCAAATGAGAACCCGTCATTATATGTGAACCTAGGGATTCATCTTGACCATTAGATTGGATAATCTTGATGGTTGAGATCATTACATGTCAGCATGGTAATAATGTAAAAAAATACATTAATTAATTAAAAATAGTATTTTGGACATATATCAACGTTTACAAAGAGCACTACATTGTTCTTTAGAAAGCACAATAGATTAAGAAAAAAAATACTACGATTGTATACAAAAAGCATCGCAAATTTCGTCTATAAACTGCAAATTCAAAAATTTGAAATGAAACTCAAATCTTCAACAAACCATAACTTTTTCAAATTTTATTCGTTTTGAATGAAATATATATCAAATTAATCACATTCTCAAGATCTACAATTTAAGATACATATTGCATGTTTTAAAACGTAATATATATATATATATATATATATATATATATATATATATATATATATATATATATATATATATATATATATATATATAATTAAATTAAAAAAACTGGACTGATTTTAGCACTACAGTACTGTGTAAAAAGCACAATGAACCTGGACATATAATTGCACTGTGCAATATTAGATTTAAGGTCAGGATTAGTCCATAGGCTTGAACCCAATCCTATATATATATATATATATATATATATATATATAGAATTCTGATGGATTATGAGCCATCAACAAAATCTTGAGAATGCTAACGAGCACATAACGTGGACATTGGAATATAGAGTAAGGCGAAAGAAAAAATAAGATGGCATAACTCCAAACTAGTTTTGAAAAATGTGGGTGGAAATGTCATGAAAAGTGTCGTCTGAAATATAACAAGAATGATTTAAGGAGTTGAAGCATCAGAATGGGAAGGTATTTGAAAATCTTACTGAAGCAATTAATAGACACTGATGGCAGTAGGCAAATGTGCACCAATAGAGTTACATATGTCCTTGAAAGTATCACATTATTTCTCGAAATGGCAGTGCTAAAGTGGTGACACAAATTGGTGAAATGCATATGAGTTCAAATATTGTGCTTCGTAATGTTCTTTAAGTGCCTTCATTCAGATACAATTTGTTTTCAGTCACTCAGTTATGCTCCTCTTCCAACATGAGATGTACTTTCACCTCATCAAAATTTATTCTGCAGAACCATTAGAGTAACATGGAAGTGGCTATGGGAGAGTTGATTAGGATGCTTATGCTTTCAAAATACCATGGAGTACGATTGGGCCGACCCCTTCTTGTAATTTGGCTTTGAGAAAATGGTAAATATCTAAACCATGCCCAACAAAGTCTTGGGCAGAGCACCGGTGGGGGAGACGAAATATATTGTTGGGGAAATTGGATTTGGTAAAATTATAAATGGTAACTTTGACCAAATATTCCAAATGTAGACGGGTTGTTAATTATGTAAACGAACGTCAAATTGTTAATCTACGTTTCGAGTAGATTATTATTTCCTAAGTAGATAGGAAATGTCTTTTTGTGGAAATCGAATTATTAGAGATGGTGGACCGCAAACTATTTAATTGTTTGGGTTTTAATTAGTTTGGGCCTCTTTTGGAAGCTTCTAAGTCTTTCTTATTGAACAAGATAAGGAGATTGATAAGGAGATTGGCTTGTATTAGGAATCATAATTCTAATTCCCATAGATTTCCTACCTTGTTTAAGGGTCCCTCATATCTATAAATACCAACTCCCACATAGTGTAAAAACACTTTCGTATACATCAAAACATGTTTTCAAGAGAGCTCTCGCATACATATCATAGCTCTCGCATACATATCATAATACTACTTGCCTCACTACTTGCCTCACGCATCATATAACTTGCAGTTAGGGTTTTGCTCAATTTTCTGCCCAATTCTCGTTCGCCAGGTTGACTGGATTTGCAGTTAGGGTTTTGCTCAGTTGTCTGTCCAATTCTCGTTCGCCAGGTTGACTGGATTTTCAGTTAGGGTTTTGCTCAGTTGTCTGTCCAATTCTCGTTCGCCATTGCTATCAAACTGTGAGCACGTAGTATGGGGCAATAAGAATTTTAAGGAAAGAGTTCGCTCGCCTCAACGGTTAACTTTTCCTTTCGTTTTGTTATTTAATTATATTATATATTTATTATGTTTATATATAATATATCTGATCGATTGTGTTAGATCTGTTAGTTCGATTATTCCCCGATATTATCACAATATATTACCAATTTATCCAGTAGCTTAAGATTCTTATTAGTAATTTATTTGCGATACTAATTGTTTGTTTGTGTTAGCTATTTCTGAAGCAAGAGACGGAGTAAGAAGGAGGACTAAATCATACCAATATCTATATCATCAAATACGTCAATTCATTTGATTGGCCTCACCAAAACTCTAAACCAATTGTTTAATCTAACAGAGACTACAAGTTTCGGATTATTTGAGTAATCTGATTCAGTTTTGACAATTAAAATATGTAAATTGATGTTGTTGGTCCACGATCACCGCTGGAGGGTCTCAGCCTCACGAGAAGTCCAATTATGGAATAAAGGGCCATGACGGCTACTAGCGGCAAGGGCGGGCTCCGGGCCGAAATCGAAAGGAGTGGCCTGCGAGATCATGGGGCGTCTTTTAATCTCGGCCGATTTTTGGTGATGGACAGAGCCGAAGACCACCGGTGTTCTGACTTTCTGGCGGCGGCGTGTGGCTGCGGTTCTGGCAGATGACGGAGGTTGGTTCTGGTCGAGTGGAAGAGGCGTCGACTATGAATTCCCGGTGGCTAAGACAGATGGTCAAAGCAACGACGAGAGCACCGTACGGGCCCATCAGCGGCGCAGGTGAACGAGGACGACGAAGTTGCTGCTGTTCTTCATCCACGGCTGAGTACGGATGTCCACAGCTGGGAGTCCGACGGTGGAGTTGTCCAAGCTCCATTGTTGAGCGCAGGTGACGGCATTTTATCACAGAGATGCGGTTGGGAAGCCTTGAGCTTTGAGGTTCCATGGAGGCTCTGTGAAGCTCTGAGCTTTGAGGATCTATGGCGGCGGCTGATTGTGGAGAAGAAGGACAAAGGTAGTTCTTTGTTATGGTCTATGGGCCAGGTCAATATACTTTAGGCCCACTAAACTCTAAAAGAATGACTCCTGCTCTTGGGCAATGTTGGGCTTTGGAAAAAGTTGAGCCCATTACTTATTGTTGCTCCTTCACGCGGAGATGGAAGGAGTTTGATGGAAATATTTTGAGTCTTGGACATCTCTGGGCCTATTAATTTAAGAACTACCTGACCATGATTAGATTGTTTGGACATGTGCTTGGGCTCACCAGTTTTAAAGTATCACTCATTGATAGTGGTTGTGGGCCGAACAAGCCATGTTGGTCTTGTGTTTGGGTTAAGCCCACGTGGGCTGGATGTCTTGGATAAGGCATTATAATGAGCCTTGTTGGGTCAATTATTATGGGTTTTAATAATTGAATGTGGCTCTAGGCCTAATTAATTAAGTCTTGGACTTAAATAAATATTTGGCAATGACTAGTTTAGTCCTGGGCCAAAAATTGGTAATGAAGTTTAACAGAAATTAAACTTGAGCCTGAATGATAGTAAGGCTCATTGGGTTGTAATTGTAGCAGCCGTTGGTTTTTCTTGTAAAGAAGAAACCGGTAGAAATTCAAGACCTTGATGGGTCATGGATATTGAGCAAAGTATTATTTATTTGGGCTCAATAAACTAAGTCTAGTTTCGGACAAGATTTATAATAAATTGTGAGACCAAATTGTTGAATTGGGTTTCAAATTTGTTAAAGTGTGAATTTTAAATTTGATTTAAATCGACTGAGAAATTCTATAAACTTATAAGTATGAACTCACTGTTTGAGTAAAATTTATAATGTTTGGTATCAATTAAATTTGAATATAATTTATGAATTGAATCTTGAGATTTAATTGTGGGGGCTTCTCATATCGCTTCGATTTTTCAATGGTGAAAAATGTGACCTCATTGGTCAAATAAAGTTGATATTGAGATAGCTAAAATGAGACAGATGATCTCATAAAAGTATTGAATTTGTAAAATTCATATAAAGCTCGAAAAGCCAAAAGAAGATTATGAGAAATCATAATTATTAGTTTTGTGTGCTTATTTGGAAATTGGGTATTCTAGCATTGAGGCTATGATATAAAGCCCATTATAAGTCCAACAAAATTGATAAAATTAAATTTACAATTAGATGTCAATTTTGGTTGAAGACACAAGTGAGAGATTTGTGTTGAGGCTAAAACGCCAAAAGTATCTTTTCATTAGGTGGAAAGAGTTATGTACCTCTAGAGTTATTTCACATCGAGATATGTGATATGAAATTTGTGTAAACTAGAGGAGGTAAAAAGTAAATTATTACTTTCATTGATGACTGCACAATAATTTATGACATTTATTTGCTAAAGGGCAAAGATAAAGTCTTTGATGTTTTCAAAGTCTTCAAATATGAAGTTGAGGATCAACTTAAAACTTGAATTAAGGCAATTCGAAGTGATTGAGGTTAAGAGTATGTTGTACTGTGTGAGGAATTTTGCGCTGGATATGGCATAATTCTTCAAACAACTGCTCCTTATATACCTAAGTTGAATGGCGTCGCTAAACGCAAGTATAGAACCCTGGAAGAAATGATGAACGTTATGTTAATCAGTTCAGGGTTAACCCCTAATATGTGGGGGGTGACGATCCTTTCGCTAACCATATTTTGAATAGATTACCCTACACGGGAAAGGAAAGGACTCCATATAAGTTATGGAAAGGTAAGCTTCTACTTATAGTTATCTCAAAGTGTGGGGGTACTTGGCAGAGCCAAGAGAGTGAAGATGAGGCCTTCACAGTCGACTGTATCTTCATTGGATATGCGCATAATATCAAATGCGTATTGGTTCCTAGTACATAAGTCTGATATACTTGATGTGATTGAAGGAACAATCGTTGAATCAAGGAATGCAGTATTCTTTGAACACATATTTCCTTGCAAAGGAAATGGTGATGACTTCAACAAGAGGTCTCGTGATGCTAAAGGTGAAGCAACTTCACTTACAGCTCAAGTTGCATCATGATTTGCATCTTTTTGTACATATTTTCATTATCGTTTTTGTTTCACGTTGCGTGTTTTTCGCTTGCTTTTTGTTGCTTTAGGAGTCGGGTTGGCCGTTTTTCGTATTTCTAGATTTTCTTAGTTTTTGTACGTTTTGTTATTAATTTTTGTAGTTTTTCACGTTTCCATTTTTCTTGGCCGTAGGACGTCCAAGCGGGGCCCACGCTCGTTTGGGATCGTCGATACTCGACTCGGGAATGGACGGACAAAGCAAGGAAGCGCAGCGGAAACGAAAAGAACGAGAAATCGAGCCGGGCGCTGGAATCCAGTCGACCGACTGAACATCCAGTCGATCGACTGACCTTGAAGTCGATCGACTGGCCCGCTAAAATCGACTGGATTCTAGCGAGTTTTGAAGTTTTTGACATGGCAGTCGATCGACTGCCTACTTGGCCGATCGACTGCCGTCGATCGACTGGTACCCCAAGATCGACTGAATTACAGGGCTTCAAGCCGTTTTTGGCATCGCAGTCGATCGACTGCCGACAACACCGATCGACTGCAGTCGATCGACTGCTTTTTCTCAGTCGATCGACTGAAAAACAGGAATTTTGAAGATTTAAGCAATCATACGTCATTTCAAGAGAACAACTTGCCTGATAGCTTTCTTCCCCAAGAAAGCTTCTCCAACTCCAGAAAACTCTGCACTTTTCATATTTTTACTTAGTTTTAATTCCTATAAATTCTAATAATTAGAGATAGATTAGTTAAGTTTAGATCTTAGCTAGTTAATGTTCAAGCTTTGTTTCAAGCTATCTTTTGTGAAGAATCATTCAGCTTTCAAGCTTTCTCATTCAAGCTTTAGTGTAATCAAGTACATTTGGTAACTTCTTTCCTTTAATTCCATGTTATTTTATCTTGATCTTGTGTTAAAGTTTGATTCTTGCTTGTGATTGTTTTGATAATTTAAAATCTCTATCTTTATTTTCTAGCTTCCTAGCTTATGAACCTATACTTTTAAGTTATTAAGTTGAAACCAATTTCTAATTTAGTATAAGTTTATTAAGATCTTCCTTTTAAAACCCTTAAATTAATGTTAAGAATTTTGTTGACTTATTCAAATAAGTTGACTTTAATTTTCCCTCCATTTTACTAATTTCAAATAATTAAGTTTTTAATAAGTTAATTAGTTTAAATTGATCGTTTTTAATATAAGATTTAATTTTCTTTAAATGTTTTAATGTTTTTAAATCTTAAGGTAGTCTATTATGCGAGTCTAATGCTCAACGACGCCCAAAAGAATTACACGACTAC